>OZ025239.1:119821384-119978884 GCA_964019155.1 Osedax fenrisi | reverse complement strand
TGTCACGTGACATATACAGTATTGTCACGTGATGAAATTGCATCAATAATGATAAATATTCTCTAAATTGTATTTACTTATGTATATTATGAATGTATATGGTATATATATATATATATATATATACGAATAGAGCTAATACATATTTCACAGAAATATTGCTCAGAAATATTTCTTGAAAATATTGCTAGGACGGTACACAGGCAAGCCTCGATATACGATAATCTATTTATCATAGGAACCCCGCCAATTTAAATATAATTAGACGTTTTTACACATTGTAATTTAGTTTGTTAACCTATACATATAAATACATGTAAATATAACTCATATAAACCATGTTAACCTATATAATCCATAAACATATGTATACATAACGCGATATCCCCCATTATACTATATTGAAGTATATTGAATGATTTCGCACTAATCTTTGCTACATAAAATAGAAAAATAAACTAAAATATTATATGTATATATATATATATATATATAAATTACCTCTAGAAAGTCTTTAATAATTTGGATTCCGTAAGAGAACTTGTATTGACCAATCAGACTGTCGGTATCAAAGGCTATAGCAACGTTAGCGGCACAGTTTTCGTCAAGTAACTTAGCTGACGGTGATTATGTAATATTATGTATATGATGATGATGATGATGATGATGATGATGATATTAGTTTTATTAAGCACTAAAATAGGGTCCTGTAGATGCCCCTTCGCTCGTGCGGGAAGAAAATAATAATAAAATAATAGTAATACGATAACAATTTAATAATAATATACATTGAATATACCCCGGACAAAAATAATAAGTGATATAGAGGACTGTTATATACTACAATCTGTAAATACATATATATATATATATATATATATATATATATATATATATATTTGGTTATTTTATATTATTTTTACACTCGTCATCATTATCATCATCATCATCATCATCATCATCATCATCTTGATCAGTTTTATATAACATATCGTCATTATTATCATCGATATCACCACCGCAACCACAACATCACAGTTGTATTATAAGTTATATTATTACGTTATTACAATGCATTTATTTTCTTTACGCATATTATTCTTTACTTAAGTCTATAACGTATATTAGATTTAGCAAATGTGTATACTTTCGATTATATATTTCGACTAATTATGTGCTTAAATAAATTATCAATCAATACTTTTTATTATAATTTATTGATAATTTATTTAAGCAAATGCATAATAGTATAAATATAAAGTATACATATTCGCTAACGATAACTTACGTTATAGAAATAAACAAAAAATAATACGAAATTACAAATGAAATACATTACAACTCCAGACAGTTACCGTACTCATTATACGGTGGCGCCACTTGTTAGCGGCGGTCAGAGTTATCGTTACTACGGTTACACTAACGTTTCGTGCACAAGAACGTGTTGCAAGTTTGCTCCTCGAATGAGCCGTCTCTGAACATCCTAGCCCTGATTCCACCGCCGCAAGTCTTCGTACATCGGGAGAATGGTATCGCAACTATGGAACGCCAGTGAGCGATGTGTAGAGCGGTGCGTAGAGCGGTGTGTGGAGCGGTGTGTGGAGTGGTGTGTAGAGTGGTGTGTAGAGCGGTGTGTAGAGCGGTGTGTGGAGCGGTATGTGGAGCGGTGTATGTAGGGAGATAGGTACATGTACATGTGTATAAACATAGTATAACCATTATTAGTATAAACATAGTATACACATAGTTCGCATGACAACACAACAATAACAACAACAACTTTTAAATTAAAAATTTTTAATTATTTAATTTTAATTTTATTACCTATAATCAAGCTAAGTCCAATATTTATTACCATTTACTACCACTAAACTACTTCTACCCCCGATTATGACTGACTCCATCCACACTGACTTCACATGCTCCTCATGTAACACTATCGCCACGTCACTCACGGAATGTGACCATTGCCGTAAGTGGCTTTGCCAATCATGTTCCAAACTCCCCAAATCTACCCTTAACAAAATGACTGCCCTCAAAAAATCTGGTTTCTACTGGTTTTG
This sequence comes from Osedax fenrisi, assembly GCA_964019155.1. Classification (NCBI taxonomy): domain Eukaryota; kingdom Metazoa; phylum Annelida; class Polychaeta; order Sabellida; family Siboglinidae; genus Osedax; species Osedax fenrisi. The sequence continues at coordinate 119,976,821 of OZ025239.1, read as the reverse complement.
TACCAACTGTAGAACCGACTCTAGAACGTCCCAACGTAAGATACTATCCAATAGCTCCTCCCAAACCTCTCCCATGAGCTCACCTCCCATCTTTAACAATCACTCCCCTGCACCTGCACTACCACAACCCACTTTTTCTACATCTTCACCGCTCACCCCACCACCCAACCCTTCATCCAAAACTATATCAGAGTCCATACACCAGTCACCCCACAACTCATCCACTGTTCCTACCATCCTTACTATCCCCACTCGCCTATCCCCTGTTGCCACTAAACGATTACAACCCATCACTTCCATAGCTAAACCCCCCTCGTTTAATAACCTTCACCGTGCATGCATACCTCCCTTACTCCCCCCCAAATCTGATAAAATTGCATGGAAAAGAATTAATAACCCCCCCAATACCCCACTTATTAACTTTCTTGTCGGTAAATTACCAACTCATTTTAGACCAGTCCCTAATCCATCTTCCACTACCAACCATTACTCACCTAACCACCCATCCCCCTTTTCTGTAGTTATTGAGCATATTAAACCATCCGAAAAATCTCGTGAATTTCTTCTAGAATTACTCACTTACATCAATATACCTACACATGCTCTAAAATCATATAATTTTTCTAATGCAACTGTTATTATTTTCTTTAATACATCAAGTCAGTGTTCCTACTTTTACTCCAAAATTCCATTCATCCGCAGTAACTCAATATACAATCACCTATACATTCGTGCTGAACGATCTATCACTGAGCGAGCACATGGTAGAGTTCTTTTCCATGCAACAAAATCTAACCTAGCCCCATCTAATGTCAAATGTACCTTCAATGACTACACTAACTCCTTTGAACTTCGTTATTTGACCAACTCCAAGATAGACTGGAATAAGAACCCAATTTATATATCAAATGACACATACAATACATGGTCTACATCCTACAATGCATATAGATTAAATACCAATTCACTGAATTAATCAATCAGTAATTCTCAGTCATCACATCAATCTTCACAATGACATTCAACCACTCGACCTAATTATCTCAGAACAATCTCAATTCCTAGCACCTCAATAGATACCACACTATCAATTCCACCATTTATTCACAACACATCACAATCTCAGATTAATGCAGCCATCCTTAATGTTTCCTCCATACGCAATAAAGTTGATCACACACTTGACCTATTTAATGACCTTCATCTTGATCTTATTTGTCTCACAGAAACGTGGCTTAAGGATAATGATATTGCAATATCTGCATCCCTTAATATTAACAATCAAATTTTGCACAACTTAATAGACTCGGCCCCCATATTGGTGGTGGTGTTGGCATCCTATATAAGACAAATATTAATCTAATAAACAGTACTGATCTCGCACTAGAAAACTCAGAATCATTTTCTTGTACATTTCACCCGGCTAATTCACGTCAATTCACCATCATAGTTATCTATCGTCCACCTCATAAGTCAATTCCTAAGTTTCTCCTTGAATTAGAACACCTCCTGACTACATCCACTGATCATACTATCATTCTCGGTGACCTAAACATTCCAATTAATCTTGACACTAATTATACCAGGCAATTCAATATATTAATAGACTCATTTAACTTTGTCCAACATATAACATCCCCAACTCACATAGCAGGCAATACACTTGACCTTATAATTTCCCATGCACATTCTAACCTCACCAATTCCCACTCAATAAAGAATCTATTTTCTGATCATCATTTAGTATTCTTCCATATTAGCTCACCAAGACCAACTCGACCCATTATAAATATTAAATATAGAAAATATAACAATATTGACACCAATACTTTCATCACTGAATTCTCTAAAAAATTTAATAACACACAATTTTCAAACTCAGTATCAAAATTAGAAACATCTCTATCAAGAACCCTTGACGAACTTGCCCCCATCAAATATAAATATATAACACAACGTCCAAATTGCAAATGGTTTAATTCTGAACTTTCATCATCAAAACGCAAATTACGACTATATGAAAATTATTGGAGAAAATCTAAATCTCTAAATAATTACAATATATTTATCAAACAACGTATATAGAACCCTACTCAAGAAGTCTAAGAAATCATACTACAATAATCTATTAAAAGAAGCATCAACTAATTCTAAGAAACTTTTCTCCATTTCTAACCAGCTACTTGGTAGAATATCACTACGTGTTCTACCAAATGAACCCATAACAACGCTAATAGATACATTTGACCAATATTTCAATACTAAAGTCATGAATATAATTAAATCACTCCCTACACCACTTAATGAACCATATAATCTACCTCTATATTCCCTTTCCTCCTTCACATTACCATCAACTACTACCATTGAAAAACTCCTCAGTGCAGTAAATACATCTTCCGAACTAGATCCAATTCCTCATTCTATATTAAATAAGTACCACATTTATCTAGCATCTTATTACCAAGAAATAATAGAAAACTCACTTACCTCAGGCATTTTTCCAATCTACATGAAAACAGCATATGTTACACCCATCATAAAAAAACCAAACCTTGACAAATCAATCCTCTCCAACTACCGACCAATCTCCAACTTATCAACGCTCTCCAAAACCCTAGAACGAGTTGTTGCTCGTCAATTAAATTCGTATCTCCATGAAAATCATATATTAAACACATATCAGAGTGCCTATACCAAGCACAAAAGTACTGAAACTGCAATGATACATATCCTTAATCACATTCACCTATCTGCTGCATCACCACATGGTTCAGTGGTCATTCTCCTTGATTTATCAGCTGCCTTCGACACTCTTGACCATAATATCCTTATAAATCGACTAACTTCTATCGGAATCTCTGGTACTGCACTTGATTGGTTCATCTCATACCTAACTGATCGTTTTTACCAAATTAGTATAAACTCACTAATCTCTAAACCTCGTAAAGTTACTCATGGAGTACCTCAAGGATCGGTCCTTGGTCCACTCCTATTCAATATCTACCTACTTCCCTTATTTAGAATTATTGACAAATACCCCACTATAGACTATCACTCGTATGCTGATGATATACAGTTACACTGTAGATTTATAGACCCTAACAACGACATAAATGTACTTAACAACTGCATTACTGATATACATAACTGGCTCACCAACAACTCATTATCACTAAACTGTCTTAAAACTGAGTCAATGCATATTAAAACATCTACCACCATATTCATTCCACCACAAATTACCATTAACAATCTGAGTATTTCATATGCTAATAAAATAAAAAATCTTGGTATATTAATCGACCCAACACTACAATTCAACATCCAGACTAAATCACTATCACAGTCAATTAACTACATACTACACAACTTACGAACAATAAGACCCTTCATTCATTTTAATACTGCAAAACTCCTCGCTACATCCCTCATTCTCCCCCGCCTCGATTACTGTAATTCATGTCTCTATGCCTCCTCACAATCTATAATAAATAAACTCCAACGTCTTCAGAATTCAGCCATCAGATTCATATTCAACATAACTAAATATTCCAGACAACATATATCCCCTTTGAGAACCAAATTACATTGGCTGCCAATAAAATCCCGTATAATTTACAAAATTGCACTCACCATACATTTAGCTACACATCATAACACACCAGACTATCTTGCCAACTTACTAACTCCCAACACAACTATTTACGAACAAAGACACATAAACAAATTCAAATTAAAAACTCCAGTTCTATTACATTTAACATCTTCCCAACATAAATCTTTCTCCATCCATGCTCCAAAAATCTGGAATGATCTACCTCACCATATCCGATCAATTGACTCAACTGTAACATTCAAATCAAAGCTCAAAACATACCTTTTTGCCCAATAATATATTGAAAGCACGTCCGAAAACTTCAATAAAGAAGTTGATGGAAGTGCCTAAACCAATTAGGTAACAGGTAACAGGTATAAACGAAATCAGTGTAATACATAAATGATGCTATAAACTATATATATATATTTATTATAAAACTAAATATATAAATATATATATATATATATATATTTATTATAAAACTAAATATATAAATATATATATATATATATAATTCCTCTGATATTCGAACTATTATATAGTATATTGAAGGATTTCGTACTAATCTTTGCTATGTAGCATCAAATAGAAAAGTTAGCTAAAACAGTATATACATATATATATATATATATAATGTCGGTTATATATAAATGTATACATATATTTATAAATACTTCTCTAACCATCGCAAGCTTTCGTATTACACATTACGTGCATTACTGAGCAGACGATATCATCAGCATCTTCGACCAAACACATAGCCTGTCGATAGGGAAGATGTGAATATATAACGGTTTGTATCGAATATGGCCCCCGTTTGTTTGATGTGCATACATATGTTGAGCGTTGTGAACAACGATGCTTGTATCGGTGATGTAATAACAATAATATTTCAGAAATAGTGATGTCCTCTCAAACTAAAATATTTACAAAATATGCACGATGACGTAGTAGTTATTACACATATATATTAAGGTTAAGGTTAAGGTTAAGGCTAAGGTTAAGAGATGTACTGTTAATTAAGTGAGTTTCAAATAAAATAGAGTTGGTTATAATATGGCAAGAGGTAGCCGGGGACAACATATATGTTGTATCTATAGATAAAAGGTTGAACAATGTTAAAATTATAAACATACGATTGTGTATATAATGTATAATATATACATTATACATTATACATTATACATTAATGTGTACATTAAATATTAATGTATACATTCTAGATTCATAGAGAAGACTCTTAACGCGTATTAGTTTCGGTCTAAACCGAATACCAATTTCTAGGTATATGCTGATCTGTTTACATATCACACGTACGTAATGTATAGACACTTATACGTAAACATTAAATAGATACATGGTACGCTATATATGTGTGTTTGTATCAAAGCTAAAGTTATATCACATCAATCAAGAAATAGTATAGATGAGTTGATATTTGATACATATATAGCGCGTGAGAAATGATACGCTCGATGAGATTGCTCGTAAGAAGTTCACAGATGAGTATCTAAGTACAGTATCTAACTACATGTACTAACTTCACCTCTATTGGTACCGTTACAAGGCTTAGAACACTCGGTGCCGAACGAGTACGGAACTGTAATGGAATACAGTATTAGAATACGAATATTCAGCATATATATATATATATATATATATATTTTATTATTTGTATTATTGTTATTATTTTTATTAATTTATATATATATATGTATCTTCTATTTTATTGTTTCATTTACTAATTATATTACAACGAATGCTAACACATGGATACTTATTATTATATTATTACTTTTACTATTAGTTTAATCTGTACATGAACATATTGGAGGTATCGACCAAATAAAGCCTAGGCTTTAACCGATCCACCATAGACGTATGATATGAATAGTATGTCGTATGTCTATAAACTGATTTCATTCATTCATTCATATACAATATATGTATTGAAGATTACATTATAATAATCTTATGTTTCTTTGTACGTATTTTCTTTAATCAACTGGCAAATTAAATTATAAAATATAATAATCATATCATATATAAAAGGATACGAGAGAAATAATTATAATTTACTTTTCAATCTATTTGAATATACATTTTTTCACAACGTCAAAACTATAAAGGTATATCATGTGAATATATAGTACGTGAAATATATTATGTTTAGTGCTACTAATTAATCACTAATAAATATTGGAACAATATATACATAGAAACAGTCGTCATAGAATCAAATATACGCCGCTAATTTAAATATGAACTGACAATATTTACATATTTTAAATTAGTCTTTTAATCAATTTACTAGAATGTGTCGACCATGAGGGTTTACATGTTAATACAAGAAAAACGAAATAAAATATAGTATGTGTTTTAAATTTAAAATGTAAAATTTACATTTCAATATTAGCTAGATTGTTCTATATCGACATCTAACGACGCCTGGTCGCGATACTAGATAAGTATAGGCATTCTATATAGAGACCATAGATCTGTATTTTACCTAAATCGGTATTGATATTTATCGATAATGTGATGATTTAGATATCTTAAAATGGCAGACCATCACATGATACATGCATTTAATAACAAATATTCAAACAAATATTAATAATTCTTAAATACATTTGATTTTTTCAATTTGCGCTTATATGTTCGTTTCAATTATATCAAAATAAACATTTATATTTATTTATATTTTATATTTATACTGCAATATAATTGCAACATTTAATTTGAATAAATAATACTTTATACTTGATGGTCGGCCATCTTAAGTTACCTAAATAGAGGCACCATGGCTGTCGAAGAAAAATAACGTTACTTCCAATCTAGGTAAACTATAACTCTATGATATAGATGCGTCGTAGCAGTGCCTTTTTAAGGATTTGAAATTGGGCGGGGATTCCAAAAATAGATATGTAAATAAATTATATATGAAAAAATATTGAACGAAATATATTTTCTATTTAGACGGGTGATTAAGGCGATTTAGTATAAATAAAAGGACTATGGTAAATTGATAATAAAAATACCTGATTTGGTGGGCAAAGTAATAGTGGGGGAAGTTATCCACACATACCACTTAAAAAGGTACTGGTCAATAGTAATACAAATGACTAACAGTGATCATTTTCATCAGCATCTTCTTGTCCTTTGCACTGGTACAACACCATAGCCAACAGCGCTACGCAGATTTCAAGTTTCATCATGAATACCTACACCATTTATAATGTATTATCAACGTGTATAATTTGTTATAAATTATAAATTATTATATATATAATATATTATTAATAATAATCAAAATAATTACACAAAATAAGTTAAATAATTACATATATATATATATATATATATAATAAATTGGCAATAAAGGAAAACAAATGTATTCATATAAGGAATAGTTAATAAATAAATTATAAAATATTTTAATTATTTACGTCAGCAAATCTCATCATTATTAGAATATAATATATTGTAAAATAAATTAATTGCATCTAACAAATTATAAAATGCATTCATAATTATTATTTATCATAAAGTATATATTATAATTTTAAATTTAATTGTAAATTATATATTATAAATTATAAATTGTAAATTATAAATTATAAATCATTAATTATACAAGTAATGAAATATTGATTATTTAATATATGTATGTTGTAATATATGTATATTGTAATTACCTTCTCCTATGAAAGTAAATAAGTTAACGTATTACCATCAATTTAAAGTGTATTTATACTTGAATAATGTGTATGTATTTACATAGTCTACCAATGAGAAAATAGTATGTTATCACGGGTTAGCTGTTATATGATATCCATGCTGGTTTTTATTGATCGACGGTCAAACCAACCATGTAATTAATTATTTTATAATTTACCATTAAAAAATAAGTAATCTAATATGTCAATTAATTACGAAATGGGTGTACGTATGTGTGGCCTACCTTACCATATCTAACTTGCATAACACGTATCCACCATCTCTCTATATCATGCATCGATATCGGTAGTTCCTCACTAGTTCACATGGTGTCATCTCTTAGTTGATCCAAGTATATCTCGTAAGCTATCGTCAAGAGATTCGTCCGTGTATTGGGTTCCAAAGTATCACTTCACTCACCGCTTCGCTTCTGAAATCGTCCTAAATATGTATTGGATTGCATCATATTTATTATTCGTTATAATTGGTATTAATACAAATATATCTGATCGTATTACCCAACACTACTCCGTACTTATCTTCTATTGACTCCCGTTCCCCTTTGACTGCTAAACAATATATATATATATATGTATATATATATATATATATATCATCCTTAAACGTCATAGTATACTATGTTCTTCATCAACAGCCACGACGCATATAAGCATCCTAATTACTTATACTTGTACAATACTTAACTAAACACCTACACAATCTCCACTCGGTGTCATCGGCTCTCGCCAGGTGTCCTACCAGTAGTTGTGATTACTATAGCCACGTGACTGATGTACTATAGTATACAATATATAGTACTTTATGCAGGTGTATAACTTACCAGTATTAATAAGGTGTATTACACCTTTTATGAGTGAGGTGTATGACATATTATTAAAATATGGTGTATGAGAAGTATATCCAATACAGCTCTATAATGTGTCAAAAAGGAATTCATTTTACACCTACAACAGCTTCTCATACAACTTATATTTCTAACAGTGTACGTATGACGCTTAGTTTTAAATCTAAACACTTATTTATTCAGTTACGACTTAACTTTATTAATTGTCATAATATCTCTCTGTATAGAGAGTATAACACTAATGTTAATATATACATTATATTTAATATAATAATAATATAAAATATAATAATAATAATAATGATAATAATACGTCATAAAACAACATAAATCACTACTCCATCGACACTACTCTACATTTCTCTGTGGCGATATCAAACAATCGCCTCCATCCTACTGACCTACATACCTCATTGTTAACACGTTATTCTGTACTGAAGTATGTGATCTCATCCCTATCCAATACCCGTACAATTCCCCACTCACTTCACACGTCCACTCTATTGATCTCCTCCTCCTCATGCCTACCCAACCGAATTAACGAAACTCCTAGTTCGAGTAAATGTATTATGCCCTCGATCATAGCTCTACTAACATAATATACGTCACTCTATTACACCTTCTCCCATTCACGCCATTTCATTAATTACTAATCCCTATTATGTCACTTTCCCCCGCATTCAAAACATCCACATAACCCACATAACCCACATACTTACTAGACCACTGACATCTCAAACACTACTGTCCAACTTATCAGTCTTCTCCGAGATTCTAGAACTTATTGTCGAGATACAACAAGTATTCGTTATATACATTCGCAATATTCCAAATACTTACCGAGACGCCTATTTTACCTGTACATCAACTGAAACATAAAATAGCAATAACATTAACAATATATACATATATATATATATATATATAATATATATATATATATATATTAGTATATAAATATTAGTACACAATAGCCTATAGTATATTAATAATACAATAGCCTGCACGTAATAGCTTGCGGTTGATATATACCGAATGGTAGTTAGTTTATAACAATTAATCATATCGAATACGTCAGGTAAACACACTATCCCTTACGAACACTTTCTATCTTATTACGTATACATTATAAGCATGTGTATGCGTGTGTATATAGTGATGACCTAATAGTATGCGTGTGTATATAGTGATGACCTAATAGTATACGTGTGTATATAGTGATGACCTAATAGTATGCGTGTGTATATAGTGATGACCTAATAGTATGCGTGTGTATATAGTGATGACCTAATAGTATGCGTGTGTATATAGTGATAACCTAATAGTATGCGTGTGTATATAGTGATGACCTAATAGTATGCGTGTGTATATAGTGATGACCTAATAGTATGCGTGTGTATATAGTGATGACCTAATAGTATGCGTGTGTATATAGTGATGACCTAATAGTATGCGTGTGTATATAGTGGTGACCTAATAGTATGCGTGTGTATATAGTGGTGACATAATAGTATGCGTGTGTATATAGTGATGACCTAATAGTATGCGTGTGTATATAGTGATGACCTAATAGTATGCGTGTGTATATAGTGGTGACCTAATAGTATGCGTGTGTATATAGTGGTGACATAATAGTATGCGTGTGTATATAGTGATGACCTAATAGTATGCGTGTGTATATAGTGATGACCTAATAGTATGCGTGTGTATATAGTGATGACCTAATAGTATGCGTGTGTATATAGTGATGACCTAATAGTATGCGTGTGTATATAGTGATGACCTAATAGTATGCGTGTGTATATAGTGATGACCTAATAGTATGCGTGTGTATATAGTGATGACCTAATAGTATGCGTGTGTATATAGTGATGACCTAATAGTATGCGTGTGTATATAGTGATGACCTAATAGTATGCGTGTGTATATAGTGGTGACCTAATAGTATGCGTGTGTATATAGTGGTGACATAATAGTATGCGTGTGTATATAGTGATGACCTAATAGTATGCGTGTGTATATAGTGATGACCTAATAGTATGCGTGTGTATATAGTGGTGACCTAATAGTATGCGTGTGTATATAGTGGTGACATAATAGTATGCGTGTGTATATAGTGATGACCTAATAGTATGCGTGTGTATATAGTGATGACCTAATAGTATGCGTGTGTATATAGTGGTGACCTAATAGTATGCGTGTGTATATAGTGATGACATAATAGTATGCGTGTGTATATAGTGATGACCTAATAGTATGCGTGTGTATATAGTGGTGACCTAATAGTATGCATGTGTATATAGTGATGACCTAATAGTATGCGTGTGTATATAGTGATGAATTAATAGTATACAACAGTTGCAATGGTGTGTGTCCGTTGCTGTGTAGTTATATGTTTACTTATATTCGTATAATACGTTATCTGTGAATGTTTTTACGATTTTACGATGTATATAAATGTGTTAAATACAAATATATATATATATATATATATATATATATATATATATATATATATATATATATATATAGATATATTCTAAACACTATCATATGTATGATATAAAACATCAAAGTATTTCATTTAATTATGTGGTTTCATATTACATGTTCTGGAAAGAATACGTTTTTAATTTTTTTCTTACCTTACTTTACCAGATCAAACTCGCTAAGCATTCCTTAATATTTTTCCTATATTCATCATTATCGCTAATCACAGTCAGTAGTTCATCACATGTGCACATAGTATCATATCTTATCTAGTCCTGGAATTATGTCATAGGTCGCCCTCGATAGCATCGATCGTATACGGGCCCTATACTAAAGGGGATTTCATGGAAATACTTCGCCGGCTGCTTCATTTTAATTCTCCGATAATGACCGGATAACTTCGGACGCTGTTCGCGTATTGTTTCGCTTACATATGGAATACGGCCGCACAACTCATTTTTCGTTATGTGATCGTGGTATGTTTAGCGCTGCTTGCTGCGCGCGTTTATAGGCTCCGTAAACATTTGTCTCAAATATCGGTATTTACTTTCAAATGATGGAGCCATGTGGAAGAACGGTCTTAACTGTAGCTCTAAATAGTTTCTTTAGACAGGCTAGAACTCCAAATTCTATTCAGACTGTTCAAAGCTGCCCACGAACATCCGATTAGAACACTTACGTCATATTGAGTTGAACCAATATAACTACCTATATACTTGAAATATTATACAGGTTTTATATCATCACCTGGTAGGATTTCCATGTTTATATGATGTTATGGATGTAATACATATATTCCGTCTTGTTTAAATATATATAAGTAAACCAATATATAGCCGTATCTAAAATATGGTGTATTTGCATATGTATTAGCCTGATAATTATTAAATCTATGACGTTATCAGCGTAGTCAATAACCTTAATGTGTACTGCAGGGTATCTCTTGATTTTGTGTAAGAGTTAAACCAATATGTTTGGCGCTATCCAATGATTTTTCAATGTATAGTCGAGACATATAATGAATATAAATAGTGTAATTGTATCTCCTTGTAGTACTCCAGTAGTTATATCTAAGAAGGGTGTGTCACCATCGGGTGATCTTACCATGGAGCGGGTGTTTTGTAGAGCATCAATATGGCATTTACGATGTCAAGGGTTGTACCATGATTAACACACTGCATTATGAATAGCCATGTGCTTTAATCCCACCTACACTGTAAAAAATTAGGGTACAACAACTCATTTTTATAGGGTACGATAATCGCAAAATCGAATATTATGAGTGATGTACCCTAATTAGGGTACACCATGAACAAATGCATTAGGGTACGATGCAACGCTTTTTTAGGGTACATCAATGCTATTAATTAAGGTACACTGTATCAAAAAATGAAAAATGATAGTGATGTACCCTAATTAGGGTACAATATATACAAAATCGTTAGGGTACAGCACTATACATTTTTAGGGTACATAATATCTATTTGTTAGGGTACACCATGTTCAAAAATATAACATTACTCAAATGTACCCTAATATAATAAACGCGCGGGGTGGTGGTTGTACGTCTCAGCTATAGTTGATACCCTATACACTGTTACAAATAAGGGTATAACATTATAAATTATATGGTATAACATATGGAAATACGAGTTATACCATACAATTACGTTAAATGGTATAAGATCACAAATTGTATAGTATAACATTTGTTTTTTTTAGTTATACCATATAGCTTAATTTAAATGGTATAAGATTACGAATTATATGGTATAACATTCGTAATCTGTAGTTATAGGTATTACCTACCATTAGCTATTAAATATAATGGTATAACTTTATGAATTATATGGTATACAATATGGAAATAAAATAAGTTATACCATAACATTTTAAAATTAAGTTTATATTTGATTGAATATAAAATGTATAAGAAATATAATTCATAATAGTATCCTTCATAATATCCTTAATATAACAGTCTACTTATTGTTGTGTTTTATTATTATAGACATAGCATTTATTGCTTCTAATTGCAATTAAACTATAGTTTTGAGAAACTATATAGATTCCCCATAGGGAAATATGTACACATATACATATTTCCTATATTTTATATACAAATACTTATAATTATTCGAGTATATGTATATATATATATATATATATATATATATATATAAATATATATATATATATATATATATATATACATAATTCCATTTTATTTATTAACATATTCTATGTCCATCTACACTCAACATGATAAGCATCTATTTTTTAACACATTACAATATACATAAGGTATTTATACTTATATTATATATATATATATATATATATATACATATTATATCATATATATAATAATATAAAAGTTTATATACTATATAATTTTATAATATATTTATATATTATAATAATATAATAATATTATAAATAATTATTTATAATATATAATTAAATTGTTAGAATATAATTATATAATTATATATATATATGTTATAAAGTCAAAGTTGTAGATATATCGATTAATTTAATATACATTTAAATGCATTTAGCATTACGTAACAGAAATCGATATATCTACATAACAACTTTAATTTAAACTATATTTCGGTGTCTCGCTCTGTGTTAATTACATAGCCATAGCCATGTAAATGTTTATTTTTCTGATATTTTATATTTTTATCGTCTGTAAAGTATATTTCGTTATTTTTCTATAGAATAAATTCCACTCGGTGAGATTTCCTCATTCTTCGGTCTGCATCTCATCGGGTAGGTACTATTATTATTATAATAATTATTATTATTTTATATTATTATTATGTTCAACAGGTCTTTACTTTGATTAATAAACTGTATTAGAACATTCACTTTATTACATATATATATTATAAAGTCATGATAACTATATGCTATATATTAATATGCAGGAAACTGATGAATTATTTGCAGAATTTCAAATTTCATTTAAAATATTATAAAAACTGCCGGAGAGGAATAGTGAGTTGATGGGTATGATAAAGCATATAACGTATATAAAAAAATATATAAACGAATATATTGATGTAGCGCTACTAGGCAAACTGATCAAACAGGTAATTTAGTTATCTAATTAATAACATTAGTTAAATATCTATATAAAATAAATATGCAATTATATTTTATTAGTCCATGGATAGTATACTATATATCCATATATGGTCAATTATTTATTTTATTTTTAGCTCACAATGTAATTAAATTTAAATAATATTAATAATAGGTATATATATATAAATAATGTTAACTGTTGTACACATATTATCAATATCATTCTATCCTTAATCAAATATAGATATAAAATGTATAATTAAATATATAATTTAATATTTCCTAAAATAGATGCGGGAATCTTATATTTTATGATGGAAGTTTGCGAATTATTGAAAAATTAATTTACAATGAAAATAAAGATAAGGTTACTTAATTACTTAATAACTATAGATTTAATATTATAGTTATTTTATGATTTTTGGAATGATAATTCAAAAGTATAATATACTCTATTATATATATAACTGCAGTAATTAATATAATATAGTGGATTTTTCTAATTACAATTCTATATTTTATATAGTATTATCATATATGATATTAACTGTATAAAGTTTCTTATATATAATATAAGATCTTATAATATACATATTTATACTATTATTATATACTCTAGTATACTATATATATATATAAATAAATGAATAATTAAAATGTGAGTATCCTATATAAATTTATTTTTAATAACTAGTTACAATAATTATATAAAAGAGAATAATTCAACAGGAAAAATAATGTGTTTGAATTATTTAATATATATCTATTAATATAATATATATCATTTAATTTATATTCAATATATTCTCAGAACAAGGTAAAGAATAATACAGATGAGGCTATTATATCTAGTGTCTGTTGCAGTTGCGTCAACTGGGTATTTACTAGAGATAGAGAACTCACTGCAATCTGAGTAGGAATATGCAACAATGGTGAGTTTTTATATAATTGATAGGTATTATTATTTAATGTATATTTATTATATAAATTAATATTACAAATATAATAATTATTATGGTTGACCTGTTTATATAAAACATGAGTTAACAATAAAAATTATTAGTCATTAATAGTTGATATAATATTCAATATAATATATATATATATATATATATATATATATATATATTTCACAGTGATTAGTATTATATTTTGTAAAAAAGGTTGTTCCTATGAGAACATACTTTAATTTGTCAAAGAAATTTTAATTAGATATGTATTAAATATAGTTATTAATATGGATGCATATATATATATATATAAATATTTATATTTCAATTATTATATATACAATATATACTCATAAACAATAAAGCAATATTATAACATCATTAAAACATGAAATAAACTTTTCCAAAAATTAAAAAAGACTTATCATTTACAAATACCATCCTGACCTATCCCTACACAATATCTATATATTTATTACTAATAGACATTTAAAAAAAAAGAGTGTATAAATAAAACTTCAATTAAATATTTATTAATTATTATTATATTTACATCAGCTATATGCAAAGAACATTTAAAATCCTATCAGGTCCTAGATGAGGAGATGTGCTAAAGGAAATGCAACAAAGGGTCAATAGGAGGACAAAGTGACTTGATGATGTTAATATAGACAGTTTAATTTTTAGTTATTGTATAATACACATTCACTCCAATATTTATTAATTATTGTTTTTCTATAGGTATCTGAAAAGACGAATGTGGAGGACCTGGGGGAAATGATTTCTACAATAAATATAATTTAAGATTAATTATTTATTTATTAATACCTAATTACAGAGTTCTCACGCGACCATATCATGTTATTATTTTCCATTTTTCTCAGTCCGTCATCGGTGTTTGTAATTTGTCTTCTTAACAGACCCAATGTTTCTTTATGATGTATATAGATGTTGTGGGTTGTCTCCCTGTTTCGTATGTTGTATAGCATGCCGTTCTTTGTCTTCCATAACATTAAGTTGTGTACCTTATGCAGTGTCCTGCTAGTTGCAATTTTCTTTGTTTAATTACCCAATTGATCTTTGGCATTCCATGTACTTTGTATGTTGGTAATATTGTCTTTCCATGATGTGTTTGTTATCATTCTAGCCTATAAAAAAATTTAGGGTACGGCATCAATAATAAGTTAGGGTACGGCATCAATAATAATTTAGGGTACGGAATCAATAATAATGTAGGGTACGGTATCAATAATAATTTAGGGTACGGCATCAATAATAATTTAGGGTACGGCATCAATAATAATTTAGGGTACGGCATCAATAATAAATTAGGGTACGGCATCAATAATAATGTAGGGTACAACATCATTAATAAATTAGGGTACGGCATCAATAATAATTTAGGGTACGGCATCAATAATAATTTAGGGTACAACATCATTAATAAATTAGGGTACGATATCAATAATAATTTAGGGTACAACATCGTTAATAAATTAGGGTACATTTAGGGTACAGAAGACTTAAATTTGCTAGGGTACACATCAATCTTTTTAGGGTACAAGTATTCATTTATAGCATGATGGACCCTAATTAGGGTACGGCTATACAGACATGGTTTACACCCTACTTTTTACTAATCTTGTACCCTAATTTTTTACAGTGTACTAGCTATATTAATATAATAAATAGCGTAGAGTCGTTATCTGTGCTATATTGTATTCTATATCCATCTAATTATAATAACGTTATTCAAAATCATTAAATAAAAAGTCATCACCCAACTACATCAAATGTGATTACGACTACAGTAAATATTAAATATTAAATGTGATGTTTCTATAATTGATTGGGACTGCCTACTACTGTTATCCAATAACTGTTTAGATGTATTATCAATAGTTTATAAATCATATTTACACTGACAAGTTTAGAAAATATAGATATCCTAACCATCTTAAAAATTAATGAATAAATTTCGCTACCTACATAGTGAAATTTAGGGCAATACCACTCGTCTAGACTAGTATAAAAGTCAATTTAAATTAATAAAATTAAAATTAATTAATTTCAAAAAAACGTTATGATTATATCCTAGATAAATAAATCAAGGTGATATCTGATAAAAAGGCTAATTTCTATAAATATGGAACACTAACATACATGCTTCTGACTCGATATCGTCACTTTACGACGAAACTAATAATGTTTTATTATCATATGATTTCGACAGATAATCCTGCACTTTACACGTGAATACTAATCTATTTTAAATAACGTTATCGTAGAAAGTTGCCACCATTACCGGCAGTAGGTAACACACCAGGGTTACGATCAAAAAGGATGAGTTGAGGTGCAAAGGTTACATTTTAAATGCGAAATAAATTTGTATAGACTTACTTTGGGATGTAATGTAGCTAAAAAAAACCAAACAGGACAAAACTAAACCAATTAAACCAAATAACCCACAAATATCTATACACAATATATGTATATACTATTAACAGGTATTTCAAATGTAACCTTTAACCCTCAGCTCGTCCTTTTTGATCGTCTCCCACACACCAGTATCACAATCGGTATCTCCCTCGTTTTCAATATACCCTACAACGTCAGATGTGTTATATAAATTCATATGATAGTCAACCAACACGTGTATTGCTAAAGCGTTACTAAATATGCTATCGTAGCAATTATGATATATTTTTTCATTCAAATATACTAATATTATTAAAACATAATTAGCAGGGATACATGGGAAATATCTCATACTATCCCATTTTAAAAAAAGTTATGTAACGAAGGCAATTAATTATCGTCCGATAAGCATGTCACCGATTACATTTGAAACATCATTTGTAATTATCTTACTTTCTATTTACGTCCTAATAGATATATTATGCAACATCAGTATGGTGTTATAGTAGGTAAAGCTACTGGCCTGCAACATATTTCTACCTATAAGCATTTAAATATATATATATATATATATATATATTTATATATTTACAGATACATCATCGCTATCTGATATTATGTATATATATTTAACAAAAATATCATTTGATACTATTAATAATCGTTACATAAATGATATCATGATGGGAGTTGTAATGACGTAGTTTTGAGCTACAAATCCTACATAATTAATCGTAAATATCGAGTAAAAGTTAATTATTTATAATACGAATATAAAATACTTTCATGCTATTGTATATAATTTAAATTAACACATTTTACCACAAAAAAATATAGTTGTAAATATTTAGATATTAAATTTAGTTATAAAATATGTTTCAATATTCGCATTAATAATATTTTTATAAATACTATCTAATCATTAATATATTATTCAGATACTCGATTAACAATAAGTATACATCTACTTAACGTATGTATATAGTATGTTCATTAACTGGTTGAATCTGATATTACAGTTTGTAATCCTAATCTATTATATATCACTAATTCCAATCATATTGAAAATATTAACAAATATTTCACCAAATGAGTATTTGCTAGATGTAATATATCAAATTATTCGTATATCGATATCTTATGTTCTCGATATTAATTAATGTATCACTTCGTAAATTGGTAACGGATCTAGTATTAACGTACAAGATACCTAGTTGATATGTAGATATCGACCCATGCAAAATATTCATCATATACACCAATATATGTTGAGGGCCTACCCAAGAGATAACACATATTATATGTAAAACGAATGCACACATGCATTACTTCGGCAATTGTGCATCAACCGATTGTTTACGAGGGCCTATCATTTATTTATACATAATTTACCACTTCTAAATACTATGTTAAGACCTTTTTATTGGACCCATGTTCTAGGTCCTACTACGTAAATAATATATATATGTTCTACTACATATATGTGTGATTCATCAACCAACTGAGCCACACTTGGCTTTTTCATAAATAAAAATATATTAGTACGCGTGTATATTACTTATTTATATCGTGTTGATTATAATGCAAATTAGGTCATTGTAATTAGTTATCTTTATTTATGTATTAGTTATAACTAATAATTAGTTATAACTATAAATCTATATATATATATATATATATAGATTTATAGTTTATCTAGATTAATAGTCACGTGATTTTTCTTCAACGTGCCCGGACACTCTATGTGTATTAAGATGGCCGACGATAAATTATTATTTAATCAAATTATATCGCAGTATAAATATATAATATAAATGTATATCAATATTTATTTCGATGTAATCGAGACGCACTTTATAAGCGTATATAGAAGAAAAGAAGTATTATTCGTTTGAATATTTGTTATTAATCGTTTAGTCATGCGATAGTGGGCCATCTTAGGACACATACATATAGTTACCAGGCTATAGCTGAAGATTAGAACTATAGTTGAAGAATGTTATATTAGCGAGTAATAGCAATACCGACCTAGGTCAAATAAACATATATTATTAGTTATAATCTTTTATATATGAACATCTTTAACACGTATTTTATTAGTAGTTAACTTCCAGGATAATAATACTTATAATAATAATAAAATGGTTTATTGACTCAACAAAAAAGTTAGACGTTTATAGGCGTGTTATATTGTTATAAACAAAAACTAATCGAATACTCTAATACTATATTTAAAAAGAATAAATAATAAAAGGATAATATGAATAAAGTCTATATTTAAAAATAACAACAGATGATACGATCCGTTAGTCATCCGGAAGACGGTTCCAATACTTTGGATCAGCGACAGTGAAAGTAATACCTTATATAATAATACCTTATATGTATCGATATCATTAATATTAATGTAAATGTGTACATCAGTGTCAAGAATTTCTAGTGTAGATTTTATAATACATATAAATAATCGCTGTCAATGAAACGCGTATGGTTTGTATATAGCCTGACGTACACTGTACAGTAGACAGGTTCGTTCGAATAAATTTGTAATGCTTCATATGAAATATAATACATATCTATATTTTAGTATAATATGTATTAACAATTTTAATAAAAAAATATGTATATTTGGTCACGAAGCATTTAAAGTTTGAAACATAAATTATTATTTTTAAATTTAATTTAAAATATTACATGTATAATAGTCATTCCAACATCTTATTATCTTTGATGTTTACATTTAAAATAAAAATATTTAAAATTAATTATGTATTTGTATTATATTTAATGAATTAATATAACATATACCATTATTTATATTTATTATTAATATAATATCTATATTTAATTTTTATATCTAAAAATTACCAATATTAATGTCTCATAAAACACGAGAAAATACACCATTTTACAAAGTATTTATTTCAAAATAATTCAAAAAAATAATATATATAATTATACTTTACATAAATTTGAATGATCATATTTTATTGAATTTTGGATATAAGTTAGATATAAATGTCCTTTATTGAAATTAAATTAATAAAATTAAAAAATATTCAAAAATATTTTGTATTTCACATTTCAAATAAAAATCCAAAAAAAATTACAAATGATGTTAATTTATTTTCTAAAAATAATTTTTAATTTTTTGATAATTAATTTCAATTGTATTATTATATTTTAATTTTTTAAATTAAATAGTAATAATTTATTTATATCAAATTATACGATTTTTAGATATTTTTTTTTACTAAAATTATTTTTATAAAATTCGGGCATCTAGATTGTTTTAGATAGATAAATAGATAGATATAGTTTATTGTTTAAAACAAACAAAATGACATACAAAAATAATAATAATAAAAAACAAATAACGAATATAAACGAATATATATAATGATTTATAAATGCCATGTTACATATGGTTAAGATATAAAATTAACAAATGATATAATAAAAAAATAATAATAAAAAGGTTAATTAATCAGATGCAAGCACTTAATCACCGTATCAACATTAGGGAAAGGGGTCCTCAATCCCTGTGCCTTGGAGGTACAAACTTGACCCAAGAGTTTGTCCACTGACACCCGTAATACCCGATAAATAATGATAAAGAGAATGCAACCGAATAAATTAACCCCATAAAACTAAAAATAAAATAATATAATAATTGAATAATAAAAATTAATAAAATAAAATAAAATATTAATACAATGAATTATCAAGTCTTGTAATAAATTGATTGACCGAAGTTGCTGAACACGTATAATTAGATAGCAAATTCCAAGGAGTTGAAATACGATTAATAAAATAATTCAGAGTAACATTTGTCTTGCATTTGTCTTTTCGAACTTTAATGGAAGGACCTCGACTTCTTGATGAATACGTTTCAAGTAGCCCCGAGCAATCAACATCAACTAGACCATTTATAATTTTATAGGCAATAATCAGATCAGCCTGTAACCTGCGTTGAGATAATGAAGTTAATTTTAAAAATAATAACCTATTTTCATAATTTGTATATGGTATACCACATCTATAGAAAAGCCTTTTAGTGAATGTCCTTTGGACTTTTTCAATTTTATTTTTTAGGCCTACATATATATTAGAATGGTTCCAAATACAAGAATTATATTCTAATAAAGGTCTAACATATGTTATAAAGGCTTTTGTTAGGTAACAATAGTCATTAATAATAAAGCATCTAAATCTAAATATAATATTCAGAATATTAAAAGCTTTACTACACATTTGATTTATATGAGTGTCAAATGTTAGTTTTATGTTAAAAATTATTCCAAGATCTTTAAACTCTGTTAGACTATTTAATTGAATATTATTTATAGTATACGAATGTGTATTGATATTCCCAAATGTCATAATTGAACATTTTTGAATTGCAAGTTCAAGGTCCCATTTACACATCCAGGATGATAGTTCAAATAGCCGGATTGCAGAACCTTCCGATCATCTATAGATTTATAGATAATTGATATTTTAGCATCATCTGCAAAAAGTTAGGTGATTATTTGTGGTTTAAAAATAGTAGGTAGATCATTTATATAAATCAGAAAGAGGAAAGGACCTATCACAGAACCATGTGGTACCCTACTCCTTAAGTTACATTAGTAAAATCACTATATTGATCATTAACCTTAACTCTTTGTAACCTATTTTTGAGATATGATTCAAACCAGGAATACACATTCCCACATATACCAAGATTATATATCTTATGTAATAATTTAGTATGTGATACCTTGTCAAATGCTTTTGCCATATCAATATAAGCAACATCAGCGAGCATAGGACTATTCATTGACCTCATAATGTTCCTATAGAATTCAATTAGTTGTAATTGGGTAGATTTCCCCGAAAGAAAACCATACTGTTCAGAACATATGAGGCCGTTGGATCTTAAATAGTAAGATAAATAATAGCTTAATATTTTTTCATAGAGAATGAGCGTTGATGAATTATTTTGATAAATATTTGTTATTGTTCATACCACTTTTTATATATTTTCCTATGATATATTTATAGTTGGCTTGTAAAAAATATTCAATTTGATAACAATTGAATAAAACTTATTTCTATAACTCGCCCATGTTAAATTGTATATGTATTCAATTTTAAAATATAAAAGTTTCGTGACCTAAAACTATTTAAGATATAGGTCTATAATTTTAAACACGTATTCATCATAGTATACATAATTGTTATAGATGTGAAAGTTTATAAATTATGAAGAATAAAAAAAGTACAAACCGGTCTACTGTACAGTATACGCACGGCTATAGATGCAAGCCTTATACTCGATGTTTGTTTGTTATTGTATGGCTTAATATTATTCGTTGAAATTAATCTATTAGTTACCAATGAAGTACATTCAAGTATGTATAAAAGACTGAAGAAACATAGTTTATAAAAAAAATGTATATATATATATATTATTTTATATCACATGATATATATCCATTAATATATCCATAATATAATTAGGCTTTAATTATAATTTAGATAATACTATATATATAGTGTTATTTCGATTTGGTGGAGTCCAGGAAATTAAATGAAGTTTTCACGTATAACCATATATGGCTCTAATATCCATTCGAAGCCGATCTTATGTTAAGGCATCCATGATTTTAACGAGAGCCGATCATTATGTATACACAATTATATAAGATCAATTCTAAATAATATCTTAAGACCCATTTTATAAAATTAAGTAATGGTCCGGACGAGGCTCGAACCCGTGTCCTACTGCTTATGTGTCTGATGCCTTAGCCACTGAGCCACACAGGCAGTTATAAATATATATATATATATATATATATATATATATATATATATATATATATATATATAGTCTACCATATTATGACTATAGTAAAATAGTCATACATATCGTGCATGCAAAGATTTTTCTAAGGAAATATATAACAATTATAATCCTATACTCGAAATCGTGTAATTCTATTTTGTAAACAAAACATGATCGGCGCCACCTTCATAGGTTCAATTTTCGAAAAAGTGTGTTGTTTATAATGTAAATTCTTATCAAAATGTACATTTTAAAAATTAAAAATAATATTATGCAAATTTATTATTTATATGGTGAACGATAATTGTTTATTACTAATATATAACAAAGCAATATGACATGTTTATTTGTATTACTATACATATCTATATGGCGAGTGAAATCTAACTCATATATGAAATCTAACACATATATGGCATATGCCATTTAATATGTATGTATTATTAATATGTATGTATTAATATGTATTATTAATATGTATGTATGTATGTATTTAATACATTACATATGTAATTTAATAGAATAATGAAAACATTCTTGTATATAAACCGCGTAAAACCTAAATCTATTTCAGTGATGTCGATACTACGGCCATCACCCTACAAACAATTTTCGCTGTATCTACATAGTTTATCTACATAATATTTACTATGTGTATGATATATGTATTTTATATGTAGTTTCTACGTATATCATGTACATAATAAAATGATGTACCCGTGGCACACAATATCAGCATATAATCTACATAGAGTTATGTAGATGATATGTACACTTGGTACATAATTTCTTCATTATATATTATGTACCAGTGGCACACAATATCAACATATAATCTACATAGAGTTATGTAGATGATATGTACACTTGGTACATAATTTCTTCATTATATATTATGTACCCGTGGCACACAATATCAACATATAATCTACATATAGTTATGTAGATGATATGTACACTTCGTACATAATTTCTTCATTATATATTATGTACCAGTGGCACACAATATCAACATATAATCTACATATAGTTATGTAGATGATATGTAAAGTTGGTACATAATTTCTTCATTATATATTATATACCCGTGGCACATAATATCAACATATAATCTACATATAGTTATGTAGATGATATGTAAAGTTGGTACATAATTTCTTCATTATATTATGTACCCGTGGCACACAATATCAGCATATAATCTACATCGAGTTATGTAGATGATATGTACCTCTTGTACATAATGTCTTCATTATATAGTATGTACCCATGGCACATAATATCTTCATATATAAACATATAGGTTTATAGTAGGTATACCTACTAATAAATTATTTTTCAAAAATTACTTAATTACTTCCGATGATAGGATCCTGTATATGACAATTATTATTAAGCTATTATAATTATTAAACGTATAATAATTTAAGTTATTGTATACTAATTGTATAATAAGTAGGGGCGCTGCAACAAGGGGGATGGGGGATATGTCCCCCCACTTTAAAATCTAGGGGGACCTCCTATGTATAGGTCCCTCCTCCCACTTTTACCAAAACATTTATTTTGATTGGTTGGTCCCCCAACATACAAAATCTTCCAAGCGCCCCTAATAATAAGATAATTCAATGATAAGTAAACTATTGATTTCACTAGTGATATAACTAGTGATATTCTCAATCACAATATTATTTACTTTCAACATACAAATTAATAAAATTGGTATACACGGTCAAGTCATCAGTTGGTTTATTTATTTTATTTCATTTAGAACCTCTTCGCTGAAAATTAAATCTTCGTAATCGTTATCTCCTTATTATGTTAACATGGTTTTCCATATTAGGGCTATGTTATTTGTCCTATATTGTTCATTATTTATATTCTTCCTATAAAATAATTATTTCGCAAATATCCTAATATTCACTACCATATTTATGTAGATGATCTACATATATATATATATATATATATATATATATATGTGTGTGTGTGTACTTTCCTAGTTATAGTGATTATGATCAGATTCAAATGTATATGTTTAATTGTAATACTGATCTCACTGAATAGTTCTCTCATAACTCTATTTACTTAATTATGACTAAAACTGATACTATTATACTATCTAGACCCAGTTATCATATATCAATCACTCATCCATTTTTAACATATATTCCTACTTATAAATCAATAACTACCCTTGGTTTCAATATAACCTCTCACCTTGACAACTCTACATAAATTAAGAACATGATACGCACTGTAAACTATTTTCTATATAATATTAGAAAATCTCATTATTAACTTACGTACGCCATGACTAAATGATTAAGTAACTCGCTAGTATTCAGTAGACTTATCTCTTGCTGTTCAATTATAATATTCATCATATTGATATTGATGGCGTTAGATTATCTTGTACTTAAGTACTTAAGAATTCTCACATGATTTCATCTAGGAATATATTGAAGGGTATAGGTAATAGTAGACATCATTGATGTACTCTAACCGTTGATTTGAACGAATTGTCTATGTTGTTATAATGATGATTAGGTATAGGACCTACCTATCAAGACTGAACTGGAATTGTTACTATATAAAGCTTTAATCATTGTAATTATTTCGTGATGTATATCACACTTTTAAAGTATTGACCACAGTCCTATATGATATACTCAGTAAAATGCATTCATGAAATCAATGAAGTTATAGAACAGATTCGTATAGGAATCAAGATGCTTTTCTATAAGGGTTCTGATATTTGTAATATGTTCGATCGTATACGAGAGTATACTCAGTATACTGAGTACGGCGTACTCATTCCTTTCCAAAACCTTACGTGTTCCTCAGATATAATTGATTAGACTTGCGATGTTAAAATATTAGTGCTATAGGTTATACGTTAAAACTGCATGTGTGGCTCAGTGGCTAGGGCTTCTGACACACAAGCAGTGGACACGAGTTCAAGCCTCGTCAGGATCATTAATTAATTTTGGGACATTAGAGCCATATATGGTCGAAATTGAAAACTTATCTAAGTTCCATGATGGGATGAAAGGATTCCACCAAATAAAAATAACAAATAACAATACGTGTATTATATAAATTATACCAGGGTTTATAAAGTAATAGTAATATTCAATTACTATTAAATCACGAATGCCTCAATAGTTTCTATATCTACTTTAATTCGCGTGTATATTTTTTAATATAGTAATATCCCGGGGGTAATATATATTGAATATTTTTTTAATTATAATAACTGTAAAATATTAAAGATAGGTAACAAATACTACTTCAAACCATATGGTTTATTTGACAAATACCTACACGAGTCTACTCTGGTTTGTATTGTATTATATTGCTTATGTAATAATGTATAAAAATCAAATATTTATATAGTAATAGAAACATATTAATTAATTAATTTAACAATATATATATATATATATATATATCTACCTAGCTTATAGCTTAAGTATAATATATTATTATTTATGATTAATTTCCTAATGATACTATTTCACATAAACTATAGTTCCGATTATTATAATAGATAAGTATATATATATATATATATATATATATATATCTATATATATATATATAGGAACATATATCTAAAGTTAATTATACAGTTTGGTATTCCATTGCTACAATTGTTAATATAAATATCCAATTACTACCATGTTTTTATAGATTCTATTATTATTGTTATTATTATTTATTATTATTTATTATTAACCCTGATGTCAAATTGATTGCCTTATTTTTTAGTAATAATTACAGTGTACTTACAGTTGTATTATTCTTCAGTTATAAGGTAAATTATTGTGTATTTTATATTCAAAAGAATATATATGTACTACTTTTATTTTATATTTGCTAAGGTAATTTCGTAATCGTATTTTGAAATTAATTTTTTAAAATAATAACGATATTTAATATCGTTATATCGATATTTAATATCGTTTATTAACGTTATAATATAATATTATAATTATAAAATGATTAAATCATTATTTTATAATTATTATAATAACTTATTATAATGAAAAAGAATATTTTTCATTATTTCAATTGTTTTATATATATTTATTAAATTAATTTCATTTAATTTTAAAATAATATTTATATTTATCATATATATATTATTATTAAAATAGGTATTATTTATAGTGTATTATGATAAGTATCAAATATTGCTCATTTAAATTTATCATAATTCATAATGAAATACATTTTATTTATAATTATTAAATGTGTATTATTAAAATTTATCATAATTCATTTTTTTTAAAGTTATAAAATTGATCGTAATTCATTTATTTAGTATCATAAAATGTAAACCTTCACTGTTAAAAATAATGGCTATAAAAAACAACTAGTTTTCTTTAAACACGAGGTAAAGGGTTTTATATAAATAAAACCTTTAGTTAATTTGAAGCAAAACTAAAGGGTTTTGGTAAACCTTTACCTTTTAGTGAATTATTACTAAAGGGTTTTTAAAAACCTTTACTTTTTATTAAATCATAACTAAAGGTTAATAACCCTTTACTTTTTAGTAAATAATAACTAAAGGGTTTCGAACCCTTTAGTTATACTCTCTAGCTGTACTAAAGGTTTTTATAAAATAAAGGTTCTATATATAGATTACATTAAAAGTCAAGCATCTCCACATCGAGTGTATACACTAAATATATTTACTATTACGCCTATATTAATATATCATAGTTATAATATATATATATATATATATATATATATATATATATATATATATATATATATATATATATATATATATATTATAACTATGATATATTAATAATAATAATAATAATAATAATAATAATAATAATAATAATAATAATAAAATCAGATTTGGTAATTGCATGGGTGAATTATTATGAATATTGAAATAGACGTATTTTAATGTATTCACATTATAAGTATTTATATTAATTAAATAGAGTGAATAATATTACATGTGAATACAATAAATTAGTTAATTCAGAGTAAATTAATAAATTAGAAACAATTTTTAAATGAATGTAGTTGAAGTCATATAACCATGAAGGTCCGAAACCTATAATTCTACTCGTTTATCAACACATATTATTAAATAATCATTATAAAAATATAATTTTAAGTTTATTTTATAATGTTGGCAAAAGAAAATGCAACTTGAATGATATATCATAATAATTAGTAATATTTATTATTTAATTTTAAATTTAGTTTAACATTTTTTGGTTATAATTATCGGTTATCTGGAAGCAGGCCGCCGAGTATTATTATAATAATCCAAGCGGTACCACTCTCTATCTTCCAATGGTAATTTGTAAATTATGTAAACAAATCAAATAAATGTAAACAACTACCCTTTTGAGATGTAGATAAATTCAATATATAAATATTAAAATTTATATATTTCTTTATATATTTCTTTATATCTTTCTATATATTTCTTTAAATATACAAATACATAAATACTACATAAATTATATTTATTAATTTAATAGTTTTAATTAATATACAAAATATTATATTATCATATAATACATAAATATATTTATTCAATTATTTGAATATATATAGTTGTATAATATCTTATATAATATTTTTATGATATATTTTTATAATTAATAAATAGTTATTTATATTATAATTTATATGTAATAATTTATTCTAATTTATATGTAATAATAAACATTTATTAATATAATTTATAAATGGTGTAATTTTAATATTTAATAATATTTAACATTAATTATGAAGCCGATACTAGTAATTGTCATGACGAGATAGGTATTTATGATACCGTGAATACCCGCTATAGCGTGGATTGATGAATGTAAGTGGTTGAGGAATTGTAATATTGATTATTAGGTAGTCGAGAAATTATAATATTGAATATTAGGTAGTCGAGAAGTTATAGTCTTGAATATTAGGTAGTCAAGAATTTATAGTATTGCAAATTAATTGGTCGAGAAATTATAATATTGAATATTAAGTGGTCGAGAAATTATAATATTGAATATTAAGTAGTCGAGAAGTTATAGTAGTGAATATTAGGTAGTCGAGAATTTATAGTATTGCAAATTAAGTGGTCGAGAAATTATAAAATTGAATATTAAGTAGTCGAGAAGTTATAGTATTGAATATTAGGTAGTCGAGAAGTTATAGTATTGCAAATTAAGTTGTCGAGAAATTGTAATATTGAATATTAGGTAGTCGAGAAGTTATAGTATTGAATATTAGGTAGTCGAGAATTTATAGTATTGCAAATTAAGTGGTCGAGAAATTATAATATTGAATATTAAGTTGTCGAGAAATTGTAATATTCAATATTAGGTAGTCGAGAAGTTATAGTCTTGAATATTAGGTAGTCGAGAATTTATAGTATTGCAAATTAAGTGGTCGAGAAATTATAATATTGAATATTAAGAGTCGAGAAGTTATAGTATTGAATATTAGGTAGTCGAGAAGTTATAGTATTGCAAATTAAGTTGTCGAGAAATTGTAATATTGAATATTAGGTAGTCGATAAGTTATAGTATTGAATATTAAGTGGTCGAGAAGTTATAGTCTTGCAAATTAAGTTGTAGAGAAGTTATAATATTGAATATTAAGTTTTCGAGAAATTGTAATATTGAATATTAGGTAGTCGAGAAGTTATAGTATTGAATATTAAGTAGTCGAGAATTTATAGTATTGCAAATTAAGTGGTCGAGAAATTATAATATTGAATATTAAGTTGTCGAGAAATTGTAATATTCAATATTAGGTAGTCGAGAAATTATAGTATTGCTAATTATAAGGTTGAGAAATTATAATATTGAATATTAGGTAGTCAAGAAGTTATAGTATTGAAAATTAGGTAGTCGAGAAGTTATAGTATTGAAAAGTAAGTGGAGAAATTGTAATATTGAATATTAGGTAGTCCAGAAGTTATAGTATTGCAAATTAAGTGGTCGAGAAATTATAATATTGAATATTAAGTTGTCGAGAAATTGTAATATTGAATATTAGGTAGTCGAGAAGTTATAGTATTGAATATTAAGTGGTCGAGAAGTTATAGTCTTGCAAATTAAGTTGTCGAGAAGTTATAATATTGAATATTAAGTGGTCGAGAAATTGTAATATTGAATATTAGGTAGTCGAGAAGTTATAGTATTGAATATTAGGTAGTCGAGAATTTATAGTATTGCAAATTAAGTGGTCGAGAAATTATAATATTGAATATTAAGTTGTCGAGAAATTGTAATATTCAATATTAGGTAGTCGAGAAATTATAGTATTGCAAATTATGAGGTTGAGAAATTGTAATATTGAATATTAGGTAGTCAAGAAATTATAGTATTGAAAATTAGGTAGTCGAGAAGTTATAGTATTGAAAAGTAAGTGGAGAAATTGTAATATTGAATAGTAGGTAGTCAAGAAGTTATAATATTCAATAATGTATTGTAATTGTAATTTCGTATTTAATTTATATGTGCTATTTAAATTTTTTATAATTTATTATATATTATTTATTCGCAAATGTAAAGTAATAATAATCGTTAATAATTATAAAATAGTTTAATTTCGTCATAAATTCTAAAAATCTAAAGCTGAATATTATATTTTTATATATTTCTTTTTATAAATACATATCCCAATGTAATATATAGTAAGAATAATGTATATAACGTGTATATAAGCGTAATTTAATATTATATTTAGATATCCCAATATAAAATAGTCATTTACTAAACTATTTTATAATTGTTAATGATACTATTAATTTATAATTATTGTAATACCCCTATGAAAAATAAACAACAGAATGTTAAATTTACGATTTTATGGTAGGTTTACTTAACGTTTTTTAATTAAAAACAGATTTATATATATGTTTATTATTATTAGTATTATATATCTATATAGAATATTAAATTATCTTTCATAAGGTATATAAAACGTATATTAATATTTAATATTGAATGTTTTAATATACTAAATTAAAAAATAGTTTAATCAAATTTAATAAATGATCGATAATGTGATTATATATATTATAAACTAAATATATATAATTAAATATGATAGATATTATATCAATTAATTATATATACTTATACAAAATTGTATATAATATTTTATATACATATCTTATATAAAAAATATAATCTAATTTACTAAATATACTAAATTAAAAAATATTTTAATCAAATTTAATAAATGGTCGATAATGAGATTATATATATTATAAACTAAATATATATAATTAAATATGATAGATATTGTATCAATTAAGTATATATACTTATACAAAATTGTATATAATATTTTATATACATATCTTATAAAAAAAATATACTAGAAAAATGTAATCTAATTGACCATAGATTCTATGATAGAAACATTATTTACTAAATAAATTATTAAATTTATATAATTATAAAATAAGTATTATTAATATAGTAAAATAATAAATATGTTAATATTATGAATAAGTAATTTTATATATTTGCAGATTTCAAACTATATACAATTTAACTGAACGAAAAATAATGGATAACATACATAGGTTATGATAAATTATATATAAATATAGACAGATATTTATAAAAATACCATGAGTGTCATAATTGGTAAAAAATGTGAATTCTGTATGTTAACATTTAATAAATTTTCAAATTATATTAAACATTTAAATTTAATACATCCAAATAAAAATTGGTATAAATGTATAGATTTAAAATGTAATTATAAAGCATCTAAAATAAAACATTTATTAAGACACGATATAAGGAATCATTTAAGTAATTATTTATTTAATAATAGTAATGATATTAATACTATTATTGAAAATGTAGAACAAAATAATAGTTTGTGTGATAATGATGAACTTAATAATAATTATGATAATGTGGATGACAATAATAGTTATAATAGTAATGTTGATGAACGTAATGATATTTATGAAAATGTAGATGATAATAATATTTTTAATAGTAATGAGAATATGAATGATGAATATACTAACTTATTTACTGAGATATCAGAAGGATTTAATACTTTATTATCAGAATTTATATTTGATATTCAAGAAAAACATTTACTTCCAAATTCTGTACAAACTTCATTGGTAACAAAATCAAAAATAATTGTTGATTATGTATCCAAATCATATAAGAAAATAATGTTAGCAGGATTATGTCAATTAAATATTAATTATTTAGAATCAAAAATACTAACTAAATTATTTAATTATGATTTTAATAAAGAATTTGCATTATTAAATACAAACTATAAAATTGAGAAATATTTAAAATGTAACTTAAACTATATTGAGCCTATAAGCTACCGTTTTGATAATACTAGTAAACATCATACGTTTCATTATGTGTCAATAATAGATACACTTTCACAATTTTTAAAACATCCAAATATTCAAAATAAATTAATTTTAACTCCGAATAGAAATGTTGACTTTTACTCTGATGTATATAATGGTAACAAATGGATTCATGAAACAACTTCAAGTTATTGTCACATTAATCTACAATTTTATATTGATGAATTTTCTATAAGTAACCCTCTTGGTAGTAGTAGATCACAATATAAAATAACAGCAGTTTATTTTATAATGCTCAATTTACCTTTAACTATAAGATTTAAAAGAGAAAATATATGTTTGTGTTTACTAAGTAGATATAATATTTTAAAATTGTATTCATCAGGCTATGACTTGTTATTTAAACCTTTAATTAATGAGCTTAAATTATTAAATAATGGAATATCAATTATATTAAAAAATGGAAATAATTTTAATTACAAAGCTTATATGTTATTTATATCATCAGATAATTTATCAGCAAATGATATTGGTGGATTTAGGTTATCTTTCAATTCTGGTAATTTTTGTAGATTTTGTTTAATTCACTATGATAATTTTCGAGATGAACTTAAGTCTACCTCATTAAAAATAAGATCCATCAGTGAATATTCTCAACATTTGTCAGAAAATTCATTTGGTATACGTGCAAAATGTTCATTATTGGATGTACCAAATTTTAATATTACTACGTCTTTACCTCCAGATATTATGCATGATTTATTAGAAGGAGTCATTCCCTTAACTGTATATAAAGTCTTAAAATCATTATATAATGATAAAATAATAACAATTTCTAGTTTGAATTATAATTTAAAAAATTTAGAATTTCCTACATCATGTAATATTCCTGTAGTTTTTGAAAATACATTTTTTTCTAAAAAAGGCAAGATTATTGGCACAGCTAGTCAAAAACTTGAACTATTCTATATTCTACCTATGTTAGTAAATATTGATTTAAATAATAATAAAGCATGGCAGATATATTTAATGTTAAGAGAATGCTGGGATTACATATATTCAAATAAAATAAAAACTATTGATTTAAAATATCTAGAAGAAATTATTGAATCATACTTAATGAATTATGCTAATTATTTTGGAAAAGAAAGTCTAATTCCAAAGCATCATTTTATGTTGCATTATTGTTATTTTATAAAACTATATGGGCCACTACGTAATATATATTGTATGCACTTTGAACGAAAGCATCAATATTTTAAAAGGTTACAAAGAAGTACACTGAATTTTATCAATGTAACACATACACATAGTTTTAGACACCAAGTCAACTTTGCAAAAAATATTAATAATACAGAATTTAATGATATATCTATAGATAATAATAATATAAGGAAAATACCAATTGAGAAAATAGCTATTGAATTATTAGACAAGATATCAGAAAAGTTTAATACAACAATCGATAAATTCATAAATATATCAAAAATGATTATAATAAATGGTATTGAATATAATACAGATGAGTCAATAATATACATTTTAGAAATACATAAAGTTTTAATGATACCAATATTCTTTAAAGTCCGATATATTATTTTGTTTAATGATAAATATTTTCTTTGTGGAAATATATTCATACCTAAAGTATTTGACTTAAATAGATATGCATACCAACTTGAATTTATTGATGAATGGTATATATTAGAACCTGGTCAAATATTAGATACATATAGCCATAGAATATATAAAAATATAAATAATTGGTATGGTTATTCATTATTTAATATTTTACATTATCCTGATATGTCATATTTTAGTGATAATGAGAACGAATATATATATCATGACCTTCTACCATCTTCTACCACCCAAGCGTCTTCAATTGGTAATATTTCACTAAACCAAGATGTATATGGATATAGGTTAATATACAATATAATTAATAATTTGTTTTATTGAATATTGATCTTCACTAAAAAGTAACTATATATTTTATAGAAAATATAAATTATCAAATACTTATATATTCTATAATATTTTACATTATCATATGTCATATTTTAGAGAAAATGAGCAAGAAATTCGACAATCTATGATTCAAGCGTCTTCAACAAACTGTTTACCTAATGTTCAACCCTCACTAAACCAAGATGTATATGGATATAGGTTAATATACAATATAATTAATAATTTGTTTTATTGAATATTGATCTTCACTAAAAAGTAACTATATATTTTATAGAAAATATAAATTATCAAATACTTATATATTCTATAATATTTTACATTATCATATGTCATATTTTAGAGAAAATGAGCAAGAAATTCGACAATCTATGATTCAAGCGTCTTCAACAAACTGTTTACCTAATGTTCAACCCTCACTAACCCAAGATCTATATGGATATAGGTTAATATACAATATAATTAATAATTTGTTTTATTGAATATTGATCTTCACTAAAAAGTAACTATATATTTTATAGAAAATATAAATTATCAAATACTTATATATTCTATAATATTTTACATTATCATATGTCATATTTTAGAGAAAATGAGCAAGAAATTCGACAATCTATGATTCAAGCGTCTTCAACAAACTGTTTACCTAATGTTCAACAATCAACATATCACAAGAATGATGTATTTGGATATAGGTTAATATACAATATAATTAATACTTTTTTTATTGAATATTGATCTTCACTAAAAATTAGCTATATATTTTATAGAAAATATAAATGATCAAATACTTATATATCCTATAATAACCCTTATTCTGATCTGATAGTCTTCCTGAATTTAATGAAGAATTAAAACTTATTTTATCTTCATTAAATGAAGAAAAATATTATGTGGTATTTTCTACTAATCGGAAAAAAATTATTCATTTTATTATAGAAGAAATCCGAATGAGATATTCATTGTTAGTAATACATATTTATGTCATTTTATTAATATATAATTAGTTAATTATATGTTAATGGATCTATAAATTATAAAGTAGTTAATAATATATAAAATAGATAATTTTATATAAATATATAAATGTAATAGTAAATTATATTAAATATTAATAACAAATATATTATATTAAATAATATTTATTTTTGAATAGAGTTTTAAGTATTACTGGAATTAATAGAATAATCTCGTCTTTATTAAATACATACCCTTATCTTGGCAGTAAAGTTAGTACATTTTAATAATATATTTAATTTAACCATCTGATTATAATTTAACTATTAGTATATACTTTTATTTTACAATTCATAAAATTACCCAAGCGCTGTCGAGAATGAGAGCGATTGGATAATATATATAACATTTAATATAAATAATAATAACCAATAAAATGACTTATTAAATGTAAATATAAATATAATATTTTATTTAATATTTAGGATTCATGGAAAAAATCATTTCTTCGACGTATGAGTATTTCGAGAGGTGAAAATACAAATATTATACATGATGAACTAAAACTAAAATATGGTACACCTGGAATTGGCAGAAAAAGGAAAGTTACTGAGATCTTTAATATCAAAAGAAAGATTTACACAAAAAAAGTAAGTATATTTTTAATACATAAATAATAGTAAGTGTGTACTTGTCAACATTCATATTTATAAACCATGGTTTCTTACTATTCATAGTCATATATGTATTAATTAGGTTATTAATATTACAATCTTATTTACATAATTTATTTATATTTTTAGTTTATTAAATTATATATGATATGTTTTTTCATAAATATGAATCCACAATTTAACATATTTTGACACATAGTAAATAATTAAACTGATTTCATGTGTTTACTGTAATACTTACAATGTATGGTATCTCAAAATGATATTAAATTCACTATAATTGATGTTATTAATATAAACTGTTATAAATAATAAAGAAGATTTTAAAGGTGTAAAATGCCTGTTGACTTTCTACCCTAACGCGTGTACATCATAATGTGTGTATGTTAATAACAATTATTTAAACGTGTAAAATATATGAGTTTATAAAGTGTAAAATAATGTATTTGTATGGTGTAAAATTAAAATGTTACACTAGCGTATAATATAAATTATAAATCACACCTCTAAATGTTTTGTATAATTATTATATACAAATGTATTGTTCAACTAAATTATTATGCCAATATTATTAATTTTATAAATAAAATTATATTAGTTTATAACATGTTCTCTATTTCAAAATCGTTATTATATTATAACAAATAACAATTAGTAATCAATTATTAATTATTATAAATATTAGATGGTGTAAAACTTATAATATTAAAAGGTGTATATACCGATATGATTGTGAGGGGATCATCTTAAGTTATTAAGGACTTGGCACATCCTTACTGAAAGTTGGTAGCCTTATACTATTCATTCGCTGTGGTCGATTTATGAACTATGTGTTGTTTTTCCCTCTTTATTTGTACACATCTTGTTTTATTATTATTTTTATCTATTATAATTTTATTTTTATTTATATATAATATTTATTTATATTTTAACTATTTTAATATTAAAAATTTTACTTTATATTTATATTTTTTTTTTAATTTCAAATTTTATTTTATCTATTGTTAATTTTATTACAGTTTGTTTTTTTTCCATTCCTTTTACTGACAGGTAGATATCTCGATAAGTTCAGTGAACTTCTATATCTACCTGGGTTCACTCTCGTTTATTACGACGAACCAATCTGATTATTATTATTATTATTATTATAATAATAGAAGGTGTAAAACATATTCATATTAGAAGATGTAAGACTTATAACAATAGAAGGTGTAAAACATATTATAATAGATATATCTTTAAGTAAATATATCTTAATACTTATAATTTTGTTTTAATATTCTATAATAAACATATATGCGCTTTTATAAATAAGCCAATAATATATCTTAATATTTATAACATTATATATATATATATTACAGATAAAGAATATTAAAGAAGCTATTACAATTGAAAATGTAAACAAATATAAACTACAAATGGTAGCGGAAATGTTTAAAGTTAAAAGAAATTATGACATATTAAAGTTTGTATATTTATTTTATAATTATTTATTATTAATTAAGTGAAGTAATAAAATAAATTATTATTTTACAGTTATTTGATGGCAGAAACAGTAGATGACAGAGATAAGCTATTTAGTAATGACACTATTTCCATTCAAGAGATGATCAAGGAGTATCCGGCAATTTCACTATGTGATATGGTTATTAATATATAATTTTAGTAGAATTGGTACTGTAGTACAGTATTATGCAAATAAGTATACTAATAATAAGATTGTACAGATTTATATTTATTTAATTTAAATATATAAATATAAAATATTATAACAATAAAATAATCTTAATAAAATGAATGATAAACTAAAAGTCACTTAAACTTAAAATAATCTACTTATGTTTTTAACTTTTCTTAATAATTTATAAATACTTATTAACAATAAATTAATCTTAATAAAATGAATGATAAACTAAAAGTCACTTAAACTTAAAAGAGTCTACTTATGTTTTTAACTTTTCTTAATAATTTATAAATACTTATTTCATATATATCATCATTACAAATATTAGGTTTTACATTATTTTATTACATTTTTTACATTAATACAGATACTAAATGATGCACAGCTCAGATACGGCTTTATAGGAGAATATAATGAAGTGGACATTATTATTACCTATTTACCTAAATTAGTAAAATATGTTAAACCG
This sequence comes from Osedax fenrisi, assembly GCA_964019155.1. Classification (NCBI taxonomy): domain Eukaryota; kingdom Metazoa; phylum Annelida; class Polychaeta; order Sabellida; family Siboglinidae; genus Osedax; species Osedax fenrisi. Next base: position 119,938,756 of record OZ025239.1, on the reverse strand, counting down.
TCGAACAATGAAAGTTTCAATAATTGTTATGAAAAATACAAATGGTGTATTGGGTCTGGCAATGAAAAAAAGAAAGGTGTGTATTTGTATTTTATTATACATAATTGATATCCTATACATCATATACATATTATACATTATTGATATCCATACTAATTTTATATAACTAATATATACATTGATTTAAATAACTTAAATAATAACAAAAATAAAACTTTAATAACAAAAATATGTATATTTTTTTCACATGTGATATTAGATTAATAATACAATTAATTTATAACATGGTAAATTAGTAATAGAATATTGTATATATTAGCGCTAAATATGTTGCTTATCAAAGATATAACACACCCTATCTACACAATCTGATTAATACCTATATATATTATATAGATGCAGAAATTGAATTATGCATAATGGGGATATCGTTACTTTTGAAAGAAGATTCATCATATATACTTACTAATAAAGCTGTTAGTACTTTAAGTAATTTAAAACATTTAATAAAAATTACATATTATTACAGGAAATATTAAAGCCATATCCAACTATTCTTGAAAATGAAGGAGATTACGAATTAAGAATAGATAATCTACTTATATGTAGAAATTCGTCATTTAAACGTGTATTTGTTTCGTGGTTTTATTCGTTTTATATATTCAATATTGTTTTTACTCCTCCTATTAATAAAACACTTATTTTCATTTCATATTATATATTTAAAATCAAGTGCAGTTCAGTACCACGATGTGTAATTGGATTATATAGGAAATTATAATAATATATTTTTATTTTATTGTCATATTATTTTTATTTGTGTTTATTTTAATAAATTTTATATCAAATATCAAATATTTCTAGTATAAGTTCAAAACCCTTTAGTTAATATTCTATTAAAACCCTTTAGTTAATAAAATTCAAATAACCTTTAGTTCAAATAAGTTCAAAACCCTTTAGTTAATATTCTATCGAAACCCTTTAGTTAATAAAATTCAAATAACCTTTAGTTCAAATAAGTTCAAAACCCTTTAGTTAATATTCTATCGAAACCCTTTAGTTAATAAAATTCAAATAACCTTTAGTTCAAATAAGTTCAAAACCCTTTAGTTAATATTTTATCAAAACCCTTTAGTTCAATTAAGTTCAAAACCCTTTAGTTCAAATAAGTTCAAAACCCTTTAGTTCAATTAAGTTCAAAACCCTTTAGTTCAAATAAGTTCAAAACCCTTTAGTTAATATTTTATCAAAACCCTTTAGTTCAATTAAGTTCAAAACCCTTTAGTTCAAATAAGTTCAAAACCCTTTAGTTCAATTAAGTTCAAAACCCTTTAGTTCAAATAAGTTAAAAACCCTTTAGTTAATATTGTTCATAACCCTTTAGTTCTTTATGTAGCAAAACCCTTCATGTTTCACTAAAGCTTTTACTAAAGGTTACTCAAACCCTTCACTCAGTGGACCACTAACTAAAGGTTTATTCAGCGAAAACTAAAGGGTTATTTTTAACAGTGAAATGTTTAACAGTCAAATTGATTGCCTTATTTTTTAGTAATAATTACAGTGTACTTACAGTTGTATTATTCTTCAGTTATAAGGTAAATTATTGTGTATTTTATATTCAAAAGAATATATATGTACTACTTTTATTTTATATTTGCTAAGGTAATTTCGTAATCGTATTTTGAAATTAATTTTTTAAAATAATAACGATATTTAATATCGTTATATCGATATTTAATATCGTTTATTAACGTTATAATATAATATTATAATTATAAAATGATTAAATCATTATTTTATAATTATTATAATAACTTATTATAATGAAAAAGAATATTTTTCATTATTTCAATTGTTTTATATATATTTATTAAATTAATTTCATTTAATTTTAAAATAATATTTATATTTATCATATATATATTATTATTAAAATAGGTATTATTTATAGTGTATTATGATAAGTATCAAATATTGCTCATTTAAATTTATCATAATTCATAATGAAATACATTTTATTTATAATTATTAAATGTGTATTATTAAAATTTATCATAATTCATTTTTTTTAAAGTTATAAAATTGATCGTAATTCATTTATTTAGTATCATAAAATGTAAACCTTGATGTCTTATTTAAATGTATCATGATGAAATGAATTTCATATTATTTATAATTAATAAATGTATATTATTTCAATTTATCATAATTCATTTTATGTATAGTTATCAAATTGATCGTAATTCATTTATTTAGGATTATCAAATGTATAGTTATCAAATTGATCGTAATTCATTTATTTAGGATTATCAAATGTAAAACTTGGAGTATTATTTAAATGAATTTCATATTATTTATAATTAATAAATATATATTATTTAAATTTATCATAATTCATTTTATGTATGCGGTACCATACATTATAATAACTATAATATTTATCAAATTGAGGGTAATTCATTTATTTAGGATTATCAAATGTAAACCTTGGTGTATTATTTAAATGTATCATGATGAAATGAATTTCATATTATTTATAATTAATAAATGTATATTATTTCAATTTATCATAATTCATTTTATGTATAGTTATCAAATTGATATAAATTCATTTATTTAGGATTATCAAATGTAAACCTTGGTGTACGAAGTATTTGTTAAATACCGGCTCACTAAATGACAGGTTTTTAAAGTTATATAATTATATATATATTATTATAATAATTATATATATTTTTCAAATTTATCATAATTATAAAATAATAACATGGTTTATCATACACACTGTATATGGTATAATTATATATATATATATATATATATATATATATATATATATATATATATATATAATTTAAGATAATAATATTATCGTCAGAATCAATTGATATATCCATTATTATTAATACTTATTTATATTTTTTAATTAAATGTAGTACTGTTTATATAAAATATATAATATAGTCTATAGTATATCAAACTGATCCTATATTATATATAGTATATATTATTCACTAAGAATATGTTATTAATAAATTATAAAAGATTACAAATTGTTACAACATTTAAATATGTAAATCTTTACGAATACATGTTATGATAAACTTTATCATTAAGTGGTTTTAAAACAAATATTATATATCATAAGATAATATATTATATATAATATAATTATACATTTTTATAATTTATATTAGTTATATATGTTAATATAAGTTTATACATATATAATATACTAAATATTTTGCGAAGCAAAGATATAACACTCCCTATGCATGTAACATAATTTGTAATACCTGATGTCGCTGCTAACAGTAGTATCGAAACATTGAAATATATTTAGGTTCGGCTCTGTTTTCATATGAAAACTTTTCATATAACAATGTTTTCATTGCTCTATTAAATTACATATAATATAAATTAGCATTTACTCACCAAATATATCTTATAGCATTTAAAACATACATATCATATTTGTTTGTTATATATTAGTAATGAACACTTAGTTTTCATCAATTAAATACTAATTTAAAGCATATTATTTAACATTTTAAAAGTGTATAGTTTTTTACGAATTTACATTATAAACAACACCTAGTTCCTAAAAGTAACCCGATATAGGTGGTACTGGGATATTTTGTATAAAAATTCGATAAACACGATTTCGCATAAGTGTTATAATATAACAGTTATATCTTTCTTTAGAAAAATATTTGCTATTACTATAATTTTATATTTTTCCAAACTTTATATAATATAATATAATATAATATGTTGATATAATTAAGTGTATTTATCTATAATATTACATTATAAGTTCATATATATATATATATATACAATTTATGTAAAGTATACATGTTATAACGATATATATAAATTATATAAATATATCATACCATATATTACGGTATTAATAATTTATGTATATTTCATATAGTACATGAGTCATGCTACGAATAAATATTGATAACATATATTATATCGTTTATTATATATATATATAAAATTAATTCCATTATATAATACTAAGCAGTTGCACTATAGTGAGTTAGCTAGTGAGTTAGCTAGTGAGTTAGTTAGTTAATTAGTTAGTTAGTGAACTAGTTAGTTAGTGATATTAAATATATAAAATATGGATTGTGCGGATTATGCACCATAACCGCCTACAATTTAAATATAACTAATTATAGTATATCAAAATAATATAGTATATCAAAAACATAAAATACTTAAGGGGAGAGGTTCCCGTTCATCTAAACAATGATATTATAGCTATATCTAAAAACGCTAAGGATACATAACTATTTGAGATAATTACATACTTTTTTGTTTATTCAATAGAAACTTTCGTCCATCATATAGGATCTTTCTTTATATAATTGTAGTTAATTTAAAATTGTGTAAAAAAAATAGTCTCCATTATTTAACTATTTATTTTTTATTTTTTTTCATTAAAATGTATGTTTATCATACTTTATTTAATTAATATAAAATATAATAAATCCAACAGGATTCATATAGATGTATATGTTATACATTTACAGTAACAATTTCAGATAAAAATAATAATAATCAAAAAGTAGTATGATTTGCATGTTGTTAATAAGTGAAAAAGTAAAAACTTGAGAAAATTACATTCAAAGTTTAATATATAAAATTTAAGTTAATATAATACATACTTTACTATCAATTTCAAATAATTATTATATCGATTACGTTCATAAAACACTTTATATTGATATAAATATAATTTGAGAAATTTTACAAATTTATAAATAAGATATTAAACATGAAAAAATGTGATACTTTAACTGTACATTGTTGTTGTTAAAATATAAATATTAATCATATTTTAACTCGCACCCTTAATTGTAGAAATGATAAAAACAGATGTATTTAATATTTTATCTATACATTTAGGTACCCCCCACTCAGGTATGGCCGTATGAATGGTTACCATGGTATCTGGCTGAGAAATACTGTAATAGTCTGTATGTATGTTTGGTTAGAGATTAACAGAAAGGCTTAACTCTCAAAAAAGGGAGTTGATGTCTTAAATGAAACTATATGTTTCATAATATATATATATATATATATATATATATGAACATACCAGATTTGGTTGACATTTCTTGCATAATATTAATCATTTGGTAGACATGATTATTTGGAGGACAATTTCGTGTCCACCAAATAGTTTAGGGCAATAATGTATCACTTTTGGTATAAATTTGACTTATAATAAAATTATATAATTAATATATAGGAAATAAAGTTGTATATTATTTATTAATAATTTAAAAATCAATAGAATGGGTAAGTTTAAATAATGATTGAATTTTCACTCTATATATATTGGATCCATAAAAATAACTGTTTAGTAGACACACCATTTTCAATGAAATACGTAGTATTGTTGGATATATGTCTATAGGGAATTGATGGATTTAGACTTTATATTACATATGGATCATATATATAAAATAAAAAAATAAAATATTATATTAATAAAAAATATACATTTTAATTAATTTATTATTTATTTTTATTATATTTTGAAATAATAAATGGAATGATTCATAAATACTAAGGTAATACAAGTATTTTTATTAATTTAAAATTTAATATTTAAAATTTAATAATCTTAAAATATATATTAAGATTATTATTAAATATATACTTAACATTTAAATAGAATAATGTTTAATTGTGTATTCAATATATAATTATATATATCCATAATCATGTGGATCATGTGTATTAAAATATAAATATTTATAAATACTAAGGTAATACAAGTATTTTTATCAATTTAATATTTAAAATTTAATAATTTTAAAATATATATTAAGATTGTTAAATATATACTTACTATTTAAATATATAGAATAATTTGTAATTGTGAATTAAATATATAATTATATACATTCATAATCATGTGTATTAAGTAATTTATTAAGTAATTTATCGTGTAAGAAAAAAAATGTAAGATTTTAAATTTTACCAGGTAACATTTTTAAATATTCTATTAATAATTAATTTAATTGAATTGGGTTTTACCAATAGTAGTTTCTAATAGTACACATACTATTAGTTGTTATTGTAAACTTTATATGGATAGTTATATTCAATATACTAATTAAATATAACATTGCATAATAGGATTATTATAATTATTATTATAATCATTATTATATTATAATGATTATAGTCAAAATATAGTTTAAAAATAATCAACACACTAAAAGCCCACATACTTCATTATACGAATTAGTAATTACATAAATATATAGTATTCATGTCATTATATAATTAATATAATATTATAAGAATACTCGTGTAATTTAAATAATTCGAATAAACATGTTACGGACATAGACTCTATCAGTGATATAGTCTATCATATAGTCTGATACGTTAATATCAAAGAAGGCCGCCGATTATTATTATTATATTGTTAGAGTTCAATTTTTATTTTGGGGTTGTTTAATTTATTTGGTTTTGTTTTATTTTTCTGTATTTTTTAGCTGCATTATAATGAACTCTGACATTATTATAATAACAATCGGCGGCCTGCTTTAAGATAATTCCTATAATAGACTATATCATAGAGTATTAAAAAAATCACGATATTTAACCTAGTACCAGGTATATTATATAATATATATTATATTATAAATTATAATTTATAATATATAATAACTTATTAAATAAGATATACAAAATTGTCATACTTTTTTTTAATTTGTATACAACCTTATATTTATTTACATTTTTAATATAATTACTACTATATACTTCCACTATATATATAGTATATACATGGGAATACGGACGTTAGGCAAACATTAAATAACTATAAATATCAAATGTCACAAATGTGGCCAAGGTGTATGTCAATCTAATTCATTATACGCTCTAAGAGCGTATAATGTACCACTAAAACTGAAAATAAAATCTTTATGAGAAACATGTATATATGGAATAATTCCTTTTGAAAAATATATTTATAAACCATTCGTATTAATATATATATATAATATTTACACATACGAGTAACATCCTATTTGCGTATTGATATTTGTGGGTTGTTTGATTTATTTTGTTTAGTTTTATTCTTCCGTTTTTTTAACAAGCACGCCTTGTGCTGTTATAATATATAATATAAATAATAGCGCCACGTAATGTTGCCATTTAATTTTTACCTACCATCCGTATCATCCTATATATATATTAACCTTTATATGTAATAACATATATATTAACAACATTTTTAGATTATTATATTATTGAATGTATTAAATATTAACAGGTAATGCCTTGTACTTATTGTTATATATTGTATTTATTTATATGCGACGATATTGTACATCTACGTGATATCAGCGAATATACGCATAGTGCCTGGTATCATAATGCACGTACATTCCTACCATCTCGCATGACCCCCCCCCCCCCACGCGCAGACGGCTGTGTATATATAGCGGACCGCCGCTATGTATAATCACTTGAATAATAAGTATAACCAATAAACATACATAAGCCTTGACGTAACATCAATAAGCGTCCAACCTCACGTCCAATGAATATCATCCTGCCACGTCAACCAGTGAGAGCACGTTAGGAAACATCTACCCCCACGCCCAATGACTATAAACAATCATGAACCCTACACCAACTCCTTCCTTCGATTGGCACAATGAAGATCGGCTAGACGAGCTGAAAATGTTGTTTAACATTTTATTTACGTCCTCGCCATTGCCCACTACATCCGGTATGATATCCTGTACACCCTCGCCGTCACTCATGACCTCCGTGACACCCCAGCCACTACCCACGACATCCGGTACGCTTTCGCCCTTGCCCACTATATCAGGTACATATTCGCTACGCCCCCGCTGTCACCCACGACATCTGTGACGCATCCGACATCACACATAATACCCGATATGTTCTCAACGTCACCCGTGACCCTCTCGATCTCACCCACAATATCCGTGACCCCCTCATCATCACCCCCACCATCCGTGATGCCATACAGCACCATACACAATGCATGTATTGCCATCCCCATGGCCACCTCCAACATGATATCCTTCTTCCATACGTGAGAAGAGGGAATGACCCCAACCCCTCTTCGATAACCAATAGGGAGAAGAGGGGATGTTATATATTTTATTTATATATATGCGTCGATATTGTACATCTACGTAATATCAGCGCATATACACCTAGTGCCTGGTATCACGACGCACGTACAATGTACGTTTCTGCCGTCTCGCATTACTGCCCCACGCTCAGACATCTGCGGTGGTCCGCTATATATAATCTCTTGAAGAATAAGTCTATCCAATTAACGTAAATAAGCCTTGACATTTTACTCCCATATATACACACAACTTAACAGTGTAATATATTAGTATTACACAACTTAGACAGTGATTAATACATAACAACAATTTATATATATATATAATAATTTTATATAATATATTATATGTATACACAAATATCCATGCATATATATATATATATATATATATATATATATATATATATATATGACTAATGATCTCCTCTTCAACAATGATGGCGTACATACCGACCCCAAGTGTGATAAGTTAATTCAACAGATAACCTCACAAGATTCTCCGCAAGCCATTGATAATTATCATTATCATAATTATTACGCGATACCTATGAATTATAATTCATAGTTATCGCGAACTACATGTAGCCCTTTAATAAAGAACTGTCACACCTTACGATACTTCTATGTTAACTTCTTAAAAAAGATGTCTAATACCTAATATATTCAATAACATGGAAGAATAAATATACTACTCTATCATATTATGCGACAAAGAAGAAGATAACAATTCAAGTAGACGCTTCATACAATTACTTTGACGCCATCCTCCTACATCCATCCAACAAGACGAAATCCCCATCACCTTCGCATCTAAGATATTCAGCCCCGCTGAGACTCGTTATGTATATATCGAAAAATAAATGTAAGCCGTAATATTCGGAATCGAATGGTTTCACATTATTAAGTCTGACCACAAGTGCAGATGATCACCAGGGTTGGGGTCAAATACACTTTATCAAATACAAATATTTATTACATTTTTATACAAATATATATCAAATACAAATACAAAATACAAATATTAACACATTAAATATTAAATCATTTGATTTAATCATATTTTAAATCATATGATTATATTTTATATAAAATAATAATCCTTATCCCTAGATTATATATATATATAGACATTGCATAGTTAGTGATTGATATGTATTGGATATATGATATTAATAGGTTAATTAAAGCAATGTAGATAGGTGGTATAATTTTTAAATATTAAGGAGAAGACGTAGAATTAGAGTAATGAATGGATAAATAATATATGAGTTCTAGAGAGAGAATCTAATATAAATATAAAATACAAATATTAAATCATAAAATAATAATTCCTATCTCTATACCAGATTGCATAATAATTAATTGAAATCTATTTTAATATATTTAATTCCTAAAGAAAATCAATAAAATAAAAAACTGTAAACAATAGACTGATTGCTTGGGATATTATAAGTTATAATTTATAACACATACATATTCTATATAGAATATTAATTTATTTATATAGTATTCATAAAATTATTGTTCTATTATATTATTTGTATTATTTAATAAATGTATTCTTTAATATAAATGGTAAATATTTTGTTAATTTTTTTACATTCATAAATTAATTGTTTAAATTCTACATTCTATTAAATTATTAAATTAAAATATTTTTAAAAGTGTATTTGAAACTATATTTGATCAAATACACGAAATACGACACTCAAATACAAATACATCACTGAATAATTATTCAAATCAAAATATAAATACGTATTTGACCCCATCCCTGATGATCACCCAGAAATATTTCTTCACAGCACCAACCCGAGTCCAAAAAATGCTACTACGAGTGCAGCAGTAAGATTTCACGCTAATATTTTTAAAGCCAGGAATAGAGCTACGGATAGATTTTCACCTACAGATGCCAGTGAACACATAGACCTTGATGTCCAGATAAGCCATTGACGTTTGGGACACAGAAGATAGAATATTTAAAATTAGAAACGGGAGACGAAACCCTTCAAGCCTTAATTTCTTCTGTATAAGTAACCTCTATTGCCATATGACACACTGACGCACTCATGGCAATACCTAAGTATACATTTTGTCCACTATAACAATATCACGTACCTCATTATATTTGATTTTTATACTCAATTCCCATTCATATACACTATGAGTGCACCAGCGCAACCATTGTAGATCATCTAAAACATGGTATCCTAGACCGGTTACTTAGCGACAACGGAGGACTATATTCGTCACAAGCGTTCCGAATATTTGCATCCGAATGGGGATTCAACCACAGGACAAGCAGGCATACCACTTCCTAAGTAACGGCCTAGCCGAGGAACCATGCAGAGCTTGAAGATCTCTGAGAACTTCCAGATGTCGAAACTTCTACTATGATCTAAACCAGTAATTATCGACACAAAGCCCCACCGAACTGCTCTACAGCCACAAGTTAGCAAACCCTTTACCTAGCACCTACCCCGTAGACTTGTTGAATGAGAATAAATTATCATCCAATATGTCAACCACACGACACTAGTAAAAAACAAGACTCATTGTACCTGTCCAACATAACACCCCTCACAAACATTCACCAGCGTGACCACATATCAAAGACATGGAAGCCAGCTATGAAACTTCGGAGTTACAACATCCGCAGTATGGATTGTTCTACCTTCGGGAGAAATCTATGAGATATCCGCCTTACTTCCCCGTCGACGCCCTGTCAGGAGGTAGTACCAACACACCGAGATGCATCAGATAATCACTCAAGACCTCTTGCCCTACCCTCTACTCCACCGATACTCGGTTCAGATGTAGTTATTCCTCTCCGTAGTGTGTCATTACATTCTCATCCCAGGGATATCGCACTCACAACTAGTCCGTTGACACCCGGTCCTGATCTAGATAATCAAACCTCGTCAACCGTAGCGCTGCGTTGATCTAACAATAATGTACGATCCCCACTTTTATTATTGACTTGTAGATATAAATGTATAAAGGGGGTGTTATATGCTTACATATATATATAACTACTTATTATTATAATCTATATTTATATATATATATATCCATGTGCCTTCTACACATATGTATTCCTACCAAAGATATATATATATAATGTTAGCGCTCTAAATATAGATACCAAGCTATTATTTAATAGGAATTTATATTCGCCAAACTTATTATTATAGCCTATAGACTGTGACACAGTCCGATACAGAATTATCTGTACATCTTATACACATCCCTAATTATTATATATATATATATAATGTCACATATTTCGACATGGCTATTGTTCACAATAAATCTCAGCATTATTATCCTCTCCTTCTTTCAAATATAATATTGTGTATAAACTAATGGATTTATTATACTTAATAATCAGGAGCCGGTTACTCTGGAAATAAAATATTTCCTATCACTATCCAGAGACAATCTCTGGATAATTCTCAGTAAATCGGGTTGTTCTGGACAAAAATACATATATTACAGCAAAAAAAATAGCCTAGGTTAGATAGAGGATGGGTTGTTCTGGGAATTTTTAGCTAATTTTATTCGCGTCGGACATTCGAGTAGCTCTCAAAATATATTTGTATAAAACTTGGACAATTTGATGGTACTTAGGATAACAAATAGGTGTCCTTATTAAATTTATAATACATAGGATCAAATATTAAAATATGAAATATGGGTTCTATATAATCCTATACTATATATATATATATTTATACATAATATAAAATATAATAATGAACACACTTAGTGTTTCGAAATAATTTCTAGTTAAATATATTTCATAATATATAATATTTTTAATAGATATGATAATAAAATATTAAATAATAATATTAATATTGAATGGAATTTTATTTGTTTTATGTTTTGTTTTATATATGATAAGTATGCTAATTATATAATGAATATGCTTTTTCTTGTAAAAGACTTTAAAATAATGTCTAGTAAATAGCCTAAATAGTGTAAATAGGGTAAATAGTAAATAGGTTAAATAGTATTATTATTTATATTAAAAAAATATATATTATAAAATAAAAAATATACCACCTGAGGGCATCGTAGCCAGACCTTCTGCATTGCATACAGCAATCTAACCACTATACTACCTATCGGATTTTATTAATTATGTATAATTACTAATAGTAGTATTAGTTTTGGTTTAATTATAAATATAATTAGAATAGAATTATTTTTCATATAAAATTGTACTTATTTTGTTATCATATCATACAAATAGTATTTATTATATCTAGAAACTATATAGATATCCTGTATAATTGTAATATTATAATTAATAGTATGCAACTGAATAACATAAATTGTATTAATATTTACTTTAAGTAATAGTATTACTTAGTAATAGTATTACTTAGTAATACTTATTATAATTATTATAATTATATAAACTTAGTTTAAAACTATTATAATTATATAAAATATTCAACAAATATTATTTCGATATTGAATTGATTATATAATTGTACTTATATTATAAACTATATGATAGTATAATTAATTAACCCAGGTAACAATTATAGCCTCATAATTATTATGATAATAATTATTACATAATTATTATGATAATAATTTAATTATGTGATAATTATTATCATAATTATTATGATAATAGCATATATATAATAGCCTCGAATGTTTACATTGTGTTGTAAATGTATATTTATTAAATAATATAATATTAAATATTTAATAATATTATATTATGCTGCTATTCATTTGTCATGCTATTATAATAATGATGGTGCTATTAAAAGTCTATTATGCAATTATTATGCTGCTATTAATTGCATAATAGACTTATAAGAGCATGAAAAATTAATATAAGCATAATTATTATGCTGCTATTATGATAATTTGTCATGCTATTATAATAATTATGGTGCTATTAAAAGTCTGTTATGCAATTATTATGCTGCTATTAATTGCTTAATAGACTTATAAGAGCATGACAAATTAATATAAGCATAATTATTATGCTGCTATTATGATAATAGACATTTAATTATCTATTGATTATACTTGAAATTAAATGGGCTTTCCGAAACTATATAGAATTCTTATGTACATCCTTTAATAATCGAATTATAATTAAGTAATATTTAACTTAGGTACATAATTATATTTTGAATATTTTTAAACATTCAAAAATGAAATAAGGATTAGGAATATAGAAATATTGCTGAGCTTGATCTCGGATAAGATATGTTTACAAAATCCCAGAGTAACCCAATAATATCTATAAATAAGGTTTGTCCTTGTTGGGATTGTCTTTGGCCAATCTCAGAGCAACCAGCCCCTGGACCAGTTAATATGTGCCAACTTTCAACATAGCTTATTTTGAAAAGCCTTTCAAAATATTTTTGTAGGGTTATTTTGAGCATTTAAAAAAATTCAAATAAGTTGTTATTATTCATCATAATTTTCGATTTATATTATATAATTAATAACTATCATATTATATACTTAGTATAATACTATATATATAATAATAATCATACTATTATTTTGTATTCTTAGAATAATTCTATAATTTATCAATACTTTATTAAATTTGTGAAATATAATTATATTCTAATTCTATTTATAATTAAATCAAATCTAATACTACTATAAGTAATTATATATAATTAATAAAACTGGTTTGGTAGTATAGTGGTTAGATTGTTGTATGCAACACAGAAGGTCTGGTTACGATGCCCTCAGGAGGTATATTTTTTAATATAAATAATAATAATAATTTTACTATTTACTAGAAATTATTGTAAAGCATATTCATTATATACTTAGCATACATATCATATATATAAAACAAATAAAATTCTATTAACTATTAATATTTTATATATGTAGGTGCAGATGTACCATAATGGAAGCTATTCTATCAATTCTTTTAATTAATTATATTTCCATAAATCTTCACAATTCGTACTTATAAAGTGAATCTGATTTTCTTCAATTATAATTATTTATTAATTAATTAATATTATATATATCTTGTTTCGAAAACAACTGTGTTCTTACTTTATGTGTAATAAACTAATATAAAACCATTTTCATTTCAGGTTAACAATGTTTTGATGATCAATTAATTATTTATTTTGTATTAAATTCTCACTAAATCTGCATACAGATTCAATTTATTTTTTAATAATATTTCGTAACACTATACAAGACCATATTTTATACAATGCTACTTTTAAATATTTGTGGAATATACATATTTTTCTCATTTTCAACATGTATATATTTTATTTAAATTAATAAACTTATATATTTCAATAAGTAATACTATATAGAAAATGTTTATTGATATGTGTTTAAAGGTACTATTCATTAGTTACATGTAAAATAACATCTTTTCAAAATGTATCCACTTATAATATTAAAGTTTTTGTAATAATTATTTAACAATCTTATTATAAATATTTATTTTAAATAATGATTAACAAATAAAATAAAAATGTATCACTAATTTACTACATATATATAGAAATAATAATTTATACTGTTCATTTATTATTATTGTGAAATTTAAAGAAAAAATATTCAATATGTAGTTAATGAGATATACAAAATAATTATTCTGACTAAATCAAGTTTAAAGTTTTTTAAAAATTAATTTTTACACTATATATAGTTACTAATGTATATATTATATTTATAAATGATATTAAAAATATAATTATACATATACAATTTATTTTAATTATATGTTTGCACATCCTGCAGCATATGAATTTTCTTGTTGTTTCATCTTCTTCTTCACCTTTGTAGCATCCAAGCATCGTAATCTGTCTTGTTGTACTGCATATTCTGCAACCGATTATAATGAATATCCTAGCAACCCATCAAATGCAGCTAAATAGGCCTGCATTCCAAAGTTAAATGTTCATACTGCCATTGTTACAGCAAATTGTTCTAGAATATTAAAATATAATTAATAAAATATAATACAAATTAATTCAACTTTTATACCTTTGAACATCGAGACTAAATCATATTATGAAAACTTTTCAACTTTTTTTACATATGGGGCTATATGGGGCTATACTTGTTCAATAAAAAAATCTTTATTTTAATCCTGTATAATTATTTTTATATATTATAAATTTATATACCCAGATTTAATATATATATATATATAATATATGAACCTTCATATTTTGCTTTCTTGTAAACACAATAATCTCCACATAATTTCAAAGTCAATAACGTAGCCGGTGTAGTCAATAACTGTAGCAAATAAATAAATTAAATTCAATTGAATTCATATAATATATTCACTAAAGTATTTGAGCAAAAGTTATTTAAAAAATAAATATAAAAAATAATCATTGAATATGAAATTAATTATATTTATTATAATTTACTGATATTAAAAATAAAATACATGAAATTGGATTACGTAATAGAAATTGTAGACTTAAATAGATATATAAAGTATGTAGTAGAAATTGTAAGTAAATAAAATAAAATATAGAGTATATACAAAAATTTTGCGAAGCAAAGATATAACACTCCCTATGCATGCAACGTAATTTAGTAATATCCCCTGCCGCTGCTAGCAGTAGTATCGAAATCACTGAAATAGATTTATGTTCGGCTCTATTTGCATACAACAATGTTTTCATTGTTCTATTAAATTACATGCAATATAAATTAGCTTTTACTTACTAAATATATACTTATAGAATTTAAAACATACATATCATATTTGTTTGTTATATGTTAGTAATGAACACTTAGTTTTCATCATATAAATATTAATTTAAAGCATATTATTTAACATTTTAAAATTGTATAAACAACACATAGTTCCTAAAAGTAACCCGCTATAAGTGGCACTGGGGTATTTTGTATACAAATTCGAATAACACGATTTCGCGTAAGTGTTATATCTTTCCTTTGGAAAATCTTTGGTATATATATAAAGATATTACATGGTTAGTGATTGATATATATTGAATATATCAGATTTATAGGTTAATTAAAGCAATGTAGATAGGTGGGTGTATACGGTAAGGGAAGATTAGTTGTTTAAATAATTAAAATAATAGGTATATAAAATCCTGTAGGAGCAAGATTTATCATGGATAAAATTGAAGAAGTATAATGTAGATAGCGAGGAGTGGATTGGGAAAGCCGAAGAGTGAGTTAATTAAATTAATATATTATACACATTTTTCTTAAAGAATCAAATATAAATACAAATATTAACACATTAAATATTAAATCATAAAATAATAATCCCTATCTCTATACCAGATTGCATAATAATTAATTGAAATCTATTAATTAAAATTTATTTGATATCTAAAGAAAATCGATATGATAAAAAACTGTAAACAATATACTGGTTGCTTGGGATATAATAAGTTATAATTTATAACACTTATACATAAAATATAAATTAAATTCATATATATAGTTTTTATCAAATACGAAAATCAAATACAAATACATGCAATTACTGGAATGGAGGCTTATAGATTGTGAACGGAGATTAAGTGAGGTAGGTAATAGTTGGTGTAGAAATGAGATAGGATATCAACAATTAAATGTTACAGGTTACATGGAATATGTCATATGGCGATTTGAATATCATATGTATATAAATTTGAATTTTTTAATAGATATTAAATAAATTGAACAATTTTTAATCAAAGCAAAATTTTATAAATATTAATCATTAATTTGATATTTTGAAATCGATAATATATAAATGTTACAAACTTTATCATATAGTCGATTTCTAGAATAGAATCCTGATCATTACTTTTATATATCAAAATATATTATTTGATAAATCAAGCTTTAATAATAAATTTCCTAAATCAATTCTATAAAGATTATATATTATTATAATAAAAAATAATGAATATATATTAAATAAAATTAATAAAGAAATAATACAGAATAATAAATAGAATAATACATTTGATTAGATATATAATTGAATATGATATTTTAATAACAAATAATGAATATACATATATTTAAAACAAATATATAAATAAACTTTTATTTTATATAAATACTAATAATGAATTACTAACATGTTTAAATAAAGGATCTTTTTTAATAATGTCTTGACCATCATGGATTTTAGTTATAATATTATTGAATTCTGGATCTTCATGATCTTTAGTGATTTAACTGGCATAGCTTTAGAGTAATTTCTCTTTAATTTGATTATAAAAATTCTTAAAATAAATTTACAACATTCTGTATTAATTTAATTGATTAAATAGGTAATTTATATAATTTAAAATACAAACCATTGCATAAGTTTGCTATCCTACATGTTCAATTAGTATGCCTTGAATACCGGCAGCAATCAAATTTGTATTATATTCCAACATCACTTTTGTTTTGACTCCAAAAAGACTTTTCTTAAATGTAATTATTCATCACCTGCAATTAATTATATATTTTTATCTTATATATTATATTCCATATTATTAAACATATTTAATATTTGTATGTACATGTTTGTACATAAAAATATGTATTGGATACTACTGATTACAAAATAAATAAAGTAATATTAAATTATTGAAAATAAATTAATAAATTTATAATAATACAAAAATACACCAATACCAATAAAATAAATACCATGTAAATAATTATTAATTAAAATATTATTATTTTCAATTACAAAATGTTAATAAATAAATATTATTGACATGTCT
This sequence comes from Osedax fenrisi, assembly GCA_964019155.1. NCBI lineage: Eukaryota > Metazoa > Annelida > Polychaeta > Sabellida > Siboglinidae > Osedax > Osedax fenrisi. The sequence goes on along the minus strand of OZ025239.1, from coordinate 119,920,867 downwards.
AAAATATAATATAATTTAAAAGATATTAACAAAGATTTGGCGAATCAAAGATATAACACTCGCTACCTACGCAACATGATTAGTATTCATACATCCCGCTTCTAGCAGCAGTATCGAAATCGATTTAGATTTGCCGCAATTTGCATACTACAATGTTTTCATTACTCTTATTAAATGACTTGCAATATAAATTAGCTTTTACTTGCCACATAGATATTTATAGGATTTAAAACCAACATATCCTAGTTCTATATATTAGCAATAAACACTTAATAAAATAATAATTAAAAGCATATTATTTTTCATTTTAAAAGTGCATAGTTTGATACAAATTTATATTATAAACAACACATAGTTCCAAAAAATGACCTATATATGTGGTGATGTTGGTTTTTGTATACAAAATTTAATTACACGATTGAGTGTTCTATCTTTCATTAGAAAAATCTTTGATATTAATATGAAAATTTGTATTATCTAAAATTTGAATATTGGATGTTAAATAATTATATACAATTAGTTTATTAATTATATATTATTATTTGGTAACCAGTGTTCTCGTGCGAAGTGATTTCATGGGGAATGATATTATACGGATTGGTGATTTCGTGTGTAGTTTAAATTCTACTATTTATAAATAATTATTTATATATATTATCATTTCACACGAGATCATTCGCCACAAAATTACTTAACACGATATTATTGGTATTCTATTATTTAACTAATTATTTTTTATTATATTACACATATCATTGATTATATAATTAAATAAAAACCATTCGATAACTCCTGTTCTGTTTTGCACTTGATTCTAAAAGATTATTATCATAAAGTTAATTATATATTATATTATAGATTAAATATATATATTACGATATTTATAAGTTTTAATTTTAGCGTTATACTACTCTAAACAGTGAAATTAACAGATATAATTAAGAAGAAATTTACAAATGATAAAGAATACATATGTAATTGTAAATGTGGAATTATAAACTACTAAATACCAATACAGTATTAATATAAACTGCGAGATAATAATACCAAAGATTTTGCGAAGCAAAGATATAATACTCCCTATGCATGCAACGTAATTTAGTAATATCCCCAACCGCTGCTAGCAGTAGTATCGAAATCACTGAAATAGATTTAGGTTCGGCTCTGTTTGCATACAACAATGTTTTCATTGCTCTATTAAATTACATGCAATATAAATTAGCTTTTACTCACTAAATATATACTTATAGTATTTAAAACATACATATCATATTTGTTTGTTATATATTAGTAATGAACACTTAGTTTTCATCATATAAATATTAATTTAAAGCATATTATTTAACATTTTAAAAGTGTATAGTTAAATACGAATTTACATTATAAACAACACATAGTTCCTAGGTGGCACTGGGGTATTTTGTATACAAATTCGAATTACAGGATTTCGCGTAAGTGTTATATCTTTCCTTCGGAAAATCTTTGATAATACCGTACAAATGTAAAATAATTATACAATATGCATTATCAGTGAATTATTATTTAAATATTACATATATATGTATTATATAATAGTGTTTAACATCATATATATTATGTAGTGATGTAAACAATTTGAATATTTAGATTAGAATATTAAAAAAGTATTCATGGGATTAAAGTAGTAGTATTAATATTTTTGTGTACGGTATTAGTATAGCAGTTATTTCATAATTGGAATTTTCAGTTTTCTATAAGCAATAAATATAGTATATTAAGTAATTATAGTATTATTTAATACTTTAAAATATTAATAATTTATTACTATAATATTAATAAATATATGAATTATAATATCATATTATAAATATACATAAGTATGTTAAAATGGTTTTCGCCGAAGATTACAAATAAACTACCCTGTTTGGTTAGAACGGACAAACGGCAATTTTATTTAAAACTATATTTATTAAATTACTTTTATTTCTATATTAACTAATGCTGATTGTATATTTTTCATAATGTATAACTATTATATTGTTAACAATATTTAATATGATATGGTATTATAATAATCATATAATATATATGGATACAGGAGAAGCAGACCACCGATATATTTAAGAGCCGCCCATCGATGTAAATATATGTTACGCTTTCACACGCTAAAATATTCCATATGAGTAACATACATACGTTGTTTATGTGTATTATCATATTAACACAAATATATATTATAATTATATACATATATATTATACATGTATAATAATATTAATAGTAACTGTACGGATTATGGTCAAAAGCTTCGCGATTGATGAGCAATTTGAATGCCCGCAAAATTGTTTATGTGAATTAGTGAATTTACAATAGCTTATGATTGGCCATTATAATTAGCGTATTTCTATTTATAGACTATCATACATGCAACGGCTTATCATTAACATGTGTGTGTGTTTTATAGGCTCACTCGGGATGTAATGCAGCTAAAAAAACCTAGCAATATTAAAAATAAACCCAACAAAACCAAACCAAACAAGTGAAAATAACTAAAACTAAAAATATTAATGTTTGTACAAACAATCATACGGCGTATGATTCATACGCTATTGTAAATTCACTAATTCGAATAAACAATTTTGCGGGCATTCAAATTGCGCATCAATCGCGAAGCTTTTGACCAGGTACCAACTGTACAATTAAATATTTTATTTTTTATTAAATTTCAATTTGTACTATTAGAAATTATAAGGTACTATAATGGATAACATATTGATGGATTATATTATACATATATAATATATTGGTTCTACTTGAAATTAAACAGACATTCTAAAACTATATCGATCTCATGTGTACGTAACATATTCGAATAATAATCGAATGATTTCTAATAGTTAAATAAATTAAAATATAATAAAAAATCAAATTTATTAACAAATATTTAATTGTACAATTACTATAACGGATAACTATAGATATATATATATATATATGGATTATATTATTATACATATAATTATAAGATATATTTGTGGATTTGTTTAATATGATATAATACACAAAAGCAGTTTATGTATGTTACTCGTATGGAATATTTTAGCGTGTGAAATCAAGCGTAACATATTTACTTTAGTGAAATATATTTATTAATTGGGCGGCTCTTATATATTAGTAAGACCGCCCAAATTGAACTCTTAATTATATCGGCGGCCTGAATATATATATATATATATATATTCGGTACCTGGTCAAAAGCTTCGCGATTGATGCGCGATTTGAACGCCCGCAAAATTGTTTATTCGAATTACTGAATTTACAATAGCGTATGATTGTTTGTTGAAACATTAATATTTATAGTTTTAGTTATTTTCACTTGTTTGGTTTGATTTGGTTGGGTTAATTTTAATATTGTTTAGGTTTTTTTAGCTGCATTACTGTAAATGATTACATCCCGAGTGAGCTTATAAAACACACATATATAAATATATGGTAATTATAAGCCGTTGCATGTATGATAGTCTATAAATAAACATACGCTAATTATAATGACCAATCATAAGCTATTGTAGAACCACTAATTTAATACGCGAAGCTTTTGACCATAATCCATATATTCAATTAATAATATTGATCAATAATTATACTTATTTCAATAGTTTCATTTTAATATAAAATGCATGTTAAAATGTATATTTTAATAAATAAACACAAGAATATAATAATCTATTGATACTTGATAATTAAAGTTAACTTATGCTATCATAATACCAACTATATGATACATTTTCATAATTAAAATTTCATATTTTTATTTTGAAATAAAATGTACATTAGTTCGTATAGATTCTATAATAGAGCCCGTTTTTATATCTAAGTAATTTATCTAATATATATTATAATTATTCTTACATATTATTTAATAATAATAATTATAATATAATTATTAAAATGTGACATGTGCTTTTTAAATTATCCGAAAAATTCTTATATAAACATAATATAAAAATAAAAGACATATTTATTTTATATAATGAAGATATTATATGATATAAATAATATATAGTTATTTTTAAATATAACTAACCATATATAATATGTTCGTGATTGATAGAAAAGGTAAAATAGTTTAAATTATCCAATATTATATTGAATATACGAATTTAATTTAATATGTATAAATATAAAAAGGTCATGACATTTGTCATTAATTATAGAACATATATATCAGAAAATAATAAAGTTGGAGCGAAACCTTTAAAATTCAGATTGTCCACAAAATAATTATTTTATGCATACCTTAATATTGTCAACAAAAGAGTTAGCTTATACATAATTTTTATTTGGTAGACAATATTTTTATATATATTTTATTATTCATTATTTTGAAAAAATAATTAGATATATTCAAAGAGTATATCATAATTAATTAGTATGTAAATTTTCACCTTCATGGCTATCTTATAAAAAATGGTTACCAAATGATTATATTTTGCATTGTCCACCAACTGGTTATATTACGACTATATATATATATATATATATATATGTGTATCTTATTTAATGTAACATTATTTCTAAATAAATAAAACTATAATTCAATTAGAAATTTGAATTTTTAGCTACAGAAGAATCTATTAAATATTTATATAAATAATATATGATTATATAATATGTAATAATAATGTATTTTAATAACTAAATTAAAGATCTATAATAATATTGACCAATAAGTTGAAAAATTACAAACTGTACTTACTTTTACTTTTTTAATCATTGTATAAACTTTCATATTTATTCCATATACAATTACACATACAAATTATATATATATAAACACACCTACATACACAATGATAGGTAGGATAACTGCTTGGAGGACCCTAGCTATGCTCTGCAATGTTTGATTGTTTCGAGTATCCGAAATGGCATTATACTTTAATCCGTAAACTGCACAATACCACATATTGATGGGAAACAGGTATGAACTAATATCCATTTGAAATCTCTGATATTATTTTATTAATTTATAAATATGACGTTAGGCTTAAAAATTGCCATATTTTAATTTCACTTAAAGCATAATATGCATGAAAATAGATTATCCATATTAATATAATATTATATTTATGGTATAAATAAATATGAACTATATTCATAACATTTTGAAATAATACTTATTTATACCAAAATAATGTGTTTTAATCAAAAAACGAAATATAAAACGAAAAATGAACTGTGACGTCATAGTAGGATCCCAAATATAAATTCTGGGATATTTGAATTTTAAATTTAAAAAATATTTTATTCAATTTTTATTTTATATTATATATAGTTAAATAATTGATAATTATTTCATAACTTTTGGATTCTATTTAAGTTATAAACAAACATTTAGATTTACAAAGGACAATAAAAATCGAAATATTTAGATAGGTTTAGTAATTTGAAATATAAATGACGTATAATAATCAAAATCAATGAGGCTGTGAATTTATATATTATGTACCAGTGGCACACAATATCAACATATAATCTACATAGAGTTATGTAGATGATATGTACACTTGGTACATAATTTCTTCATTATATATTATGTACCCGTGGCACACAATATCAACATATAATCTACATATAGTTATGTAGATGATATGTACACTTCGTACATAATTTCTTCATTATATATTATGTACCAGTGGCACACAATATCAACATATAATCTACATATAGTTATGTAGATGATATGTAAAGTTGGTACATAATTTCTTCATTATATATTATATACCCGTGGCACATAATATCAACATATAATCTACATATAGTTATGTAGATGATATGTAAAGTTGGTACATAATTTCTTCATTATATTATGTACCCGTGGCACACAATATCAGCATATAATCTACATCGAGTTATGTAGATGATATGTACCTCTTGTACATAATGTCTTCATTATATAGTATGTACCCATGGCACATAATATCTTCATATATAAACATATAGGTTTATAGTAGGTATACCTACTAATAAATTATTTTTCAAAAATTACTTAATTACTTCCGATGATAGGATCCTGTATATGACAATTATTATTAAGCTATTATAATTATTAAACGTATAATAATTTAAGTTATTGTATACTAATTGTATAATAAGTAGGGGCGCTGCAACAAGGGGGATGGGGGATATGTCCCCCCACTTTAAAATCTAGGGGGACCTCCTATGTATAGGTCCCTCCTCCCACTTTTACCAAAACATTTATTTTGATTGGTTGGTCCCCCAACATACAAAATCTTCCAAGCGCCCCTAATAATAAGATAATTCAATGATAAGTAAACTATTGATTTCACTAGTGATATAACTAGTGATATTCTCAATCACAATATTATTTACTTTCAACATACAAATTAATAAAATTGGTATACACGGTCAAGTCATCAGTTGGTTTATTTATTTTATTTCATTTAGAACCTCTTCGCTGAAAATTAAATCTTCGTAATCGTTATCTCCTTATTATGTTAACATGGTTTTCCATATTAGGGCTATGTTATTTGTCCTATATTGTTCATTATTTATATTCTTCCTATAAAATAATTATTTCGCAAATATCCTAATATTCACTACCATATTTATGTAGATGATCTACATATATATATATATATATATATATATATATATATATATATATATATGTGTGTGTGTGTACTTTCCTAGTTATAGTGATTATGATCAGATTCAAATGTATATGTTTAATTGTAATACTGATCTCACTGAATAGTTCTCTCATAACTCTATTTACTTAATTATGACTAAAACTGATACTATTATACTATCTAGACCCAGTTATCATATATCAATCACTCATCCATTTTTAACATATATTCCTACTTATAAATCAATAACTACCCTTGGTTTCAATATAACCTCTCACCTTGACAACTCTACATAAATTAAGAACATGATACGCACTGTAAACTATTTTCTATATAATATTAGAAAATCTCATTATTAACTTACGTACGCCATGACTAAATGATTAAGTAACTCGCTAGTATTCAGTAGACTTATCTCTTGCTGTTCAATTATAATATTCATCATATTGATATTGATGGCGTTAGATTATCTTGTACTTAAGTACTTAAGAATTCTCACATGATTTCATCTAGGAATATATTGAAGGGTATAGGTAATAGTAGACATCATTGATGTACTCTAACCGTTGATTTGAACGAATTGTCTATGTTGTTATAATGATGATTAGGTATAGGACCTACCTATCAAGACTGAACTGGAATTGTTACTATATAAAGCTTTAATCATTGTAATTATTTCGTGATGTATATCACACTTTTAAAGTATTGACCACAGTCCTATATGATATACTCAGTAAAATGCATTCATGAAATCAATGAAGTTATAGAACAGATTCGTATAGGAATCAAGATGCTTTTCTATAAGGGTTCTGATATTTGTAATATGTTCGATCGTATACGAGAGTATACTCAGTATACTGAGTACGGCGTACTCATTCCTTTCCAAAACCTTACGTGTTCCTCAGATATAATTGATTAGACTTGCGATGTTAAAATATTAGTGCTATAGGTTATACGTTAAAACTGCATGTGTGGCTCAGTGGCTAGGGCTTCTGACACACAAGCAGTGGACACGAGTTCAAGCCTCGTCAGGATCATTAATTAATTTTGGGACATTAGAGCCATATATGGTCGAAAGTGAAAACTTATCTAAGTTCCATGATGGGATGAAAGGATTCCACCAAATAAAAATAACAAATAACAATACGTGTATTATATAAATTATACCAGGGTTTATAAAGTAATAGTAATATTCAATTACTATTAAATCACGAATGCCTCAATAGTTTCTATATCTACTTTAATTCGCGTGTATATTTTTTAATATAGTAATATCCCGGGGGTAATATATATTGAATATTTTTTTAATTATAATAACTGTAAAATATTAAAGATAGGTAACAAATACTACTTCAAACCATATGGTTTATTTGACAAATACCTACACGAGTCTACTCTGGTTTGTATTGTATTATATTGCTTATGTAATAATGTATAAAAATCAAATATTTATATAGTAATAGAAACATATTAATTAATTAATTTAACAATATATATATATATATATATATATATCTACCTAGCTTATAGCTTAAGTATAATATATTATTATTTATGATTAATTTCCTAATGATACTATTTCACATAAACTATAGTTCCGATTATTATAATAGATAAGTATATATATATATATATATATATATATATATCTATATATATATATATAGGAACATATATCTAAAGTTAATTATACAGTTTGGTATTCCATTGCTACAATTGTTAATATAAATATCCAATTACTACCATGTTTTTATAGATTCTATTATTATTGTTATTATTATTTATTATTATTTATTATTAACCCTGATGTCAAATTGATTGCCTTATTTTTTAGTAATAATTACAGTGTACTTACAGTTGTATTATTCTTCAGTTATAAGGTAAATTATTGTGTATTTTATATTCAAAAGAATATATATGTACTACTTTTATTTTATATTTGCTAAGGTAATTTCGTAATCGTATTTTGAAATTAATTTTTTAAAATAATAACGATATTTAATATCGTTATATCGATATTTAATATCGTTTATTAACGTTATAATATAATATTATAATTATAAAATGATTAAATCATTATTTTATAATTATTATAATAACTTATTATAATGAAAAAGAATATTTTTCATTATTTCAATTGTTTTATATATATTTATTAAATTAATTTCATTTAATTTTAAAATAATATTTATATTTATCATATATATATTATTATTAAAATAGGTATTATTTATAGTGTATTATGATAAGTATCAAATATTGCTCATTTAAATTTATCATAATTCATAATGAAATACATTTTATTTATAATTATTAAATGTGTATTATTAAAATTTATCATAATTCATTTTTTTTAAAGTTATAAAATTGATCGTAATTCATTTATTTAGTATCATAAAATGTAAACCTTGATGTCTTATTTAAATGTATCATGATGAAATGAATTTCATATTATTTATAATTAATAAATGTATATTATTTCAATTTATCATAATTCATTTTATGTATAGTTATCAAATTGATCGTAATTCATTTATTTAGGATTATCAAATGTATAGTTATCAAATTGATCGTAATTCATTTATTTAGGATTATCAAATGTAAAACTTGGAGTATTATTTAAATGAATTTCATATTATTTATAATTAATAAATATATATTATTTAAATTTATCATAATTCATTTTATGTATGCGGTACCATACATTATAATAACTATAATATTTATCAAATTGAGGGTAATTCATTTATTTAGGATTATCAAATGTAAACCTTGGTGTATTATTTAAATGTATCATGATGAAATGAATTTCATATTATTTATAATTAATAAATGTATATTATTTCAATTTATCATAATTCATTTTATGTATAGTTATCAAATTGATATAAATTCATTTATTTAGGATTATCAAATGTAAACCTTGGTGTACGAAGTATTTGTTAAATACCGGCTCACTAAATGACAGGTTTTTAAAGTTATATAATTATATATATATTATTATAATAATTATATATATTTTTCAAATTTATCATAATTATAAAATAATAACATGGTTTATCATACACACTGTATATGGTATAATTATATATATATATATATATATATATATATATATATATATATAATTTAAGATAATAATATTATCGTCAGAATCAATTGATATATCCATTATTATTAATACTTATTTATATTTTTTAATTAAATGTAGTACTGTTTATATAAAATATATAATATAGTCTATAGTATATCAAACTGATCCTATATTATATATAGTATATATTATTCACTAAGAATATGTTATTAATAAATTATAAAAGATTACAAATTGTTACAACATTTAAATATGTAAATCTTTACGAATACATGTTATGATAAACTTTATCATTAAGTGGTTTTAAAACAAATATTATATATCATAAGATAATATATTATATATAATATAATTATACATTTTTATAATTTATATTAGTTATATATGTTAATATAAGTTTATACATATATAATATACTAAATATTTTGCGAAGCAAAGATATAACACTCCCTATGCATGTAACATAATTTGTAATACCTGATGTCGCTGCTAACAGTAGTATCGAAACATTGAAATATATTTAGGTTCGGCTCTGTTTTCATATGAAAACTTTTCATATAACAATGTTTTCATTGCTCTATTAAATTACATATAATATAAATTAGCATTTACTCACCAAATATATCTTATAGCATTTAAAACATACATATCATATTTGTTTGTTATATATTAGTAATGAACACTTAGTTTTCATCAATTAAATACTAATTTAAAGCATATTATTTAACATTTTAAAAGTGTATAGTTTTTTACGAATTTACATTATAAACAACACCTAGTTCCTAAAAGTAACCCGATATAGGTGGTACTGGGATATTTTGTATAAAAATTCGATAAACACGATTTCGCATAAGTGTTATAATATAACAGTTATATCTTTCTTTAGAAAAATATTTGCTATTACTATAATTTTATATTTTTCCAAACTTTATATAATATAATATAATATAATATGTTGATATAATTAAGTGTATTTATCTATAATATTACATTATAAGTTCATATATATATATATATATATACAATTTATGTAAAGTATACATGTTATAACGATATATATAAATTATATAAATATATCATACCATATATTACGGTATTAATAATTTATGTATATTTCATATAGTACATGAGTCATGCTACGAATAAATATTGATAACATATATTATATCGTTTATTATATATATATATAAAATTAATTCCATTATATAATACTAAGCAGTTGCACTATAGTGAGTTAGCTAGTGAGTTAGCTAGTGAGTTAGTTAGTTAATTAGTTAGTTAGTGAACTAGTTAGTTAGTGATATTAAATATATAAAATATGGATTGTGCGGATTATGCACCATAACCGCCTACAATTTAAATATAACTAATTATAGTATATCAAAATAATATAGTATATCAAAAACATAAAATACTTAAGGGGAGAGGTTCCCGTTCATCTAAACAATGATATTATAGCTATATCTAAAAACGCTAAGGATACATAACTATTTGAGATAATTACATACTTTTTTGTTTATTCAATAGAAACTTTCGTCCATCATATAGGATCTTTCTTTATATAATTGTAGTTAATTTAAAATTGTGTAAAAAAAATAGTCTCCATTATTTAACTATTTATTTTTTATTTTTTTTCATTAAAATGTATGTTTATCATACTTTATTTAATTAATATAAAATATAATAAATCCAACAGGATTCATATAGATGTATATGTTATACATTTACAGTAACAATTTCAGATAAAAATAATAATAATCAAAAAGTAGTATGATTTGCATGTTGTTAATAAGTGAAAAAGTAAAAACTTGAGAAAATTACATTCAAAGTTTAATATATAAAATTTAAGTTAATATAATACATACTTTACTATCAATTTCAAATAATTATTATATCGATTACGTTCATAAAACACTTTATATTGATATAAATATAATTTGAGAAATTTTACAAATTTATAAATAAGATATTAAACATGAAAAAATGTGATACTTTAACTGTACATTGTTGTTGTTAAAATATAAATATTAATCATATTTTAACTCGCACCCTTAATTGTAGAAATGATAAAAACAGATGTATTTAATATTTTATCTATACATTTAGGTACCCCCCACTCAGGTATGGCCGTATGAATGGTTACCATGGTATCTGGCTGAGAAATACTGTAATAGTCTGTATGTATGTTTGGTTAGAGATTAACAGAAAGGCTTAACTCTCAAAAAAGGGAGTTGATGTCTTAAATGAAACTATATGTTTCATAATATATATATATATATATATATATATATATATATATATATATATGTGTATCTTATTTAATGTAACATTATTTCTAAATAAATAAAACTATAATTCAATTAGAAATTTGAATTTTTAGCTACAGAAGAATCTATTAAATATTTATATAAATAATATATGATTATATAATATGTAATAATAATGTATTTTAATAACTAAATTAAAGATCTATAATAATATTGACCAATAAGTTGAAAAATTACAAACTGTACTTACTTTTACTTTTTTAATCATTGTATAAACTTTCATATTTATTCCATATACAATTACACATACAAATTATATATATATAAACACACCTACATACACAATGATAGGTAGGATAACTGCTTGGAGGACCCTAGCTATGCTCTGCAATGTTTGATTGTTTCGAGTATCCGAAATGGCATTATACTTTAATCCGTAAACTGCACAATACCACATATTGATGGGAAACAGGTATGAACTAATATCCATTTGAAATCTCTGATATTATTTTATTAATTTATAAATATGACGTTAGGCTTAAAAATTGCCATATTTTAATTTCACTTAAAGCATAATATGCATGAAAATAGATTATCCATATTAATATAATATTATATTTATGGTATAAATAAATATGAACTATATTCATAACATTTTGAAATAATACTTATTTATACCAAAATAATGTGTTTTAATCAAAAAACGAAATATAAAACGAAAAATGAACTGTGACGTCATAGTAGGATCCCAAATATAAATTCTGGGATATTTGAATTTTAAATTTAAAAAATATTTTATTCAATTTTTATTTTATATTATATATAGTTAAATAATTGATAATTATTTCATAACTTTTGGATTCTATTTAAGTTATAAACAAACATTTAGATTTACAAAGGACAATAAAAATCGAAATATTTAGATAGGTTTAGTAATTTGAAATATAAATGACGTATAATAATCAAAATCAATGAGGCTGTGAATTGTTCATTTTAATATAATAAATGTAATGTGAATCCAAGTATATAAATGTTATTTCTATATTATATAATGTACATATATATTCACTAATATTAATAAGAATAACCTAATATATGTACATAATGTTATTAATTAATCAAATTACTAAGTATGATAAAACTTGAAAATATCGTAATTTGTATGACCTAAATATATAGGTGTATATTTAACTTCCTGATATGCATATTGCTTGCAATATATATTTCAATTAAAATTAGTAACTATGATCTATATTTAGATGGGAGTGACATATCATATATAATATTGTATTTATATATATAATTCTATTTACATAATTATAATTTTTTTTATATATTTCATATATATATATTATATGTGTATATTATAAACTCATGTGTATTATACATTTTATATAAATATTATAATATAACCAAAGATTTTCCGAAGGAAAGATATAACACTTACGCGAAATCGTGTAATTCGAATTTGTATACAAAATACCCCAGTGCCACCTATAAGCGGGTTACTTTTAGGAACTATTTGTTGTTTATAATGTAAATTCATATTTAACTATACACTTTTAAAATATTAAATAATATGCTATAAATTAATATTTATATGATGAAAACTAAGTTTTCATTACTAATATATAACAAACAAATATTATATGTATGTTTTAAATGCTATAAGTATATATTTAGTAAGTAAAAGCTAATTTATATTGAATGTAATTTAATAGAGCAATGAAAACATTGTTGTATGCAAACAGAGCCGAACCTAAATCTATTTCAGTGATTTCGATACTACTGCTAGCAGAGGCAGGGGATATTACTAAATTATGTTGCATGCATAGGGAGTGTTATATCTTTGCTTCGCAAAATCTTTGATATAACTTTATATTGTAATCATTTATTATTTAATATAAGAATTTTTACTATAATATTGTATATATGCAAACATTACTTATATAACAGAGTTGTACAAAGTAATTATCCATATGACATTATTTAAAATAGATTTAATCTTTAGTTATATGTGAACTATACAATAAATTAGTGCATGAGAAATGCCATAAGATATATGGTTAAATAGTTTTTTAATCACAATTTATGGTAAGTAAGCTATATAATTTAAAGTAAACTTTGATATTTTAATGAAGGCTAACTTGATGAAATAGTATATAAATATATAGAGGATAGTGATAATTATACAGGATTAACTGGATACAAGTTTCAAAAATGACAAATCGTAATAGCGTATAACCAAGAATATATAATATAAGAATTATAAAATTCAATTTAATCGTAGAATATTTTCCAAGAACACAACAATTTTGCGAAGCATTTCATATAATATATAATACACTCATTCAACTAACAAAATTACAGAAATTTTTTTTTGTATGTTCAACATGAATTAAAGTAAATTATCAAATATACAAAAAATAGTAATATTATTAATAATTTATATATTAAAATTAATAGTATGTATAAGAAAAATATATAATATTGAAGATAAAATATATCATATTAATTTAAACTAATTATGATTTATATTGTATATTTTAAGTGGGTATCCCTCTACAAGTATTTCCGACAAATTACCGGAAATATTGTAACTTTAAAATGATTTTCTATAAAGTTGTAATGGGTACCCCCTTTAAAGTTACTATATTTCCGGCAATTTGCCGAATATACTAGTAGTGGGATACCCCTTAAAATATATAATATAAATATATTGTAAATCATAATTAGTTTACATTAATATGATGTATTTTTCAATATTATATATTTTTTGAAAATAATGAAATCAATTAATTTTTATATAATTAAAAATTACATTAATTATTTATTTATTCTTAGAAATTATTAAATATATAAAATTAGTATAAAAAATTATTACATAGTACATTTTTAATATATTTAATATCATTTTTAATTATAAAGAAATCATTATTTAATAATTCCTGAGAATAAATCCATAATTAATGTCATTTTTAATTATATAAAAAATGAATTGATATTAATATTTACAAAAAATTATAAATATATGTATAATTTATATATCAAAATTAATTAAAATTTATATGTTATCCCAAAAGGATGATATCATATAAAACTGAT
This sequence comes from Osedax fenrisi, assembly GCA_964019155.1. NCBI lineage: Eukaryota > Metazoa > Annelida > Polychaeta > Sabellida > Siboglinidae > Osedax > Osedax fenrisi. Next base: position 119,905,769 of record OZ025239.1, on the reverse strand, counting down.
ATAATGTCCACATGATATACTATTTAAATAGGTACATCAGTGTGCATACAATACATGCATTTACATGTTAATAGAATACTAGTAAGTACAAAGCCTCATTAAAAGATCATTTTATATACAATTTATATTCAATGATACATTTATTTTTGTAAAATACAGATAAAGCTACATTATATATATATAAAGCTACATTATTATGATTAGTTTTTTTTTAATATAATTTATTTCAAAGTATATATTATATATTTATTATTAAAATATGTCCACCTATATTGTCTCTTCACTTATATATATAATTATATTTATACAAATATTATATCATAATTTATTCATATACTTTTTGCATATAGCAAAAAAATTAGCCGGATAATTATGATATTTTTTTCATTATGTGCATTTACCAAGGTAGTGAAACTTTATTATTGTAAGAACAAAAATAAAGAACAAATATGTAAAACTAATAAAATATTATTAGTATCACAAAATTATATATTATATTAACATTAAAAAATAATGTTTATACTGTTTAATAACTATAAATAAATGCAAGTAATAAATTAAATTGTAAAATGTCTATTTAAATGTAAAATGTCTAATTTAAAATATAATATTCAAAGTAACATAATAATTTTATTTATTCAGTTGCAATAAGAGCTGTATCAAAGATTTCACTTCCAGTGTTATACATGGTGAGGGCTATCAGTACTAACTCTATGGAGTCTGTTCTCCGAATCAAGAATGAATAACAAAATGCCCTTCATGAAAAACAGAATGGAGATATAAATATTTAGTTAGTTTATAACTATATATATATTAATGATCTAAATGTAACTGGATTTTATTATTTTAAATATGTAAATAGTGTCATTATCAGATAATCAATATAGTAAGCATACACATATATATACTCATATACACATACATATACAGTTTATATTATACACATAAATACATACATTATAAATACAATATTATATAGGCATCATATGGTCTATTAATAGTCTTAGCCTGAATTCTACATTGAATACATTGAATACATTGAATAAATCTGTTTTTTTTTGTATTTACAATATAAAAAAACTGATTCAAGGAATTGAAATCTATGCACCACACTATTAATAGACCATATGCTGCCTATATATTTACATTATAAACTGTAAAATGTAGTATGAAGTGCATTGTGACATGCCTTCATATATTGTACACTACTTCCAAAGATTTTGCGAAGCAAAGATATAACACTCCCTATGCATGCAACGTAATTTAGTAATATCCCCAACCGCTGCTAGCAGTAGTATCGAAATCATTGAAATAGATTTAGGTTCGGCTCTGTTTGCATACAACAATGTTTTCATTGCTCTATTAAATTACATGCAATATAAATTAACTTTTACTTACTAAATATATACTTATAGCATTTAAAACATAAATATCATATTTGTTTGTTATATATTAGTAATGAACACTTAGTTGTCATCATATAAATATTAATTTAAGGCATATTATTTAACATTTTAAAGGTGTATAGTTATATACGAATTTACATTATAAACAACGCATAGTTCCTAAAAGTAACCCGCTATAGGTGGCACCAGGGTATTTTGTATACAAATTTGAATTACACGATTTCGCGTAAGTGTTATATCTTTCCTTCGGAAAATCTGTGCTACTTCTTTAATCTATAACAATTCAATATATACATATCTACTCTACAAATTATATTTAAATGGACAAATGTTCCATTTGTATTGACTCCCAAAGTAACTATAAATGTACAGAAATAAAATATAATAAATTAATTGTAGATCAGTAAATAGTGAAGGAATTCATTGAGTATGTGTAATTCACCAAAACGTTAAATTAATGTTAAATGTTCTACCCCATAAGATAAATTATAAGGAATTATTAGAAAAATGAGCCTGTAATATAGAAAATAGAACTTGTATGTTAAAGAATTGTAATGACTGTCCTAGTGTAGATATTATTAGTGATTATTTAATTTATTTATTTAGATAATTTGATTATAAAGATGATAGTAGGATTGTATACTATTAATTAAAACACTAAGTGATATTAAATTTCATTATTTTATAACTAAATCTCAATCTGCATATTTAAAATCAATTAAGGACAATTTAGCTTTAGATAATAGGATTATATTATTAAATTATAGTTTTATTTTAAATTATTAATTATCAATATAGTGATATGTTCTATATATAGAATATATGCATATGTCATTATGAGTATGTATATATTTATGTATGTGTGTGTGTATATACATATTTATATATATATATATATATAATATCATTTCTAAAGGGGTGTACACACCGCGAGCGCAGGCGAGCTTAGGCGAGCGCGCACGAGCTTAGGCGAGCGCCAGCGTGCTAGCACAAAGTGGCTCGCTAAATGTTCTATTTGCGAGCCACTTTGTGCTCGACGATGCTAGAATGATGGCGCTCGCCTGCGCTCGCCGCGATATGTATAATATACATTTTATATATGTATATATATATATTGATTTAAAATAATGCAATGATTTATTAAAAATGTATATTAATATTTTGTTTAAAACTACATTTTAAAAAATGTATTGAACCATTTTCACCTGAATTGTTAGAATTTTAAAATTCGTACCTCGCGATCAATAAAAACACGAAAAATAAATTTGATTTCACTACGCTTTTTTTGAAATATTTTGTCGGAATTTTTTGAAATATATTTTAAATATTATTTGACATTTTATTAAAAAAATGTATACATTTATTAAAAATATTTTTTAATATTTTTAAATATTTATCAACTAATTTATTAAATATTAAAAAAAATATATTTTTCTACATTTCCAAAAAAAAAATATTTTTATAAATAACATTCTTAATAAATCAATTGATAATTATATCTACAAATGTAAAGCCCCAATGTATACAATTATTTATTAATTATAATTAAATATTTCCAAATAACAAATTATATTTTTATAAATAATTAAAAGTCTTAAATATTACAACTATTATCTTTATTACAGTCTGATTCAACATAATCGTGAATGGTGGTTAAAGTATCTTTAAAAGATGAGACGATTTCAATGTACTCAATACTACAAGATGAATTATGTAATGTTAGTATGAATGAACTATAATATATACCTCAATTAGTTATTATCTGTAATGATAAATAATTTAAATTATATCTTTATACAAATTAAAAAGCCCTCCATAATATAAAATTATTTATATTTTATTTTATTTACTAATTAATAAATAATTAAAAGCCCCTCATAAATAATGGGAATTTTTTTGAAATATATTTTAAATATTTTTTGATATTTTATAAAAAAAAATTATAAATGTATTATTACAAATATTTTAAATTATTTTTTGAAATATATATCCACTAATTTATTAAATATTAAAAAAATATATTTTTCTACATAAATAAAAAATAACAATTAATAATTTACAAAACATTTTTTTAAAATAAATAATATGCCTTTCTTAATAAATCCCTCATCAATTAATAATTATATCTACAAATGTAAAGCCCTCATGTATACAATTATTTATTAATTATAATTAAATATTTCCAAATAAAAAATTATATTTTTATAAATAATTAAGTCTAAATATTACAACTATTATCTTTATTATAGTCTGATTCAACATAATCGAAATGGTGGTTAAAGTATCTTTAAAAAATGAGAAGATTTCCCTATACTCAATACTACAAGATGAATTATGTAATGTTAGTATGAATGAACTATGTATGTATGTATGAACTATAATATATATCTCAATTAGTTATTATCTGTAATGATAAATAATTTAAATTATATCTTTATACAAATTAAATATCCCTCCATTAGGGTGGCTCGTCAGTCATTAAATATGTTGCTTCAGTAAAAACTATAAACATATAATATATATAAACAGTAGTGTATCAACTACAAATTGTGTTATACTCAATTGAGTTGTCAATATGATGTTTAATAACATTTTATAGGAAAAATATTTGTTTTATAATTAAATTTACTGCGCATGCGTAACATTTATTTATCTTTAGTTTTACCTTGACAACCAATTAAATGATATCGTCTTTTACTTTATTTATATATTTAATATGCATTTAAGAGACTTAAGTATATTTAATTCAAAATATGGATCTAACAAAATCAGATTTTAAATTTTGTATAGTTAAAAATATTTTTATTTTTTTTAAATTAGAAAAAAATATAATATAAAAATGTTTTTATTGCATTCATCTCAATGATAATTAAAATTATATTATGGTAAAAAAAAATAAAATTGACTAGGTCGTAGACATTTTTTATTCATCTTTCCTTGAAAATATTTATTTTTTCTATAGAAATCATTAAAATTCAAATTATTCCTAGAAAAATATTTGAACACATTTTTTTTTATAATCACACAGTAAATATATATTATACATTTATTAAGAATAAAATAAACTTGATCTTAATTTTATTTTTGATTAAAAACAAAAAACCAAAAATATTCAATAAATAATAAACATAAAAAGTTTAATCCTAGAAATGATAAAATTATAAAGAAATTATTATTTAAAAAAAAAAAATGTCAGCTATTCTGTTAATAATATTTAATTCTAGTACATATATATCATATGACAAAATTCATTAATAGGAATATATTAAAAAATGTATTGAATTAATTTTGTATCTACTCCATTATAAGATTTCCTATCAATCCTATGTTAAAATTAAAAGTCATATTGACTATTCAATATTTTACGAATTAAGTTAATTTTTTTTTTATTGAATTATATTACATGTTTTCTAATATTATCTTACTGAAGCGATAAATTACCCTCCATAATATACAATTATTTATATTTTATTTTATTTACTAATAAATAATTAAAAGCCCCTCATAAATAATGAGAATTTTTTTGAAATATATTTAAAATATTTGTTGACATTTTATAAAAAAAAATTTATACATTTTAATAAAAATATTTTATAATATTTTTTGAAATATAATATCATAAATATAATAATATCATAATAATAATATAATATAATATCCACTAATTTATTAAATATTAAAAAAAAATGTATACATAAATCAAAAAACCTAATAATTAATAATTTCCAAAACAAAATATTTTTATAAATAACATGTCTTTCTTAATAAATCCCTCCAGTTAATAATTATATCTACAAATGTAAAGCCCTCATACAATTATTTATTAATTATAATTAAATATTTCCAAATAAAAAATTATATTTTTATAAATAATTAAAAGTCTTAAATATTACAACTATTATCTTTATTACAGTATGATTCATCATAATCGAGAATTGTGGTTAAAGTTCTTTAAAAGATGAGAAGATTTCCCTGTACTCAATACTACAAGATGAATTATGTAATGTTAGTATGAATGAACTATAATATATACCTCAATTAGTTATCTGTAATGATAAATAATTTAAATTATACAAATTAAAAAGATCTCCATAATATAAAATTATTTATATTTTATTTTCTTTACTATTATTAATTAACTATTTCCATAGAAAAAATTATATTTTAATAAATAATTAAAAGCCCCTCATAAATAATTAAAAGATAACATTATTTATTAATTATTATCTAATAAATATTACATTTATTTTTTAATATATTTATTACAGTCTGAACTAAGTACTTAAGAATGGTGGTTAAAGTTCTTAAATAGATGAGAAGATTTCCCCAATCGAAGTTTCGACCAACGATATTGGCCAGGCAATTGGAGATTTATTGTGGCATAGGTCTAACAAAAGACTTAAACCAAATAAATGTTTAAATGATGTAATGTTTTATTTCTATTTTCATATAATATATACGTAAACAAATAAGTATGTCTTCACTGTCCTCAAGACTCACTGTCCTTACTTCACTGTCCTCAAGACCGTCGTCTGTGTAGTGGGTTCCAATGTAATACTTCAATCACTTATGTTTCTCCAGCAGTGACCGGAGTACCTCAGTCGTTGTTCGCGTATTGTATCGGTTATTATTGGAATGCTGCCTAGAACTCATTATTTGTTATGTGGTCTCTCCATGATTTGATTAGTTAAATTTTATATATAATAAACATAATATGAATGTAGAATTTACTAGTACAAGCTATGTAGAATCTATATCGAAATCATGTAACCAGCCACATAATATGAGTGTAGAAGCTATGTAGAATATATGTCTAAATCGTGTAACCAGCAACATAATATGAGTGTAGAAGCTATGTAGAATCTATGTCTAAATCGTGTAACCAGCAACATAATATGAATGTAGAAGCTATGTAGAATCTATGTCTAAATCGTGTAACTAGCAACATAATATGAGTGTAGAAGCTATGTAGAATCTATGTCTAAATCGTGTAACCAGCAACATAATATGAATGTAGAAGCTATGTAGAATCTATGTCTAAATCGTGTAACTAGCAACATAATATGAGTGTAGAAACCATGTAGAAATTATGTAGACAGTTATGTTGATAAATTGTCAGCTTTTTCTACATAAAATCTACATAATATGTTGATGGAACTACATAGATTCTACATGGTATCTACGTATATTATGTTGTAGCCGTATGTACCATCTTCATTGAATCCATGTACTTTTAACATAAATTGTTTGTAGGGCAGCTGCTTTGATTACTATTACTCGTTACATATATAGGGAATGTTATATCTTTATTTCGCACAAGCTGTGGTATATGCTTGGTTAATGATGAAGTACTCGAGGTGACTTATGCGTAAACCAATGTGTTGATGTAACGTGCTTAACACCGACGTGTTACGAGTTGAACACTTTTCATTAATTAAATGCTCTTATCTCTTAATTTATAAATATAGTAAGGTTAATTAGATCATAAATGTATTATTTATTCTTAAAATATTCGCAAAACCACGCATATTAATTAAGAATTAAGTGAATCTATAAATGAAAATTGATCGTGACGAATTAGAGGTGTTAAGCACTTACATCACCACATTTGTTTACTAGGGCAGACATCGATGACGCGTACAGGTATAGCTGGATAATATCACGTAATATGGGCGTGTCGCGTTACAATCGTTTTTAGTATCGTTGATTCATGACTCATGCTTTTTACGGTCGCCCACGCCGATAGTAAGAGGTCGTGTAACAACGGGAGTATATCACGTGACGATATCACGGCGATTACGTAATAATCTATAAATAACGGAGGACCCCCGATTTCTGACGTAACCGCCTAATCGATCACCCGACGACCTATTTTATACGAGTACAACTTCACGCGGCAGTATCGATTACACTCGGTAATGCGATATCGTCTGTAACTGTACACTGCATTAACATCGTTAGTAGTCGGTAATCAGTTGTGTTGCTACGTAAATACTGTTATTAGTGTGCGTGTGTGTGCGTGTGTGTGTGTGTTAACGCATACGTTTATAATTATACTTATATTATGATATGAATATTTATAATATTAATATTAATATTAATATTTAAATTAATTATTACTAACTATTGTTAGTATGGTGTATATATAGTATATTAGCGCGTGTATGTACCAGCCGTATTCGCGTTTTTATCAAGATGTTATTAACAGATTTATAATTTAATTTTTTTAAATACAAATTCTTCCTAATACATCTTACCGTGAAAACTGCGTGTACACTAAATATATTAGGATGCTATCAAAGATTCTGTATGATCTCGATCTGTAATTACACATCTGGTATTGCGTACTAGTGTAGGTGAGTAGTGAGTCATTGCGTTATCGTTACGTCATAGTGGCGCTTGACCTATTCTATATTACGTAATTAGAGGTCGTGATATTTAGATGTTCATACGAGATTACATAATATTATATAATATATAATACATACATATGCATAGGGACAGTGATAGTATAAATGCTAAGATTTACTTATTGTGATGTCGAGTTAAACACCATATCACAGAATAGCTATAACTTTACTATAATTAGAGCTATAGTTCTACCAGTTTATAGTATATACTCTATTCATCGCGTTACCATGACATTGTCCTAGCCATGACTATATTACTTATTTATATTTCGTGATTTTTAGATGGACATATGATATTACTTTAAATTTACATATTTACATATGTTATTATTTCTATGTTATGCAGCTATCTTATTGCAAATTAAATAAAAGAGGAAAGATTATTCAAAAATAAGATAGATAGATAGATAGATAGATATAGTTTATTGTTTAAAATAAACAAAATGACATAAAACAATAATAATAATAAAAAACAAATAACGAATATAAAAGAATATATATAATGATTTATAAATGCCATGTTACATATGGTTAAGATATAAAATTAACAAATGATATAATAATAAAAAAATAATAATAATAAAAAGGGGAATTATTCAGATGCAAGCACTTAATCACCGTATCAACTTTAGGGAAAGGGGTCCTCAATCCCTGTGCCTTGGGGGTACAAACTTGACCTAAGAGTTTGTCCACTGACACCCGTAATACCCGATAAATAATTATAAAGAGAATGCAATCGAATAAATTAACCCCATAAAACTAAAAATAAAATAATATAATAATTAAATAATAACAATTAATAAAATAAAATAAAATTTAAATATTAATACAATGAATTATCAAGCCTTGTAATAAATTGATTGACCGAAATTGCTGAACACGTATAATTAGATAGCAAATTCCGAGATATGGATAAGGTTATAATATATGTAATAAGAAAGAATATATATTTAATAATAATATGTATTATTTATAAATATTTATATCGTTAACTTTAATAATATAAAATATTATATATTTTTTTAAATATTATTAATTGTTGTTAATATTTAAATATTGTTAATTTTGTATTAGAAACTAATAATATATATACGTATATACAATAATTATTAATAATATTTGTAAACTATTAAATATTAACTATTAACCTTCTGATAATAAAATATATTAAAGCATGTTATTCTTATTAATATGATTCACTAATATTCTAATAATGTGTATATATAGTGCTTACATTTGATTGGGTGTGAATAATAAGATATATGTTGTTTATTGATAATTTACTTAAGCAAATATATAGTCGAAAATATAATCGAAAGTATAAAGTATTAATATTGTCTAACGATAACATACGTTATAGAAATAAACAAAGAATAACATAATTTAAAATTAACAATTTAAAGATATTAAAACTTTTTTCAGCGAAAAATAAATGAAAAATAATCGAAAGTAGAAATAAATTATATAGTAAAAATTAAAAATGATCATAAATAGAAATAAAAGATATCGTAAAAATAATCTAAAATATAAATAAAATACATTATTTTGTAAGTGGCATCGAAATATTCAATTTCTACTTTAACTTTATAGAATTATTCTTATATTTGTACCCTGTATTGGTAATAAATTATTAGTTGTATAGTTTACTATTTAAATAATAAATTTTAAATATATTATAATCAGAATATGTTAAAAATCAAATAAACCAATACCAGAATGAAACAAACAAATAATGTAATACTTATCAAAATCTGTAATAATAGTATGTTATTAATTTTATATTTTAATTGTATGATAAATATGAAACGTGTATATATATATAAACAGAACACGTTAACAATAAAATAAACCAATATAACTATACACAAACAGAACATGTTAATACTAAAAAAAACAAATAATATTACCAAACAAACAATATAATACTTATCACTATAATTTAAAATAATAGTAAATTATTAATATTGTTTTTTAATAATATAATACATTTGAAACATATATAACAAATATATATAAAACACACATATAATACAGAACAAACACAAATAAAGTAATACTTCCCAATTTAAAATCTGTAATACTAATGAATTATTAATTTTATATTATAGTATATTTGAAATATAGATATAAAAACCCAAATTTTCTACAACAAATATAATTGTTTAAAAAACCCAAATAGATAATGCAATAATTAAGATACAAAATGAAACATAAATCAATATAAAATTATAAATTTCTATTAAAAAAATATGTTTTTCAAAACATATTTTATTATATCATTATTTAATGAATTCCATATATTAACTCATCTATTATTAATTATATTTTTAATGTTATTATCACAATTATGCATTATATTTAATTTTTATAATTAACTCTAGTTCTACAATTATTTTAAATATTAAGGATATCAGATATATTTATATCTGTATAATATTTGAAATTTTAAAAAGTGTGGTTAGATATATTTTTAATCTACTAAGTTCAATTGATTCTCATTCAAAATATTCCACTCTTTCTTTTTATCAGTTATAATTAATATTTGATCGATCTGTATATCCTACGAATCTTGTAATTAATCTTCTAGTAAATAATTAATAATTGATCAATTTGTATATTCTACGAATCTTGTAATTAATCATCTAGTAAATAATATTTGCAATATTTCAATTTGGTCTATGAGACTATGACATTTATTTTTAAAAAAGGTGACCAAATTATGGATGCATATTCTAAAATTGGTCAGCAATAAATTGTATATGCATTTAATAATGCTCTAGGGGATTTTGTAGTAATGCATCTACAAATTAAATTCAAAGAAAAATAAGCTTTCTTACAAATATAATCAATATGTTTATTGATAAAAAGATTATTCTCAAATAGTATTCCTACATCTTTATAAAAAGTAACGTTTTCTAATTGAATATTAATTATAAAATATTTAGATGGAGTAACCTTCCCTAAATCATAACTGCACATTTTGATAATGAAATATTTAATTGCCATTTATTTGCCCATTGTGAAAATAAATTTAAATTATTTTGTAAAAGAAATCTTTCACTCTCAGATGTGTAAGAAAAATATATTTTTGTATCGGCAAATAAATTAATATGAATTTTTAAGAGAATATACTAGGAAGTTCATTAATATATAATAAAAATAAAATTTGACCTAAAACAGACACTTGTGGTACTCCAGATTTTACAAAAGAACTATTTGAAAAAGAATTTTCAACCCTTGTTATTTAATTTAAGATCTATTCGATACTTGTTTTAAAATAATAAGTTATAATACTTGTTATATATATATATATATTGTATTGTATATACCGTCTGTCATACATCCATGTTATAGGGTGTGCACTAATAATGTATTCTGTTATGCATCCATGTTTTAGCTGACACTAACTATAGATCACTTAATGTAAATACTTCCTCATGATTAACTTAATAAACAATTATTATATTTAATATATATATATCAGGATATCCTCAACTTAAGGTTAGTGCATATCCCTGAAGCGAAAACGTATTGTAACTAAACTAACATATATATTCAATTATATTCAATAATATCGAGTTTATTGAAAAAAAAAAAATATTTAAAAAAATTAAAAAAAAATAAATATTTTTTGCAGACGTATTATTGTTATTGTATTACTATAAAATACGTGAATTTAGAGTGCCTGAGGTACTAGTAGTAGACAAGCAACGTGGTGCAGAAGAATGAATAGATGGTTAGAAGAGTACGAAATATACGAATGCGCAAAGGAACTTGATTTAAAATCAGAAAAAGTACAAATTGGGATTTTTTTGAACATCATAGGAAGTGAAGGAGTCAAAATATGTAAACATTTTAAAGAGGAAGAAATAACAATAAAAATAGAGGGAACTGATAAAAAGGTATCAGGAAAAACCAGATTGAAATGGATCAAGGATGAGTTTAACAGTTATTTTATTCCAAAAAGGAATGTGACGTACGAAAAATATCTATTTTTCAAGAGATCACAGGAAAGTGACGAAAACATACATGCGTACTATACAGAGTTAAGAAGGCTATCAAAAAAGTGTGAATTTAAAGAATGACATGAATCTCTCATAAAAGACAGACTGATAATAGGCATGAGAGACGAAGGCTTGAGGCAAAGATTGCTTCAAGAAGCAGCAAATAATAAATTAACACCAGAAAGAGTGATTGAGTTCGCAAAAGCTAAGGAAATATGCAGTAGTCAGAACATAGAAATGAGAGAAAATATAGACTATGTGAATAACGAAAAATATAAGAAACCACAGAACGATACATATGAAAGAAAAGAAAGTTACGAAAGAAAGAAAATTAAATGTACAAAATGCGATCGTATCCATGAATGAAAGAAATGCAAAGTATATGGAACCAAATGTGCCATCTGCAAAAAGACAGGACATTGGGCTGTGTGTTGCAAGTCGAAAAACATTGAGGAAATTAGAATCGAGAATGAATTTCAATTCTTAGGAGAAATAAAAACGGACATCGATACAAATGCAACGTGGATTCGGAACATTAGTATCAACAACGGACAAAAGAAAATTAGTGTGCCATTTAAAATAGATACCGGAGCAAGTGTTAGTGTTATGGAGAACATTCCAAATTTACCCAAATTAATGAAAAGTAATAAAGTATTCGTAGGTCCTGGAAAGACAAGATTAGAGATCATAGGATATTTTATTGCCAAAATGAGGTATAAAGAACGAGAAATTGAAGAAGAAATCTACATAATGAAAGAGCAACCAATTGGGTTACTCTCCAGACAGGCATCGGTAAAATTAGGCATGATATCATTAATATCTGAAGTAGAAACCATGTATGAAGGACTCGGACAATTAAATACAGAGTACAAAATTAAATTAAAGAATGATGCAGTACCCTACTCCATATATGTACCGAGACCAATACCATTGAGACTACAAGAAGAAGTCCAAGGAGAATTAAATAGAATGAAGAACTTGGGAGTAATCGCAGAATCAGAGGGACCCTCAGAATGGTGTTGTCTGATGGTGGTAGCCACAAAATCAAACGGAAAGATAAGAATATGCAGTGATTTAACCAAGTTGAACAAGAGTGTACAAAGAAAAGTTTATCCAATGGCAACAGTTGAAGGAAGTCTTTCGAAAATCAAAGGTACTTATTTTTCAAAAATCGACGCAAACGCAGGATTTTGGCAGATCCCATTAGAGAAAAGCTCATGGCAATATACAAATTTCTTGACACCGTGGGGAAGATTCCATTATAGGAAATTACCTTTCGGATTGACTTCAGCGCGAGAAATATTTTCTAGAGAAATGAACAGAATTCTCGAGAAATGTAAAGATGTTATTATACACATGGATGATGTCCTAATACTGGGAAATACAGAAGCAGATCATGACGAGAATGTCAAGGATGTATTAGACAAAGTAAAATCAGCAGGAATGACATTGAATAAAAGCAAGTGTAAATTTAAACAAAAAGAAATAGATTTTCTAGGATTTAAAATAAGTGCGAAAGGCATCGGAGCAGGAGAGAAAATTACAGCAATTGAGAAATTCCCAGTTCCAGGAGACATCAAAGCAATAAAAAGTTTGTTAGGCTTAATAAATCAATACGCAAGATTTAGTAAAAACATAGCAGAATATAGCGCACCAATCAGGATGTTATTAAAGAAAGACATACCATGGAGTTGGAACGAAGATCAACAGAAAAGTTTCCAGAAAATCAAAGAAGAATTCAGATCCACAAGAATACTGAAAACTTTTAGCATGGACAAGAAAACGTATTTAACAACGGATGCTTCAAATTACGGCATTGGAGCTATATTATGGCAAAAAGACTTACATGAAGAAAAAGCGATTATCGGAGCAGCAAGCAGATCATTAAACGAAACAGAACAACGTTATTCCACAATAGAGAAGGAAGCGTTAGGAGTTGTATGGGGACTGGAGAAATTTCATTACTATATCTGCGGAGCACCAGTGACAGTGGAAACAGACCACAAACCTTTAGTACAATTATTAGAAAGCAAAGAAGTAGAAAAGGTACCATTACGAATTCAAAGATTTAGATTAAAACTAATGAAGTACAATGTTCAAGTAGTACACATATCAGGAAAAAATAATGAAGGGGCAGATGCACTTTCACGGTATCCAGTAGAGACAATTCAAGAAGAAACCTTAGAACAGGAAACAGAGGCATTTGTGAAACAACATACATTGAAATATGATGATGTACCCCGATGGAGTTATTTAAGAAAAGCACAAGAAGAATATAGAATCATTATAATGATAAAAGAAAGAATCACCAACAAGTGGGAAAAGAAAGAAACCGTCAAAGAATTAGTAAGATACAATCAGAATAAACAATACTTATCTTTAGTACAAGGATGTGTAATGTATCAGAACAGGATTATTGTACCAGAAGGAATGAAAAGGCGAGTGATGGGAGAAATACATAACGCTCATCAAGGAATTACAAGATGTTTAGCCAGAGCCAAAGAAAGTGTATGGTGGTATGGGATTACAGAAGAAGTAAAAAAACATATAAGAGAGTGCATACAATGCAAAATCTATGAGAATCAGAAAGTGGAAACACTAGAAATGATACCATTGCCGAAAGGACCTTTGGAAATGGTAGGGAGTGACATATTTCAGTTAAAAGGAAAAAAGTATATATTAATTGTGGACTATTATTCCAAATATATCGAAGTATCTATACTGGACAAAGGAGAGACCTCAAAAACCATAATAGAAAAGATAACATCAATATTCTCAAGACATGGAATACCGGAAAGGTTGATTTCAGACAACGGAAGACAGTACGTATCGGAAGAGTTCAAGAGATTTGCAGATAAATATAAGTTTCAGCACATAATATCATCACCGCATTATCCAAAGGGAAATGGAATGTCAGAGAGAGCAGTACAAACTGTAAAAAGATTGATGGAAAAAACAGAAGACCCTTATCTGAGTCTACTCGAGTATCGAACTACACCCTTGAATTTTGGATTGTCTCCAGCAGAATTGTTGATGAACAGGAAATTATCATCTATCGTTCCAACAATCAGCGACAGACAAATAATAAAGAAACAACAGCACGAAGAATACAGAAATTTTCAGAAAAAAAAATTAGCAAGGATCACAGAGAAATATAACCATAATCCAAAAGTAAAAGATTTATCAAAACTCTCGATGGGAGATGAGGTATATATCAAAGATTTAGACCGACCAGTTAAAGTGATAGGAATAGATGACAATGATCGAAGTTACTTAGTGGAAGAAGAAAGTGGAAATACAATTAGGAGAAATAGATCTGCCTTAATAGAGACGAATGGATCGACGTATACAACGCGTTCGGGTAGTAGAGTTATCCCACCTAAACGGTATGCGGAGGAGTAACTAAAGGTTACTGCAGGGATTAAGGTTCATATTATTTATACGTTATTATTATATGTACATTATTGTAAAACATTTATATACTTAAGAAAGGGATGTTATATATATATATTGTATTGTATATACCGTCTGTCATACATCCATGTTATAGGGATATGCACTAACCTTAAGTTGAGGATATCCTGATATATATATATTAAATATAATAATTGTTTATTAAGTTAATCATGAGGAAGTATTTACATTAATTGATCTATAGTTAGTGTCAGCTAAAACATGGATGCATGATAGAATACATTATTAGTGTATATTACTGTATTTAATTGTCCGAGTCCTTCATACATGGTTTCTACTTCAGATATTAATGATATCATGCCTAATTTTACCGATGCCTGTCTGGAGAGTAACCCAATTGGTTGCTCTTTCATTATGTAGATTTCTTCTTCAATTTCTCGTTCTTTATACCTCATTTTGGCAATAAAATATCCTATGATCTCTAATCTTGTCTTTCCAGGACCTACGAATACTTTATTACTTTTCATTAATTTGGGTAAATTTGGAATGTTCTCCATAACACTAACACTTGCTCCGGTATCTATTTTAAATGGCACACTAATTTTCTTTTGTCCGTTGTTGATACTAATGTTCCGAATCCACGTTGCATTTGTATCGATGTCCGTTTTTATTTCTCCTAAGAATTGAAATTCATTCTCGATTCTAATTTCCTCAATGTTTTTCGACTTGCAACACACAGCCCAATGTCCTGTCTTTTTGCAGATGGCACATTTGGTTCCATATGCTTTGCATTTCTTTCTTTCATGGATACGATCGCATTTTGTACATTTAATTTTCTTTCTTTCGTAACTTTCTTTTCTTTCATATTTATCGTTCTGTGGTTTCTTATATTTTTCGTTATTCACATAGTCTATATTTTCTCTCATTTCTATGTTCTGACTACTGCATATTTCCTTAGCTTTTGCGAACTCAATCACTCTTTCTGGTGTTAATTTATTATTTGCTGCTTCTTGAAGCAATCTTTGCCTCAAGCCTTCGTCTCTCATGCCTATTATCAGTCTGTCTTTTATGAGAGATTCATGTAATTCTTTAAATTCACAATTTTTTGATAGCCTTCTTAACTCTGTATAGTACGCATGTATGTTTTCGTCACTTTCCTGTGATCTCTTGAAAAATAGATATCTTTCGTACGTCACATTCCTTTTTGGAATAAAATAACTGTTAAACTCATCCTTGATCCATTTCAATCTGGTTTTTCCTGATACCTTTTTATCAGTTCCCTCTATTTTTATTGTTATTTCTTCCTCTTTAAAATTTTTAAATATTTTGACTCCTTCACTTACTCTACACATTACACATGTTATTGAAATAGGCCTATAGTAATTTGAATAGTTGGTTCATCCTTTTTTTAAATTGGTGTGATTATAATTTTGTTCCAAATGTTCGGTATATTACCCGATATAATAAAGATGAATTAATAATAATATATAAAAGCCTACATAATTCATTAAATAATAATTTTAACATAGAAGATGGTATCCCATCAGTTTCGAAAGTATGTGTAATGTTTAGTCTATTGAAAAATATTTTAATTATAACAGGATGTAAATTAATACCTATTATCAAATTTTGTTTAATTTAATTTTTCAATATTTACATTAAATGAAACAGAATAGTGGTCACTTATATTTTTGTATAATCCTAAATAGTATCCAATAATTATATTAAATAGTTATTATTTTTCATTAGTAAAAAGTAAATCAATTATATTATTATTAACAGTTGGATTAATTGTGAAAATGAATTTATAATAATCGAATTGTAAAGTAATGAATACATTGTTGGGTAACTAGATAAAGGTATATACATTCCTATTAAGATTTAGTAAGTTAACATCTCATATAATTTCCATATCTGTGGTTGTATGTTATTATATATATATATAATAAGATAAGTAACATATAAATAAGTAGGTAAATAAGTTATTTACAGTTTAAATAAAAATTGATAAAATAAATTATAGATAATTAACTATAGTATCTATAGATTATTATAAGTATTTGATGTAGTTGATCATAGTATTTTACTTACTAAATTATAATGTATAGGTTTAAGAGGTGATACAAATGTATTCATTAATATTGATCTCGAATATAGAAATATTATAACATGAATTGATAATACGCTGTCATATAGAAAAAGTATTAGGGGAGGGTGGGGTTGCATGACCATGTTTTTGTATAAAGTGCTCTCATTGTGGTAATAATAAATTTTTCTTAATTATTTAAATTGTATTGCATAATATATGATATTAGTTAACTAATATATCACTTTTAGATATAAGGAATACTTATAGGATTTCATAATTACAATTAATAAAAAAAAATAAAAAAGTTCATTCAACTCCAAAGGCGGGGTTGAATGAACATACCCTGTTTTACTTCTTTAATTGCTCTTGTCATGATATTTTTATTACGTATTCTATCAGTTTGTTGAATATAGTTTCTCATTTTTGATTCCTAGAAATAATATTTAAATAATTATTATGAATTAGTAATTGACCCTCATTACAATTAATTTAATTAATTATATTAATATATAATTAATTATATTATTTCTATTTAATCATTACTTATTTATATTCGGATCATTGCATATATATTATAATATTATAATAATATTAATATTATAATATTATAATATTATATTATAAATATTAACATATGATATTTGATTGATTGAACAATGTTCATATAACCCCATTTTTAGTGGTTCACTCAACCCCATATCATATTTTATTATTAATTGATAAAATTTAAATATTTTATTTAAAATTTTAAATATATTTTTATATTAATATTAAGTTAATTATATATTAAAATCATATATATAATATGAAAATAATTAAATAATTATTATAGAAGTTATAACATATATTACCTTGTCTGGAATTTTTACTTTTGAGCGTACTTTAGTTAAAAATGTGATTAAAATGTTACTATTTTTATTTTTTTATTAAAAATGATACTTCCGCAACTGTATTAATTATAGATGACGATACTAGTTCAGTTAATTCAAATATCTGCTGTAGCAAACAATTGTTATCTCCAGTGGATCATGCAATACACCTGTTCATACAACCCCACTCTCCCCTACCATGCATAAATTCTTCGATATTAAAAGATGTATAAATAGAAAATATGAAAATTGAAATAGTCAATCATTAATAATGTCTAGGGATATACTTAGATTCCCAAATAACATACAACAAAACACATCAATTATGTATCGAATAAACTATAAAAAATTGTATATACCATAAACAAATATCTTTTTTAGATACAAAAAATGTACTTTTGTTATATAATTTATTATATTTATCTATTTTATCATATAGGATTGAAATATGGTCAAATACTTATAAATCAAATATAACAAAATTAATTATGTTACAAAAAAAAGTCATAAGAATTATTAATTAACAAATAATATATAAATCAAAGGTCTTTTAAAATCTGGTCTTTTAAAAAAATTGTAAATAATATTTTTAAATTTTAAGATCTAATTATATATAGAATTAATCTATAATATCTTAAAAAATAAATATAAATTAGATTATAACTCATATTTTAAGTTAAATAAACTACAAAATAAATTTCTCATACCACTTAAGAAATAAAATTAATTAAAAAATATAGTAAATATATAATAAATTAATGTTTAATAATCTTTTACGAAAAAATAATATATAATGTATTTACTCTAAAAAAACGTTAACATATTAATTTATAAGTAAATTATAGTGTTTTATATTTAATGAAATATTTGTTTTTCATGTTGATTCGTTTCGTATTTTTAATTATTTTTTAAATTATTATCTGTATTATTATTATTCATCTGTAATTTAACAGGAATGTGGCACCATTTGTGGCATTAACACGAATGTGACACGTCTTATTTAATAATGATTGATGATTTTTAGTAGTTTTAATATTATAACATATTGTAAATATCTGTATTATCTAATAATAATAATATACTATTTTTATTAACTATTTCTCTATATTACAATTTTATTAAGTTACATATTTTTACTAATATATAATAATGTATATATAACTATATATAACTAATATATCTTCATCCATTGTACCACGATGAAGTATGCTTACATAATTAAAGAAACATAAGCTCGATTCTTCCATACTATCCAATTATCGTCCTGTTTCGCAATTATCATCAATTTTTAAGACTATGGAACGCATAGTTTAACGTCAGCTTATTGATTATATCATAGCGAACTCTATTGTGGATTACTTTCAGAGTGCATCCCTTCCCAATCATAGTAAAGAAACTGCCCCAAACATTGTGTTTAACGATATTATAATATCTATGGATAATAAGGCTTCTAGTTATTTGGTTCTTCTTGATCTGTATAATGCCTTTGATACGTTAAATCATAGAATTATTTCTTACCGTTTACGTGAAATAGATATTCATGGACAGGTTCACAACTGGTTGATGTCATTTGTATCTAATAGAATATCTTCGGTAAAGATCAAGTCATCTTTGTCGGCTCCATTTGATCACACTCATGGCGTTCCTCAAGGATCAGTACCGAGTCCGATTCTTTTTATTTTTTATATTCTTCCCATTAATTTGATTTTTTTTAAATACCCATATATTTGTTATCACCTCTTTGCTGATGACTTACAAATTTATACTTTTTTTCCACCTGGATCTGATATTGATACAATTCAACTTTCAATTGCTAACTGTAATAATGATTTAATCTCTTAGTTTTTCTGTAATTCACTTTCATTAAATATTACTAAAACTGATAGCATTATACTTTCTAGATCACTTTCCTCAATTACTCTCACTCATCCATTACTTAAGGATAATTATAATTATGAGATAATGATCTCACTTCCTATCTCAAACACCATCACTACTATAAGTTTTACTATAACTAATATATTAGATTACTCAGTACATATATCAAACACTGTCCGCACTGCTAATTATTTCCTGCATAATATAGGCAAGGCTCGTTCTAAGCTAACATTTAATTTAACTAAATCATTATTACATTCATTAGTATTTAGTCGACTTATATATTGTAATTCGCTTTTTATTAACATTCCGCAAAAATAGATGAACAAATTCGATTCAAAACAACGTAGAGCTGTTCGCATATTATTTAAGCTAAAGCGTAATGATATAACCATATCTATACTATTCCATAATGGCGACTCTCGGGTGGTTGAAGTTTTGAGATTTATGCAAGTTTCGTCTTCTTTGCATTACTCACAAGGCTATATATGGGATTTCATTCATAAATATCGAAGAGACTCATAATTCGAGAAACTACTCGTCCGAGATGCAAATGTGAGCTGATCTGCAAACTCTCTGTACCACTTGTCTCATCTATATTTTCAGATTCTGCTTTCACTGTTGCTGCTCCGAAGTACTGGAATAGTCTTCCCGATGAATTACTGACCTAATCATATTTTATTACTTTTAAATGTCGACTACATTCATATATGTTATCATTATAATTTATTTTTTTTAATTTATTATTATTTGTGTAACTATTTATTGTTTTATTATTTCAACTTGGCGCATATAAACGTCCATCATTTTCTGATTTAATATAGTCCTACATTTCTATTATTATTGTTATTAAATATGATGATAACTTATATGTTCATTAACAGTACTTTACTTATCACTTTTCACTTATCCTCCATAGACGTATGCCATACGTCATATGTCGTATGTCTATAAACTATTGCCATTAATTCATTAATATACACTGATAATAAAAGAGGAGGTATAATACTATAAAGCCTGATATAATAACATATAACGACCCGTTTCCCCAGAGATTAGAGTATATAGATATAGGCTTTCTACAGGTCGACGCATAAGTTTGATTCTCGAGAGTTGGGGGTGGGATAATATGGGGGTTCTCAACTCACTGCGTTCTACTAAATGGGATGGGGTTATTAACGATGACAGTTCGCTGTTAACTAAGTGAGGGCATATATCAACACAGTCCAGCGGGTACGTTCAGGATGGATCGACCTCATTTGTGACGTCATTTCATATTATTAGGATATAATAACTATATATATATATATATATATATATATATATATATATCCGAGATAATATATTTATTAAAATTAAATAAATTGCATGTAGATTATAATATAATTAAATAATAAAATAGTGTGCGGCTATGATTGTTTTCTAAATACTATTTATATATTTTAATTTTCTAGTAGGTCTGAATACCATATATTGTATATTGTTTTTATATAATTATAATTATATATAGGATTTATATGTATTCATATTTTTTTAAGTGAACATGTTTATAACATAATTGGTATAACTATGATTGTTTAAATAACTTGATATTTATATTCAATACATTAAATATTATTAATACAAATTCTGAGATAAGTCGATATTATAATTGTGAATAATATTCATGTTTACTTATGATATATAATTCATAAATGTGGTGTATATATAGGTATATTATCAGGTTATAGTAACAAATGTTATTCTTGAAATTATACATTATTTAGTTATTATAAAATTATTTTATTCTATAAGATTAAGTTTACATTAATAAAGTGGTAATAGTATACATAGTATAACATGTTAATTCAATTGTTGGATGATTAATTGTAATTAATATAGATTTTTTTAGAAGTAATTTTATTTTCAAATTTAAATTATTGATATTGTAAATATTTAATTCAGCAACAATTGTTACATGATCAGATACAGATACAGGATATACATATCTGATATTATTATTCCAGAATTTAATTTTTTTTAATTAATATTATAGAACATATGATATAATATTATACTATATCAATAAATATGTAATTAGTAATTTATTAGCGTGGGCTTTAACTTTAGAAATAAGATACTTTTATAAAAACTAAATAATGTATTAGTTCAAGAATAACATTATTTAGTTTGTATACAATTATATTATTCTAGAAGATTAATATTGAAATAATACCAACACGTTATTTTATAATACAACTATATTTGTAATTGATTTTGAAATTTTAATATAAAATAATTGTTTAAAAATAAAAACAAATCAATACTCAGTCAAAATTGGTTAATTTATATAATAACTTATGTTGTTTGCTTTAAAATACCAGCATGTGTAGGTGTTATGTTAATTAAGTAAATATTTTAATTTGGAATGTTATATTAAATGTATGATTATATTTAATCCATATGACTCACTAATATCTATAATATCAAAATCATAGTTCAATTAATTGATAATTATTGTTATTATTATATGTTTATCAAAATATGTATATATATTAATGTGAATTATTAAATATTATTTTTTTTATTTTGTCATGTTAAATGAATAATCTGAACCCATGTTAACTATTATATTCATAATTAGCTGGATAAGTTTTATAAATTATCTAATATCTTATTAGATTTAATATTATCGAAATCATTAAATTTATCCAGTATACACATAAAATATGAAAAAATATATAAATAAAGAAATAAACACTCTTACAAAATACCATTTTAAAAATCAACACAATTAATAAATACTTTTCTAAAAACCGGACATAAAATATGGAATACTAGGAATCTACCTAATAATATTAAAAATATAAAAAATAAAAATCAATATAAAAAAATAAAAAATATATTCATTGAATCAATAAATTATAATGTATTAATAATTATCAATACATTAAATTTATTTATATATATGTGAAAAATTGACAAATTAATGACATCATTAATAACCAGAATTAATTTATATATATATATAAAAATATGTGTGAGTATATATATATATGTGTGTGTGTATTAATGTATATGTATATGTGCATATATATATATATATATATATATATATATATAATAATATTATTTTATTATTATAGTATTATAAATCTCTATTTAAAACGGATTATAAATTTTAAAGGATAAAGAGACATCAAGAAAGAAGAAATATTAAATAAAAGAAAAACTATTAAGAGAAGAAAACAAAAACTACAAAGAAAACAAAAATTATAAAGACAAGAAACACAATAAAGAAAAGGAAAATTATATAGAAAAGAAAGAAAATAAAAACGTAAATATTAAGAGAAAGCATTTCCAGTAAGGATCTAACTATGGGCAACAACAACCGACAATATTCATATTATTTTGAAGCCCTTTAGTAGAAAATATTAAATAAATATCATTGTAATTTTACAGATAAAAAAATTAAAATTCTTCTAATAAATATTATTATTATTATTATTAGACTATAGATAAATATCAAGTGGACATCATAGTTGTATAGATAGTGCTATACTTACTAGTATACCTTGTAATCAAATAGGATAACATAATTTAATACTGAACTTATATAAAATATAACTATAATATATAAAATATTTTATAAAGATTTATTAAATAATATAAAAGTATTATTAAAATATTGCAAATGATTTGTCAATTTATTAAAGTCTATCATCTTAAATATGTTGGATAACAATTTTGTAAATAGATATAATTACTTTGTATGTACAACAGCGATAAGTAAACATTTAATTTGAAGATAACGATATTTATAAAACATTACTATTACTTAATATACGATATTAGTTGATATTAATTATATTAAGAGGCGTCATTTAGTAGTTTTACACTTATTAAACTAACAGATTTACAATGATTTTATGATTTATTATAAATTTTGTTTATGATTTAATTTTTATATTATTAATATACCACGAAGATTACCTGAAATTGATATTTATTCTTTCATTAATTTTATAAAATATATTATTAAATCTAGATAACAATACTCGCTAATATTATCATATTATTGTGTATTATTGATTTACATTATTTAATCCTTCTTCTATCCTGAAACTATTTTACTTTATTATGAACTACATTTCCGAGTTTCGCAACTTTATCTACAAATACTGTAACGATTATTTTAATGTAATAACTAATGAAACGAATAATCAATATTTTGCAAATACATATTTTAATAATATGACCTATATTCCATAGAATAAATTTAACATATATTATGATACACTTTTAAATTTGATACATTACAAAAATAAAATATCAATAATTCAAATGCATATTTATATATTTATAATTCTCTAGTAGTTTTTAAATACATATATTGCATTATGTTTTAAATATTATAATACATATAATTCGTATTATATAATACACGTATATGTATTCAAATTTAATATTACTCATATATATACTGTTTTTTAATTTATTTCAAATTATGATTACTAAACAAACATAACAATATTTACATAATATTTACGTGATCATGATATGTATTTATGCTAATAAATTCAATTATTCAAGTAAATAAACTTATATAAATATACATATATACAATCGTATATCATAATTGAGTTTGTCATTTATTAATATTAAAATGATCAAGGTAGGAGTAATAGTATGACAATAGTTTAATATTTGTTAAATGTATACATTTGTATCCAAACTGATATATTATTATATATTATAAATTGAAATAATAAATATAATAGTAACATAACCTTCTAAAAATGAAAATATTATTTATTTTAATATATATATATAGCCTGGGGTCTATGGCTCAGTGGTACAGTCAAAAAGCTTAAGCTAGTAATCGATATGTCCCGAGTTCGACTACAGATATTTCTTTCTCAAGTTTATATCGTGTGTTTATCAAAAACTTAATAAATATTAATTCAAAACACAAGAACAACAATTTTACTATTTGTTTTTGTATTGTCCTGGGCCCCTCGCTGTTATTTATAACATATGAGTATATATATATATATATATATATATATATATATATTTAAACACTCGCGTAAACAAAAGCAAAGTTTGACTATGTATTTTCCCATTCAACTTGATAACAAAATTAAAAGAATACAAAATAAAAAATATAAAAAAACAGTAAAAAAGACAATAACATCCTTTTTTAACATGTCAATTTTCTATATCATTAGAACTATACTGTAAATTGATATGATTGGCAAATTTGATTCATGTAAATGAAAATCGTGCTGAATAAATAGATATATACTTGAAAATTATTATCGAAGAGAGGTCATCATTGTCAGTTAAATATAAAATAAAATAAAATAAATAATAAAATTGATATGATAATTCCAGTTACATTAACCATCAATTAATATAGGGGAAATTAACCTAATACGGAAACTTTAACAATAACTGGTCTTAACACTTTATGACTCATTATTTTTATTCAAAAATTACATTATATTAATATGTTATGATTATAGATATTATTGTGGTTTTTAAATTGTATTTAATCTTTTAATTACATAGATAACGGGGGTATCCGTATTCGGTACCCATGTCAGAATACGGACAATCTATGTTATAATAGCGACACCATATATACCACTAGCTTAACTATATATTATTGATAAACCAATCATATAAATTACAATTACATTATTTATAATTAATTTTATGAATAATTTATTCTAATTTAATTAGTTAATAATTTATTTATTTGTATTATTGTTTTAATTAATAATACAATTTAAGTATCTAAATAATACATTCTAGATTTAGATTTATTGGTAGTATTGATATTATAACGCACGCGATTTTTATGAAAATCAGAATAGTTCATACGCTGCATGCTGATTTGTTATGGGTGTCCGTATTAAAACATCTATAGTGTCCGTATTAGTAACTTATATGACCTCTAGATATATGCTTATAACTTAATTAATATTTGATAACAAATATAGAAATTAAATATATGATTTTTAGAATGCTTTATTTATTAATAATATTGTGTTATATTATATATATATTTTATATCGATTCATTTGTATATTCTTGAGAAGGTTTTAAGTTAACATTTTTTTTCATAAATTTAAAAACGTAATAAAAAAATCAGTTTATTTGATATATCAGCAATATTTGTAATGATTAAAAAATAAAAAATACTTTTGTAGACTTATATATGATTATGAATATTTTATTCATTAAACATTTTTTTGTAGGATTTATGGTTTATGAGATACAGAGAGTGTCCATATTCGGGCACTGTCCGTATTCGATTACTTTCCCCTACCAAGGAACGATAAATGATTCATCTGCTCTATCATTTCAATATATACTTTTAATTCTAGTTTCTTATTCGATTTATAATTTTGAATATTATAGAGCATAACTTTTATTTTTTACATTTAATGTTCTTTATTACTAAACGGTCAGTAATTTATTTATAACTAAAAATGTCATTTATATTTTCATTTGCAGAATAAATTCTGCATATATATATAACAATATTTACTACTGAAAATTAAATTTGTATCATCAACAAAAATTATGGGTTTAGAATATTTCAGTATATTAGGCATATCATTAATATATATATATATATTAGAAAAAGTAAGGTCCCTAATACTGAACCTTGCATAATACCAAATTATATATGTTCCATATCTGAAATAGCTCAATTTACTTTGACATATTATGACCTGGTCGATAAATAACTAATTAATAGAACTTTAGATAAACCTCTAATACCCATATTATATAAATTATGTATTATTATGACATAAAGTGACTTAAAATCCTTGTTTAGATCAATTTATGAAATCGCACAATTATTAGTATTTCCATCATTTATAATTCATCATACAGTTGTAACATACAGTTTCTGATAAGTGATGTAATTCATCTTCTGTTGAATAATTTTGTCTGAACCCAAATTGATTTCATTCAACATTTATATTTATTAATGACACAAAAAAGTATTATTTTAAATAATATTTCATAGTTTTTTGATAATTGAGGGAAGAGTGATATTGGCCTGAAATTATCTAATATATATGTATTAACCTTAGCAATTTAAAAAAAATCAGGAAATACTTCTTCATTGAATGATTTATTAAATAAAGAACATAATATAGGACTTAATTATGTAATAAGTTGTTTTATTGAGCTCATATTTATAAATATTAGTACTATTTGTATTGTTTGTATTCATTATTTTATTAAATATTTCGGAATTTGTAACTGGTAAGATATACATTAATTGTGTTATAAAATGTTAAAAAATGTGTATGTAAATTTGAATTAAAACCATAGTTAGAATTATAATACATAGCGAGATATTTTCCAACATTATTAAAATATAGATTAAAATTATTAGCTGATAAAGTTGTATTTAAATATTTTGAAAAAATATTTCCTTTATTTATATTATTTAAAATAGATAATTTTGTTGGGATTATTAAAACAATTTGTCAGTTATTTTTTTTTATAAAATAATTGTTCGACATTTCTAAGTATTAAAGTTAAAATATTCCTATATTTTTTATATTTTGTATGATTGAATCATTTTTATTAGCTACAAAAAATATGTGATATAGTGAATACATTTTAATAAATAATTATTTATCCATGGATTTTTAATGTTGTTACTTATGATTTTGGGAATATAAAGGACAACATTTATTTAATATTAATTTAAACATATCCATAAAATAATTAAATGCAGTTTATATCCTTATCAGAAAAATCCCATTTATGATAAATAATTTTTTTTATTTTTTTATTGTTGAGTATTTACTCAATTAAAATTGTTAAAATTTAAATTAAAAAAAGTAAAAATAGGGTAGTGTATCACTACTAGTGATCAATTATATCACTATGTAATATTCCATTATATTATAAACATAATTATTATGTGTACACATATTATCAATTAAATAATTATTATTATTATTATTAGTCACTCTTGTTTGGTTTATCTATTAAAGGATGCCACACTAATGAGTATAGTGGTAATCAAATATTCAACATGTTTATTATAAATAAGATCTAATAAATCAATATTAAAATCAACACATATATACAAGCAATTACAATTACTTGCCAACTTTTCAAATAAGTTTACAATTAAATCTGATTATTGTTTTATATCTGCAGTAGGAGTTTTATATATACCACTTATAATATAGTTGATATTATTAATTGTCAATGAAATAGTTATTTCAATAAAATTGTATATTGATATATTTAAATCGTTAATTATTCTATATGATTAACTATTTAATATAAATATAGCGACTCCACCACCCCTACCTACAGATAGTATATTATTAATTTTTATTATAATTATCAACATTATACATATTCTGATTGGAATATTTTAATCATGTTCAGAAATTATAATAATGGAAAATGTATGCATAATATTATTTAAAATTGAATTAATTTGATCATGATAACGTACTAAGCTTCTAGTATTAATATTTATTATATACAAATTATTGTGAATATATTTACATGAATTTATATTTATTTCATTGTAGTGTAAGCAATCATCTGTGAAATTAACATCAGAATCGTCATTATTGTAATAGTCATGAATAGAATTTTGTTTAGAATTAGAATAAGTTAAAGTGTTATTTTCTAGTGATGTATTCATTACAAATTTAAAAGAAAATTAAAAATAAAAAATAAAATCAATTGATTAAAATTAAATGAAATTATTTAATTGTATTTAGTTTAAAATTACTATAAATATTTGACTTTTATAAATCCCGGTAATTATTATCTTGCCTGATTTATTATAAGTGAGAGTGATATAAAATAGATTAGTAATACTAATTTAGTACTATATTTCGAAAAATAATCTTGAATATATAAATTAGTATTTTCTAAATTTTTTTATAATGTAATAGTTTAGATTTAATATAAATTAGTTTAATAATATAGTTTTAATTTTGTATGTTTATTATCAATTGATTCTTTATTATTTAATTTTTTTATTTCAATATATATATATATATAAACTATTTCTTTAAATAATACATTAATGTATCCTTAGAAGAATAATCAATTGAATCTATTTCAATATTATTATCAGTTAAAATATTCGAATTATTAATATTAGAAGATGTAATGTTTTTATTACTAATAATGTTATCAATTTTATTTGGTTTATTAATATTAGTATTGTCAATGTTATTAAATAAACCACTAATCTTATTATGTAGCTTTATATTGTCTCCTTGATGAACTTGAATAATTTTAGTTTGATAAATAATTATTTCGTTTAATTTTAATATATTAATTTCTAAGTAATTTAATTTCTCTATAGACTATAATATATTCTATAGAATATTTTGTATTAAAAATAGCCATATAAAAGTAATAGAAAAATAAAAACGACCATTCAGTATATAATAAAATACACGAATATATATATATATATATATATATATATAATTATAAATTAATTATAATAAAATAATTAATTATTTAATAATTTTTAATTTATTATTTTAAGTTATTTAAGATCTATTTATTTAAACCCAAACTTAATTAATAACATTAAACTTCAATACACGATTGTATTCAGTTATCATAGATATTTCTAAATGGTTATGATGTATTCTATTACAGGTGATTGTTTTCGTATTGCTAGTTTCCACGGTATCGCTGATACACGCCGATACCTGACAGGTTAACACACTATGCACTGAGCTGTGCGATATCCGACTGGAGAAAGGCAACGACAATTGCAGAGCTACTATTGAAGTCCAGGAGAAGCAATTAAGGGCATTTAACGCGCCCTATATCATGTACTGTTTTACCCAACAATTCTATATAGCCCAACGTTGTCGAAGAAATTGTATACCAATTGTTGATTGATGACATATACAATTATGGATGATTATATAATATTTACGTGGAGTTTTTTACTTTGTATTGTATTATATTATTATATTACTAAATGTAATCGGTTTACATATATTACTATTAACCCATGTTATTTTATATATTTACATAATATGTAATGTATATTTATTAATTATGTATACATATATAAACATATATATATATATATATATATATATATATATCTTAATTTATTTAATTACACTAGTATTCAATAATATATTAAATGATATATATATAATATATACATTGTATGCAATGTAGTTCATGCAAGATATTATGTATATATATTATATTTGTATATGTTATTGTATAATGTATTACTAATTTATAATAAATTATTTATAACAAATATTCGAAAATATTTATTTATAATAGGAATCCGTTGGTTAAAATTAAAATTATTGCTAAATAGTTTATATATTAATTAATTATAAATAAATGTAACTATTAAATAATATATTCTATTATAATATTAAATACTTGATAAAATTATTCTAGTTTAGACTTTATAACATGGTATTATAAATTGGCTTAACATAGTTTATAAGTTGGCTTAAAATGAAATTATAAAATAACTTTATATTCTTTTAATTTTAAAATACGACATAATGTCCATCAAATAATGTCAAAATATAGTATTCTTTATTATATTCTTATTCGAATTATTTTAGAATATGTGCTTAATATTTTTAATATTTTTATTAAGATTATTAATTATTTTAACGATTCAATAATTTGTTCATGTTCCAGGATTATATAATATTTGTATTATATAATCACATTTTTAGTTTTACAATCGTAGTTGTAGACTGCATATTTAATAAATATTCTAGAAAAAGCTGCTGATTATGGTTTGTATAACCATATCTGTATTAATACAATCATTACTAAGTAACTGCAATTTTCTTTTATAATTGTAGTATCTTTACTATGTAATATTTTGTTGACTTCGATATTTCCATTACTTTTCTTGCCACTAAAATTTGTGGCAAGATTGTTTCTTTGTTTTCTTTGGTTTATTATTATTTATGAATACAATAAATATATAGATAATCAATAATATTTAATAATACAAATTTAAAATATTCTTACCTTATTTACCAGATCGAGCTTGCTCGCCAGTTCTTACCACATCTCCTCCGTGCATATGTATCGATCAACGCAGTCATTAGTTCCTCACTAGTGTACACGGTATCGTCTCTATGTCTACTTATATTGTAATAGGTGTCCCTCTATAGGTGTGCCATCACACTAGATCAGTGCTTCCCAACCTTATTTCACCGTGACCCTTTTTTGATAATTTTTAATTAAAAAAATATACAATGACCCAATGATAAATTTTTTATTTTTTATTATTAAACATTAGTCATAAACGAATAATATAAACTATAATATATATATATATATAAATATTTTTAGAAATGTACTTATGACCCAACAAAACCCAATGACACAAATTTGAGTAATGACCCATAGGTTGGGAACCACTGATCTAGATAGTCGTCAATATAGCGGGTTCCATAGGAGTATTTCGCTCGCTAAATCGTATCTGCTTCTCCAGTAATGACCGGATAACCTCAGATGTTAATCACGTATTGTATCGAATACGGCCGCACAACTCCTTGTTCGTCACGTGATCTCTCCATTATGTGTTGACACAGATCATATAATGTGTGTATTGGCCCCATTAACTATGTTATCTAATATTGATTTTAAATTGCAAGTAATAACGTAATATATAAGAACGGATTCTACTGTAGCT
The DNA here is from genome assembly GCA_964019155.1 of Osedax fenrisi. Taxonomy (NCBI): domain Eukaryota; kingdom Metazoa; phylum Annelida; class Polychaeta; order Sabellida; family Siboglinidae; genus Osedax; species Osedax fenrisi. The sequence goes on along the minus strand of OZ025239.1, from coordinate 119,873,995 downwards.
ATGAATATGTTACTTTTGAGAATAGTTGATAGGTTCGATTTCCTAATTCTGTTCAACTTGTTGAAGGCTGCCCAACCACTTTCGATTCTTACATTTACGTCGTGTTGAGTTTAACTAGACTGTTTAAATTATTTTACGCATGTTATATAGGGGAACGTCTCCGATTACCGACCCCCTCTCGTATATCAGTAACTATAAGAGATATCAAAAAAAATTATATATGTATAAACTGTTCTAGTAATTTAATGATAAATATAAATAAGTATTTTGTTTTAAAAAATATTCAATCCTACAATTATAATTTTATAAAATATAATATTCTGTTTTTACTTAAATATTTGAATAATAACTTTTTTTAAATCATTGTAAATACTTTATTAAAAGAAAACGTAATACTGCACTTAATATTGTAGATCAATACAATGTTTATAACAATTATAAAAATAATTTAATTTGAATAACTATTAACCAATATATCTTAATTATAGCAACCCATATGATATTCCTATTACCGACCGCTAAATTACCCTAATACCGACCCCATGAGATTTATAATATCCAATCAAAATAGATCCGTATTTTACTTTAAATTGTTTAAATTGTGTATCATTGATATATATCATATATAAATATATACCATGTATATATATTAAATAATAATATACACTATTTTAATATAATTACTATAAAGTTTAAATTTAAATTTAATATTACTATCAAAACATAAATTCAATAATAAATAAATTGCGTGCATGTTATAATTAATTATATTTAAGTATATCTACTATTTTTATTTGATATTATAATACTACAATTATTTATACCATGGTTATTTTTGGGGGTCGGTAATAGGAGAAGGGGATCGGTATCAGGCACATGTATTAGATTACCGACCCCACTTTTTATTCTTGTAACTATAATTATATCAAAAATTTAAAATAGCCACATTATTCATTGCCATAATATTACCCTAATTACAAAATGTCAAATAAATATACTTAATATTGAATAAGTTATTACAAATAATCATTTAGGGGTCGGTAATCGGATACTTTCCCCTAATGGCCTTATATGATTTTCGTGTGTATCTGGTTTTCTTGATGTAAACATACATATTCCGATTTGTCTGAGGTTATATGTAATCTGATATATTTAGCCTTATCTTCAATTTGGTATAGTACTATATTGTATTCTATAAAACAAATAGTTATTATAGCTATGACGTCATCATAGTCAACATCCGTAATGAGTATTGCAGGGTATCCCTGCTTTTTCTTTTTGTAAGAGTGAAACCAAGATTTGAGTTGCTATCCAATGATGTTTTAAATATATAGTCGACCTATATAATGAATAGAAATGGAGAAATTGTATTTCCTTATAATACTCCAGCAGTTATATCAAAAAATGATCCTTCTAAACAAGGATACCTCGAAGTATGACAATCGTATGATATTACCATGAGACGCGTATGCTTGTAGAGCATCAATATGTGATTAACAATTTCAGTGGGTATACCATATATATTTAAGATATCTATCATCTTTTCACAATTATCGAGTCAAATGCTTTTTAAAAGTCTATAAATAAGAGAAGACTGGTAGATGTTTAGACTTTACACCTTATTATATACGTCTAGTAGTTAAATATGTCCTGACTTGATCTGTCCTATCTTTGTAGGTAACCACATTGTAATATTATCGAGTGTTACTCAGTATAATACTATCTGTACAACATTGGAAAGACTCGAACAAGCTAACTTTTACTTTAACCAAGTGCATTATTCATTCGCTTGTGTTCAGTAGACTTCGGTACTGATGTTCCTTATGTACTACCCTCACCCTTTATTTAATTACACGAATTTATTTATAATGATTAATAATATATCAGTTAATATATATATAATTCATTAAATTACATAATATAGTATTAATAATAAATTCATTAGATACAACGTTTCTGTTTTATTTTTTTAAATCAAATAAATAATTATATTTTAAAAATATCTTTTTTACATTTTCATTAGTTGTTTTCATAGAATGTTTATTTTCAATATATTCCATTATTGTTCAAATTTAAAATAACAATATTAGTACACTGTATGATGTATTATAGAATAGATTACTGAATATAGAATATGTCGATATATTCGAATAGTTGAAATTTCACCAATGTAATTATCGAAATCTTCTATAAGCGAAATTGTGATTATCGATATTTTAGAATAATGTCACTTGATTATCTATAAAATTACATAGGGGAAAGTTCCCTATTACCGACCCCCTTCTAATACCACCCCCTATCGTTTCTCAGTAACTATAAGAGATATAAACAAAGTGTATATACATGAACTGGTAGTAATTTAATGGTAAATATGAGTAAGTATTGTACACGTGTTTACAAAAATATGCAATACTATTCTGGTTTTACTTTTTAAATATTTGAATAATAACTTTTTTTAAATAATTGTAAATACTCTATTAATTAAAATAAAATGTAATACTGTTCATAATATTGTAGATCAATTAAATGTGACAATTCTTATTGACAATATTATAATTTGAATAAGTATTAACCAATATATCTTTATTGTTGTAACCCATATGATTTTCCTAATACCCACCCCAAAATTACCCTAATACCGACCCCGTGTGATTTATAATATCCAATCAAAATAGATATTTGTTTAATTTGAAATTATTTATAACATGTCAATAGTATATTTTAACAGCGGCAATAATATACAATGAGTCTTTGGTATATGTAGTTATATTCATATTCAGTTAATTTAAAGTTTAATATAGAAATATAAAGTGCAATAATAGTTTATTATGAATATTAAAACTTACATCCAATGATATATAAATTGCGTGCGTTTTTTTTTTCAATTCATTATATATATTTATGTCTGCTATTTTGATTGGATATCATAATATTACAATTATTTCTACAACGAGTATTTAGGGTGGTCGGAAATAGGAGAGGGGTTCGGTATTAGGCATATGTATCCTATTACCAACCCCCGTGTGTATTATTGTCAATATAATCATATCACAAATTAAAAATAGCAAAATTAATTATTATCATATAATATTATCCTACTTACATAATTTAAAATAAATATATTGAATATTGAATAAGATATTACAAATATTCATTTAGGTCGGTAATAGGGGACTTTCCCTTACCTACCTTCCTACCTACCTACCTACTTACCTACCTACCCACTACCTACCTACCTACGTATACCTACTATGTGAATAATTAAACAAAATTAATAAATTAAAACTATAAGATAATAACAAAAAACTCCTAGTAATCTAAAGATAAATTAACGCGACACTATAGTAACAGTATATAATAACATCTATACAATATAATCAATGCGCTTATTATTATCCGAATGAATACACGAGAAATCATAACTTATAGTATATATATATATATATATATACGTATATACGTGTACAGGCGTTTATCGTGTAGCAGGCGTACGTATAAGGTGACGCATGCACGCCGCGGTAATGGTGATACAGGCGATGCCGTGCGCGCGTCCGAGTATGCGCGTGAGTGTGTGCGCGTGTGCGAGTGTGCGTGCGCGCGTCCGAGTATGCGCGTGAGTGTGTGCGCGTGAGTATGCGAGTGCGTGCGTGCGTGTGTGCGTGCGTGCGTGCGTGTGTGCGTGCGTGCGTGCGTGTGTGCGTGCGTGTGTGTGTGTGTGACAGGACGTGTCACACTAGGTGACCGTAGGCTCAGACATTGCACTCCACACGGACGACCACCGTAAGGTAAGCACACGAATTTCATCCGTGTTTATTTAGTGTATATATATATATACGTATATACATTTAAACATATACATACTTCACATACACTCCTAGATACGTATATAATTATAGTTATAGATTATATACGCATAGCCTATATATATATATATTCATGTATTATATATAAGGTAATTATATATATAATAATATAATAATCATTTATATGTATATATATATATATATATATATCATTATTAATTAATAATTAAACTAATTATAATTATTGTATCTATTTCTTTTTTTAAATCATTTATTTTAGAGTATTTATTAATATTTATAGTTGACAGGTATCTTAATAATATTGTTTTATAATACTCACTATTTTGTTATACCTAATATTTTTTATTTTTGAGTTTCGCAAAACCTTTGATTTTACGGTGTATTTGCATGTATTAGTTATTATAAAATTATATTAACATATCAAACCTTCTTTTGTTCGAGTGTCATTGTTTAACCTTACGATATGGTAATAATACCGGGAAGTAACCTTCCCGATAGTACTTTGGGTAGTATGATTGAATAATATATTATATGCTATAGCCAAATTAATTATAATTAAAAAGTTTTCTATTTCTTCACAAATATATATATATATAATAGTGAAATAATATATTATAAATGTAAAACTGAAATACCTATGTAAATTAGAATAGAATATATATGTGTGTAGTATGTATGTGTATATATATATATATATATATATATATATATATATATATATATATATATATATATATATATATATATATGGATAGTATTGTATACATGTATACTTGGAGATATTTATATAAATATATATATATATATTTATATTATTATAAATACACATATTAATATATTTAATATCTGATATATCTGATACCAAATAATCATATTATATTGTGTAATATAAATGTAAAATTATTATAATGTATGATTGCGATATATTTTAATAATCATATATAATAGCATAATATAAATAGTAATATGACATGCATTCATAAGTGATGTGATTAGAAAATAAGTAGATACTTATTTTTAAATAAATATAATTGAGTAATCAAATTGAGTACAACAAAATGGAGTAATTTATCAATTTATAAATAACTAATGTTATAACTTATGCACAGAAGTTGTAATATATCCATAGCATGTATACATATTATATCATGTTTAATATAAACTATATATATTATTATTCTTATTAAATATTGATAGGCTAGTAAATATATAATTATAAGTAAATAAACATTAACAACAATTTTGAAATAAAATTATTCTATATTAAAATGATAATTATATTATGAATAATTGATAACATTTGTATAGTACTGATAATACAAATAAAAACGCGAAAATATATGAAATAAAATATAGAATATGTATTAGAATAACTTGTGTTCTATGTAATATGGGTCCAAAGATAATTTAAAAGTATTGTTAATTTATAAAATAAATTAATTTGAAATGATATATAAAATGTTAATAAATTTAATATAAATAATCAAAACTAAGTATTCAAATTTCGTAATATGCTATCGATATTCGATAATTGGAAATTAATATCGTGAATTGGGTACGTCAAATCTTATCAGTTTTGTGATATGACATTTTTAATATAGATAATTATATGTCATAAACTATTCTATATATTGTATAAATTAAAATAAATTAAATTAAATTAAAATTATTAAAAATATAAATATAACTCAAGACTATATATAGATTATTGTATAACCATTAAGATTACATAATCTATATGCTATTAATGATGTATAGGTAAGCGTAAATAGCATGATAGAATTATACAATTAAATTAAATCATATATTATACGATGTTTATATTATAATAATACAGACACCTCTCGATATCGTAGAATCTCTATATCTCAGAAATCCCTCTGATTCAGAAGTTTTACTTAAAGCTATTTAGTTTTGTACCTTAAATAATCATTAGATATCTCAGAAACTCATTCGCATTTCTTCTGCCCCTTGTATATTGACTGCAATTTACTTGAAATCCTTGACTGAGTTACGAGTTATAATATTACGAACCGTATGTAATATTTAACTCCGCTTATGTAATAGTATCAAGTCCGATGATTCACCATAGAAACTCCATCTTTGATGTGATTATATTAAGTGTGTGGTATTTTATATTCCTGATTTATATAATTCGATTAATTTAGTAATTGTGGATTTCTTTGATAAGCAATATTATAAATAGACGTAACTACGTTGTCAGTCTATCATCATACTATAGTCTAGAGGCTGCATCGTGAATTCTTATTATTATGTATACAATTACATTATTATAAATAAATATATATGTATATATATATATATATATAATATTATTATTATATAAACTCTATCAAATTTCAAATGATATATGATTCCATATTACTCACACATCCGGTCATACATACATAGGTAAGCATGTTCATATATATATATATATATATATATATATAAATATAATACATTCGTATATAATAAAATGGACTATGAAATTGATTATGACAAAGTAACATTGATTATGTAATTCAAAGTAATGACTATATATATATATATGTGTGTATTACTCGAATGCCATATACGTTAAGGTAGTTCTATAGGACCTCCGTAACGCGTACTACCCCTGATTAGGGGATTAATCATATGTATTAATAATCATTTATTGTCTTCGTCATCACTTAATGATGTAGTTTATACAGATAAGTACAACCTATCGCGGTTACCATGTGTTCATGTTTATACATTATAATACATACTATATATATATATATATAGTAAGCTGTAAATTAGATGAGATAAATAATAATTTTTTGTAGTATATTATTAAATGTGATAGATTTCAAAATACTTTATTTTTAAATAGCGACAACTTAAGGGGTTCGTTTAACCCTCATCTAAGCCTTTAATCTCATTTCGTAGATAAGCGAAGGGTTTCTCCAAACCCGTTGGTGCATTAACTTCGCATACATATAGGGTTTCCTACGAGTTACCTATATGGTTTTACCTCATTTGCGTATTAAGATAAAGGGCTTTCAAAATCATTTTCTTTATAACATATTAATTACTAAGGGTTTTCGCTTAGCGTACCTTTCTACTAGTACCTATATATATATATATATATATATATATATATATATATATATATATATATATATATATATATATATATATATATATGGATAATATTAATCGCAGTTTTATAACTTTTATCTGAGTCGTATTACTACGTTGATCAACGTTTCTTGTTGACAATCAGTGGCGCATGCATCGGACTCCGCGGGGTATCATTTATATAACGTATACGTGTTATTCTATTTTATTGTCTGTGGTCGATGGCTCAGTGGGACAACCAAAAGCTAGCAAGCCAGAGGTCCCGGGTTCGACTCCAGGCAGTTCTTGTTTTTCTCTTGTGTTTACCAAGAACTTAATAAACGATAAATCAAAACACAAGAACAAAAATGTTACTATTTGTATTGTATTGTCCGGGGCCCTCACAGTTATTTATAACATGTACAAGTCTACGACTTCTTGACGGGTCCATTTGTATCCGCTATTTGTATTATATTCAATATATATATGTTTGTGATTTCATTAAATAAATATTATTATTATTATTATGTTTAGTTATAGACAAATGATTATGATATTTGTGCTGCGGCCATGTGCTACTGGACATATGAATTGGAAACCCAGTACACTAATGCGTTGGTGCAACGTGCTTAACATCTATGAAGTAGTGATTTGAACATGTTTCATTATAAAAAATGCTATTAACTCTTAAGTAATGCATGCTTTTAGAATAATTTAAGAATATGTAATACCTTTATGATCTCACCAAAGCTGATAACTACCGTGGAATTAGTCTCACTTCTGGAAATGGCAAAAACTTATAATCATATGATACTCAATCGAATACATCTAGTATTAGATCCTCTACTTAGACCCAATCAAAATGGATTCAAGAAGACATCAACAGTCGGCTAGATACTAACAATAAGAAGGTTACTGGAGGAAATTACGAATAAGGATTTATCAGCTGTCTTAACATTTATTGACTTAGAAGGCATTTGATTCTACACATACAGGCAAGCTGGCTAAAGTACTTAGATCATATGGAATACCTGCTAAATTTGTTAATACAATAAATGGGAGCTAATTCTCTATTAGAGCGAAAATATACTCACCAGATGGCGTATCTGAAGAGTTTGATATAGTAGCAGGAGTTCTACAAGGGGTTACTCTGTCACTTTACCTATTTATTATTGTACTAGATTATGACTTAGAAAACAATCAACGGACGTGAAGAGGAATTTGGGTTAACTATTGTCCCGCGCAAAAATCGGAGATTGTATCAAACTGTTCTAACAGATTTGGATTTTTCTAATGATATAACCTTATTATCCAATACTGTGAGCTAATCTAGGGAGTTACTGCTAATGGTAGAGTCTGAATGCAGTGAACATATATCTAAATACTAAAAAAACTAAAGTAATGGCCTTTAACACACCTGAATCAATAGTCTTAAAATCAGCTGATGGTCAAACATTACAAGTCGAAAAAGACTTCAAATAACCTGGTTCTTGTATCAACTCATCAGAAAAGGACATTAAAGTGAGAAAGAATTTAGCATGAAACGCACTACATAGCATGCACCTTATATGGAAGTCTAAGATAAACTTACCACTTAAAAGGAGACTCTTTGTATCAACTTTATAAAGTATACTAATATATGGGTCCGAGTCATATACACTGAACGTTCAACATCAGAAACCACTGGATGGCAGTGCCATCAGTGACATCATGGCACATACACCCGAATGCTTCGTAAAGCCCTAAATATATATTGGAAGGAACACTTCACAAATAAAAAGATATATGGTAAACTATCTCTTGTTTCTTCCAAAATTAAATTCAGAATAATTAAAATGACTGGACACTGTATACTGAACTAGCAGCACACCCGCTCATTCTATGGGAACCCACACAATGCAAATCTAAAAGAATTCACTGCGTTTAAACTACGTGGATATGATAAGAACATGTACTGGTATCCTAGAGAAGCAAGATATAAGCACAAGCATGCTATATATATATGTCTGGCGGAGGTTGTCAAATAATTATGCTCGAGTACAATATCATCCTCTAAATTAAGCAATATAATCTTATTAACAATAATATAATAATAAATTAAGAATTAAGAATTAAGAGTAATTTAAAAATGAAAACTGTTCGACTCGTGACAAAGTAAAGCTGTTATAAGCACGATACATCGCACCCTTGGTGTTCTATAAAAGCTACCGTGCATTTAATACATTCAATTTCAGTATTATAAAATATGTATAAGATAAATAGTATTATATGTGTATACTTTCTAATATTATTATTAATGTATGTGTTGTCTATAGGCTATTGTTTCGTAAATCAGTGTTTATATTGTATTAACTATTATCATTATTATTATTATAATTATTACCTATATAATATATATATATATATATATATATATATTCTATTTACTATATATATTATACTGTATCTACTTTACATTATATATATATATATATATATATATATATATATATATATATATATATATATATATATATATATACATGTATATATATATATATATATATAAATGTTGACCTTTATAACATATTTGATCTTTATATAAAGAAATGGGTATCTAAATTGATATTACATCTTTATAATATAACCTATTTTTAATTTGTCTATATATATATATATATATATACATATACATATATATATATATATATACATATACATATATATATATATATATATTACATGTTCTAATAATTATATTGATTTTATTACAATTATAATATCACATATGATAATTGTAGGTAAATAATTCGATGTATTATAATGATACTGTAGTAGGTCATGTGGTAATTGTATAGTATTTTATAGTGATACTATAGTAACTATAGTGATACTATAGTGTATCACGTGATATATGTAACACGAGAATAGAATATTAATATTAGTGATTCACTATTCACTTTGACTGTATTAGTTATTAATATACAACTATAATATAATAATAATATTCATTCACTCTGGTAATTTCTGCAATACATCACTATATTAAGTTAAATTAAATTAAGTTAAATCTATACTTATATTCGCAAATAATATTAAATTGTATGGATCGTATATTGTTATAGTTGTATGTGCCTGTTGTTAAACACGAGTAGCGCACAATAACATATAACCTACTTGTTGTTACATGAAACTAATAGTCCGTGATGTTTAAATAGAATAATCTAGATATTTAGAATAACATATAGTCACTACGCAATAGCCGGCAGCAGACACACGAGCGATAGGACGCGGGATCGAGCCCCATCCTTAACGATGAAATAGGTCTTAAAATAACAGTTAGAATTGATCTAATATAATCGTGTATGCGTAAATGATCGTCTCTATTTAAAGCCACGCATATCTTTATTTGATAGCCCGGTAGTCGTATACGGCAATACCATAGGGGAAAGTAACCGAATACGGACAGTGCCAGAATACGGACACTAACGGTATCTCAGAAACCATAAATCCTACAAAAAAATATTCAATGAATACAATATTCATAATTATATAAATAGTCTAAAAAAGTATTTTTTATTTTTTAATAATTCATAATATTGCTGATATATCCAATAAACTAATTTATTTATTACATTTTTAAATTTATGAAAAAAAATTTCAACTTAAAACCTTCTCAAGAATATACAAATGTATCGATGTAAAATATAACAATATATTATTAAAATATAAAGCATTCTAAAAATTATATATATAATTTCTATATTTGTTATCAAATATTCATTAAGTTATAAGCATATATCTAGAGGTCATATAAGTCCCTAATACGGACACTCTAGATGTCTTAATGCGGACACCCTATAGGGTATATATAACCAATCAGCGCGCATCGTATGAACTATTCTGATTTTCATAAAAATCGCGTGCGTTATAATATTAATACCACCAATAAATTTAATTCTAAAATTATTATTATTTAGATACTTAAATTGTAATATTAATTAAAAATAATAAAAATAAATAAATTATTAACTAATTAAATTAGAATACATAATTCATAAAATTAAATATAAATAATTTAATTGTGATTTGTCTGATTGATTCATCAATAATATATAGTTTATCTAGTGGTATATAGGGTGTCCGTATTATAACATGGCGTGTCCGTATTCGGACATGGGTACCGAATACGGACACCCCCGTTATCTATGGAATTAAACTATTAAATAAAAATTTAAAATCACAATACAATCTATAATCATATAATATTAATATTATAATTTTTGAATAAAAATAATGAGTCATAAAATGTTAAGACCATGTATTGATAAAGTGTCCGTGTTAGGTTACTTTCCCCTATATGGTTATAAGTGAAAACTACATATAAGTTATCCGGTCGCATAAAATGAGTCATTTTAAAATGGCTCACCAACATAACATAACTATGATCTAATGATGTATACGTATTATCTTTATTATAACAATAACACTCTACATTATCATCGCAATCCTAGGGCAGCATATACGCTAACTACAATATGAAATAATATTCGCTTAATAATAAGACAAGCTACTCGTAGTAAATATAATATAAATTATCTTTGTGAATATGTATGATGATGAAATGATGAAATATAGTTTATTAGGCACCGTTACAAAGTGATAACACTCCTCGTAAGTGCACGTAAAATAAATAATATAAATAAAACAACCACAACAACAAAGTGAAATAAACTAACTAACAATGTGGAAGTAATAATAATGAAATATAAAAGTTAATAATAATATAATGAAATTAGATACTGGATAAATATGACTTGAGATGAGAATTAAAGGAGGTGGGAGATTGAATAGATCTTATAGATGAAGGGAGTGCATTTACATGTATGATCACTTACATAGATATATTTCTATATATATATACAAATAATATTTTAGTTGTACATGTTATGTTTATATGTTGAGTTTAAATTAATTCCTAATGTAGAAGTTATATTGATGTTGTGACATAGTGTAGAGCTAACATAATAAGTATTACTCATGCGTACGTAATCATTTAGACTTCACTGTGGATACATGTATAGTACACTGTTAAAAATGAGGTTACAGCGAGTGCCTTTTTTAGGGTGTAAGTAGTGTCCCCATAGACATACCCTAATTAGGGTACACTTTGAATAAATACGACCAGTACCTTAAACATGAACAAACTGTACCCTAAAGAATTTTATCTGGTTGTACCATACTTATATGATACCTTGTAATCTAAATTAGGGACCCTAATACAATTTTGTGATATTTACCATAATTGAATTGCATGATATGTAAATATAATAATCACGTACCATAATATTTAACATAGCTGTACCCTAATAAATATATAGAGTGTACCCTAGTGTATTTAGCAGTCGTTTACCGTAGGTTATAGAGGTCATGTATGGCTTAGTGGAACAGCCCGATGCTAGTTAACAATATAAGCGAGAGGTCTAGGGTTCGAACCCAGGCAGTACTATGTTTTCTATTGTGTTGATGAAAATATCTTAATAAACACAAGAAATATCTTAATAAACACAATAATTAGATTAAAATACAAGAACACGAAATGTTACATATTTTCTTCGCATTTTCCCTATACTCTCGGGATTATTCATAATATGTACATTGTACATTATACATTATACAGTGTACATTATACATTGTACAGTGTACATTATACATTATACAGTGTACATTATACATTGTACATTGTACATTATACATTATACAGTGTACATTATACATTGTACAGTGTACATTATACATTATACAGTGTACATTATACATTGTACAGTGTACATTATACATTGTACAAGTGTACATTATACATTGTACAGTGTACATTATACATTATACAGTGTACATTATACATTGTACAAGTGTACATTATACATTGTACAAGTGTACATTATACATTGTACAAGTGTACATTATACAGTGTACAAGTGTACATTATACATTGTACAAGTGTACATTATACATTGTACAAGTGTACATTATACAGTGTACAAGTGTACATTATACATTGTACAAGTGTACATTATACATTGTACAAGTGTACATTATACATTGTACAGTGTACATTATACATTGTACAAGTGTACATTATACATTGTACAAGTGTACATTATACATTGTACAAGTGTACATTATACATTGTACAAGTGTACATTATACATTGTACAAGTGTAAATTATACATTGTACAAGTGTACATTATACATTGTACAAGTGTACATTATACATTGTACAAGTGTACATTATACATTGTACAAGTATACATTATACATTGTACAAGTGTACATTATACAGTGTACAAGTGTACATTATACATTGTACAAGTGTACATTATACATTGTAGAAGTGTACATCCCAGGAAACACAATCCAATATTAATCCAGATTCAATCCGGATCTTAGATCCGGATCAAATTCGAGTATTTAGGCTACTTTGAAATCCGGATTGAATCCGGATTATGATCCAGATTGAATCCAGATTATGATCCGGATTCAATACGGATTTCAAAGTAGCCTAAATACTCGACTTTGATCCGGATCTATGATCCGGATTGAATCCGGATTAATATTGGATTTCCTGGATAATAAACATTTTATTACTGTAATTATAACAAAAAAATTAATAATTTAATATGCTAATTTATATTATATTGTTATCTATATTATGGCTAGAAGTAATCTATATATCAGTTTTATGTTGACGAAAATATCATTTCGTGTCTATAATAGATCTATAATATATTATACTTATATGTTACATGTATCCCCTATATATGTTCCCTCATATATAAATATGATCCTTAAATACTATAAGTATAATATATATATTATCTTAATTATGTTGTAAATATTTATAAATATATTGTATTTTATATATACATACATTTACATTTTTTTACATTTTTCGGTTTTCGGACTGCAAACTGTGCTTATAAAGCAATCGGCCGTCCATATATATATTAAGTTAATGTTTCATATTAAATAGGTAGGTTTTCAGTAGTTTCTTGAAGTTGGGAGTTGATGGTGTAGTACGGATGGATGTGGGGAGAGTGTTCCACGAGTATGGGACGGATATTGCCCATGCTCGAGTGTTGGTTGAATGTAATTTGTGTTTAGGAGGAAGTTGAAGTAGAAACGTATTGGTGGAGCGTGTAGTGGTACTAGTTGGTAATTTAAGTTTGAGTAGGGATGCTAGGTAGTCAGGAGAGTCATGGTGGATTGCTTTATGAGCCAGTAGTAGAGTTTTATATAGGATTCTATGGCGTACAGGTAGCCAGTGGAGTTTAACTAAGAATGGAGATATATGAGTGTGGGAGTATTTTGGTATGTTGAATATACACCTAGCTATAGAATTTTGAAGAATTTGTAGTTTAGTAATATACGATGAGGGGGTATTATAAAGGATAAAATTGCAGTAGTCGAATAGAGGTAGGATGTATGCAGAAGCTATAATAGTAGCAGTGGATATTGATATTAAATGACGAATAAGGCGTAGTGAATGTAGTTGATAGTTTAATAGTTTTGTTATGTGGGACAGTTGTCTGTAAAAATTAAAAGTATTGTCAAATATAACACCAAGATTTTTGACATGGGTTGAGTACATGATGAGCTGTCCATTAATGTTAATTGGAGGGGGAGTTGGTAACTTTTTACTTCGGAGTGGAAGGTGAAGGAATATAGCCTCGGTTTTAATTGGGTTAAAGACGAGGGAGTTTATTGTGAGCCAGTTATGAATGGTGGTAATAGTAGAGGAGAGGATGTCGGGTGCAAAATTAACGTTTTCTGTACATTTTACATAAAGTTGTATGTCGTCTGCATATGTATGGAAGCTAACTGGAGAATTCGAGATAAGGTGGAGAAGGGGAATTATGTAAATGTTAAAGAGTATTGGTCCAAGGACTGACCCTTGGGGAACACCGTGTGTTACAAGACGGGAAGATGAACGGGTTGAGTGAACTAAAACTGAGGAAGTTCGGTTGGTTATGAATGAGGATAGCCATTTATGTGCAGTACCAGTGATACCTATAGATGTAAGACGGTGTATGAGAATCGTGTGGTCAATAGTGTCAAACGCAGAGGAGAGATCAAGTAGTGCGAGTATTGTGCCATTTTTGTTATCAAGGTTAGTGAGAATATCACTGGATATCTTCGCTAGTGCGGTTTCTGTTGATTTGGAAGGAAGATATGCACTTTGGAAGATATGAGGGATTTTGTGTGATATTAAATAAGACGTTAGTTGTTTCGCGACGATTCGTTCCAAAGTTTTGGAAAATATCGACAGGTTTGAGATTGGACGATAATTGTTGAGGCTCTGAGGGTCAAGGTTTGGTTTCTTAAGGAGGGGTGTAATGAGTGCATGTTTATAGGATGTTGGAAACGTACCGGATTCGAGGGATTCACAGAATATATTATTGAGAGGGATAGTGAGGGATTCAGTGATTTCGTGTAAAAGGGAAAGAGGAATAGGGTCAAGAGGAGATGAACTTTTAGTTGCTTTAAGAAGTGTGCCTATGTCTGACATGGAAGGGACTGAAAATACATTAAGTGAGTGAGTTGGCATGGTGGGGGTTATTAAAGTGGTATATCGTGGGAGATTGCTGAGAGTACGTGTAAGCTTATGATGGAAATAGTCATCAAAAGTTGATGATAAGGTGTCTGGTGGAAAGTCGGGTAAAGTTTTCTTTTTATTACGCCCAAGGAGTTTCGAACAAATGGTGAACGTTTTCTTTTGATCTGATGAGCATGATTCCAGAGAGGCAGTAATATGAAGCGATTTTGCAATTAAGAGATCACGTCTATGTTTGGACTTGAACAGTTGATAAAGCGCAAGAATAGATTCAGATTTTGATTTAATCAATTTCTTTTCAAGTGTACGCAATTTACGCTTTTGTTTTAGGAGTGCGAGGGTATACCAGGAAGTGTCAAGTCTAAGGAAGGATTTTTTAATAATTATTGGAGCGTGGGAATCGAGGGTACTTGAAAGAGTGGTAAATAATTCATCAGGTGAGTTATGTGGGAGGGTTAGGAAGTCTCTGATGAAATCGTGAGTGTTGATGATTTTTGTTTTGCGGAAAGAACGAGTGATAGTGGGGTGGGGAGGTTTAAGGGATTGGAGGGTAAAAAATATAATGTGATGATCAGAAATACAAGGGCCAACAGAGTGAGAACAAATCAAGTTGGATGACTTATGGGAAATGAGGAGATCGAGTGTATTCCCATATTTGTGTGTGGGGTAAGTATTATGAAGTTTAAGATTGGAGGATGACAGTATATTGAGTAGAGATTTAGAATGATTAGTTGATAGGTTAGTAGCAATATTAAAATCACCTATAATGATATTAGATTCAGACATTAGATGGGTGAATGAATAAAATTCAGAGAGGAATAAAGGAATTGAGGAAGAGGGGGGTCGGTAAAAAAGTGATATATTAAAAGTCTTGGAGTATGGGGGACTAATGGAACAGGTAAACGCCTCAGAGTGATCATTATTATGGTCACGTAGAGGGGATACATGAAGGGAGGATTTAAAGATAATGCCAATACCTCCTCCATAATTATTGGTATTACGTCTAGGTAAATGAGAAAAAGAGTAAGGACCAGTATTCAGAGATGATATAAGGGGTATGTCATCAGGCATAATCCATGTTTCAGTGATGAATATAAGATCAAGGTCATGTTCTGCAGCAAGTTCTAAGATAAGTGGAATCTTGTTACGGATGGAGCAGGTGTTTAATAATGCAGATTTAATTTGGCAGTTATGGCGTTCTGAGGAAGATGGGGACAATGGAGTTAAAAGTGTAGATGGGGATTGCAGTGTGTGAATGGTCAGATTTGTGGAAGTGGTTTTGCAAAGCATATTTTTATTTGTGTGGACTTTTGGAATTGAGTGTCATTGTGAGGGGGGTGGGGAAGGGTTCACAATTGGTGGACACGGAATAGGAGTTGGTGATGGGGTAGTTTTGTAGATTGAGTACTAGTAGTATTTAAATCTTCATTACACTGATCTACAGATAGTAAGTTACTATGTTGAGTATGAATAGTGGAGTCAGTATGTTTGGATGAATGTATCGGATTATTAGATGCTGCTTGTCACATGTTAATGCATGTGTGATTGTTGAAGAGTTTGCTCCAATGCTTAATAACAGAAAGGGGTGGGGTTAAGGGAGATGTTTTCCAATTAACTTTGTTGTTGTGGTAGTGACGTAATTCGTAGTTGTTTGTTTTACTGTTGAATACGTATTTGATTTTTGAGTTGTACATGAGATTGTTTTTTATGGCGAATAGGATTATCGGACTGGGGAAGGCCGACTTTGATATGGGTGATGTTGTATATGTTGTAGGTTTAGAGTATTTGTTTGGAATTATAATAGTGTGAGATTGGTTCAAATTATTTATAACATTTTGTTTAGGTTTAGAAATCGTTAGGGAGAGTAGGGGAGGAATGTGTTTATTCAGTGGACAATTAATTGATGTGATTGATCTAGAAGGTGACGGTTGAATGGGCTTAGTCTTATTTAATTTAATAAATTCTTTTATGATCTTAGTGTTGTTAATTTGTTGATCTTTTATATTAGAAATGCTGTCCATAATATGATTTAAAGTGTTGGTTTGGGACATTGGTTCATCTATGTTTATATCGTTATTAGGTTGTGGTGAGACTTTTGATGCTATGTGAAGTGGTGGTGACAGCGTATTATTAAATGTGATACATTTGGGACATATATATAAGAATGAAGGAGAACGCATGAGTTGGATAGCATAATTGGGAGGGTTGTTGCGATTATTCCATTTAAATGTTAAAGAATTATTATCTTTTAGGCAGTTATAGTGTACATGTATATGACACCTATAACATTTAACAAAGTCAGTTTCTGTATTATTTAAACTAGATTTACAGTGATTACATGATGCAGTGGTGTTGTCCATTATATAGTTTATGACTAGCAATGTAACTAATTTATTATTTCTAGGAATTTGTGTTTGTTTAATTCAGTGATTAATAATGAGCTATAAATAGAATATATTAATAGAGAAAAATGTGTGCACAGTATAATAGAATGTAAACAATATTATTGTAAACAATTCAGTGATTTTAAAATTAATATATTTTTAAATAATGATCATATAAATGTTGTTTAATGAATAGAAGTAATGAATGAAATAAATAAATAATAAGTGTGGGATATAGAGTGAATGTTTATACACAGGGCTGTATGTTGTATTAAGTGCGGATAACTTATCTTTATGTCGGATTGATCAGATAAATGATTTATGAAATTAAATTAATGTTAGCAATAAAAGTAAACAGGAAGTGAAATATATTTTATAATTATACATTGTTATATATAGGTTAAATAAATTGTTTTTAAAAAAAAAACATTTTTTTAATATGATAAATTTATCAAAAAATAATCAATATTTTTTTATTAATTTTAATTAATTTAGATTCAATAGATTTACTTAAATTTAATAAAATAATAAATAATTAAATAATTGGTAATATTTATAAATAAATATTTAATATATGTAATATATTTAATATATTAATAATTAAATACTTTTTGTATACATCTTTAAAATCGTACATTAATATCCTCATAATAGCAACATAACAGCATAATTAACAGCCTCAAATATATAATAATTAAATACTTTTTGTATACATCTTTAAAAGCGTACAGTAATAGCCTCATAATATCAACATAACAGCATAATTAATAGCCTCAAATATTTACAATGTGCTATTATGCTGCTATTATATTGCCATTAAATGTCTATTATGCTGTTATTAATTTGTCATGCTATTATGATGCTGTTATGTTGCTATTTAAAGTATATTATTCTATTATTATGCTGCTATTAATTTTAAAAGTATAGTATGCTGCTATTATGTTGATATTATTAAAATAGCAGCATAATAGCACAATGTAAACATATGAGGCAATTAAATATTCTTTTATGATGCTATTGTGAGGCTATTACTGTTTTCTGGATATATATATATATATATATATATATATATATATAATGTATACAATTTGACAATTCGTATTGAACAATCAAAATTAAATCCGTATCACTTAATCTGGATTGAATCCATATTGAACAATCCAAATTAAATCCAGATTACATAATCCGGATTAAATCCGTATTTAACAATCCAAATTCAATCCGGATTACATAATCCGGATTTAATCCGTATTGAACAATCCAAATTTAATCCGTATCACTTAATCCGGATCGAATCCGTATTGAATTTGAATCAACCCAAGTAACACAGATTGGGTCAAACTTGGTCCATACTTGGTTCACAAATAAAATACGTGCTTCATAGTTGGTCATATTGACTTAAGTCAAAAATCTGGTTCAAAACTTAAGTCAAACTTAAGTATTTTTAATTTTATATAACTTAAGTCACTGTAACTTAAGTTATTTCTTAAGTCTAACTTAATTCGAAATGACTTAAGTTTTTAAGGCATGAACAACTTAATTTATGACTTAGGTCAAACTTAAGTCAACTGAACTAGGTTTTATTTTGTGTATGACTTAAGTTATGACTTAGATCAAACTTAAGTCAACTGAACTAGGTTTTATTGTGTTTATGACTTAAGTTATAACTTAAGTCAAACTTAAGTCAGCTGAACTAGGTTTTATTGTTTGTATGACTTAAGTTATAACTTAAGTCAAACTTAAGTCAGCTGAACTAGGTTTTATTGCGTGTATGACTTAAGTTATAACTTAGGTCAAACTTAAGTCAAACTTAAGTCAGCTGAACTAGGTTTTATTGTGTGTATGACTTAAGTTATAACTTAAGTCAAACTTAAGTCAGCTGAACTAGGTTTTATTGCGTGTATGACTTAAGTTATAACTTAGGTCAAACTTAAGTCAGCTGAACTAGGTTTTATTGTGTGTATGACTTAAGTTATAACTTAAGTCAAACTTAAGTCAGCTGAACTAGGTTTTATTTTGTGTATGACTTAAGTTATAACTTAAGTCAAACTTAAGTCAAACTTAAGTCAGCTGAACTAGGTTTTATTATGTATATGACTTAAGTTATAACTTAGGTCAAACTTAATTTAAATGAAATAAGTTTTATTGTGTGTATGACACATACAATATATTATATTATATTAAAAAAGATAATTATTTATTGTTATAAAAAAGTGTCATAACAGAGATTAACATTGTATTTACAGTGCATCTTATTATAATCAAGTGATACACCAACTGTCTTGATATATGTTATATAAATATTTAATTATATTGTATATAGTTTTGATTTAATTATCTTTATAATTAGAATATATTTTATAATTTTCTTTATAAATAAATAAAAACTATATATATAAATATTATAATAGGATAACATCAATAACTTAAGTCATATAACATACGTTTATAATAGATTTAAATATATAATAATAATAATAATAATAATAATAATAATAATAATAATAATAATAATAATAATAATAATAATAATAATAATAATAATAATAATAATAATAATAATAATAATAATAATAATAATAATAATAATAATAATAATAATAATAATAATAATAATAATAATAATAATAATAATAATAATAATAATAATAATAATAATAATAATAATAATAATAATAATAATAATAATAATAATAATAATAATAATAATAATAATAATAATAATAATAATAATAATAATAATAATAATAATAATAATAATAATAATAATAATAATAATAATAATAATAATAATAATAATAATAATAATAATAATAATAATAATAATAATAATAATAATAATAATAATAATAATAATAATAATAATAATAATAATAATAATTATAATAATAATAATAATAATAATAATAATAATAATAATAATAATAATAATAATAATAATAATAATAATAATAATAATAATAATAATAATAATAATAATAATAATAATAATAATAATAATAATAATAATAATAATAATAATAATAATAATAATAATAATAATAATAATAATAATAATAATAATAATAATAATAATAATAATAATAATAATAATAATAATAATAATAATAATAATAATAATAATAATAATAATAATAATAATAATAATAATAATAATAATAATAATAATAATAATAATAATAATAATAATAATAATAATAATAATAATAATAATAATAATAATAATAATAATAATAATAATAATAATAATAATAATAATAATAATAATAATAATAATAATAATAATAATAATAATAATATTAATATATATATATTAAATGGTATATAATATATATATAAATATATATAATAAATATATATTTATATAATAACTAATATATTATAAACTTATGATACATGACTTAAGTTCAACTTAAGTTGTTGATGTAAGTATTATTATTAAGTTTATATCATTATTTTATTATAGAAAGAATAAAATATTATAACTTTTAATTATTTTGAAATATTGATTTAATTTTTATATATGCAAATTAATTAATGATTATAATTTTAATTAATATATTTAAGTTAATATACTGTTTTTAATAAATAAAATATTATTTTAAAAAGTAAAATTATTTAAGTAATACTATGTAATTTAATACATTATCACTGAATTAGGTTTTATATTGGTCCATACTTGGTTCACAGACTTAGGTATTATTTGGTCCATACTTGGTCCATACTTGGTTCGCTGACTTAAGTTTTATATTGGTCCATACCTGGTTCGCTGACTTAAGTTTTAAATTGGTCCATACCTGGTTCGCTGACTTAAGTTTTAAATTGGTCCATACCTGGTTCGCTAACTTAAGTTTTATATTGGTCCATACCTAGTTCGCTGACTTAAGTTTTAAATTGGTCCATACCTGGTTCGCTGACTTAGGTTTTATATTAGTCCATACCTGGTTCACTGACTTAAGTTTTAAATTGGTCCATACCTGGTTCGCTGACTTAAGTTGTATATTGGGCCATACCTGGTTCGCTGACTTAAGTTTTAAATTGGTCCATACCTGGTTCGCTGACTTAAGTTTTAAATTGGTCCATACCTGGTTCGCTGACTTAAGTTTTAAATTGGTCCATACCTGGTTCGCTGACTTAAGTTTTAAATTGGTCCATCCTGGTTCGCTGACTTAGGTTTTATATTGGTCCATACCTGGTTCGCTGACTTAGGTTTTATATTGGTCCATACCTGGTTCGCTGACTTAGGTTTTATATTGGTCCATACCTGGTTCGCTGACTTAAGTTTTAAATTGGTCCATACCTGGTTCGCTGACTTAAGTTTTATATTGGTCCATACCTGGTTCGCTGACTTAAGTTTTAAATTGGTCCATACCTGGTTCGCTGACTTAAGTTTTAAATTGGTCCATACCTGGTTCGCTGACTTAAGTTTTAAATTGGTCCATACCTGGTTCGCTGACTTAAGTTTTAAATTGGTTCATACCTGGTTCGCTGACTTAAGTTTTAAATTGGTCAAAACCTGGTTCGCTGACTTAGGTTTTATATTGGTCCATACCTGGTTCGCTGACTTAGGTTTTATATTGGTCCATACCTGGTTCGCTGACTTAGGTTTTATATTGGTTTATACCTGGTTCGCTGACTTAAGTTTTAAATTGGTCCATACCTGGTTCGCTGACTTAAGTTTTAAATTGGTCCATACCTGGTTCGCTGACTTAAGTTTTAAATTGGTCAAAACCTGGTTCGCTGACTTAGGTTTTATATTGGTCCATACCTGGTTCGCTGACTTAGGTTTTATATTGGTCCATACCTGGTTCGCTGACTTAGGTTTTATATTGGTTTATACCTGGTTCGCTGACTTAGGTTTTATATTGGTCCATACCTGGTTCGCTGACTTAGGTTTTATATTGGTTTATACCTGGTTCGCTGACTTAAGTTTTAAATTGGTCCATACCTGGTTCGCTGACTTAAGTTTTATATTGGTCCATACCTGGTTCGCTGACTTAGGTTTTCGGTATCACAGGTTACTAACTTTTGAACCAAGTTTGACTTAAGTCAATATGACTTAAGTTTCCTAAGTCTTGAACCAACTTTTGGTTACTTGGGAAAATGCAAGGTTAAATCCGAAATTTTATTCGAATCCAATCTGGATCTAATCCGTATCAAATAATTATTAAACAAATTTGAGATTATATAATCTCAAATATAATATATATTCGTATATTTAATATATTGAATATATAATAATCTTTATTTATAAAACAGCAAACTTTGTATATTGTAAAAATAATTAATTTTTATATAAAATTATATTTTTGGATCCTATGATTCAAATTTAATCCGGATTAAATCAGGATCCGGATACATTTATCTTGATCCGAAATTAATCCAGATGCAATCCGGATCTAATACGGATTGAAAAAGTATGTGTTTCCTGGGATTATACAGTGTACAGTGTACATTATACATTGTACGGTGTACATTATACATTGTACAGTGTACGTTATACATTGTACAAGTGTACATTATACATTGTACAGTGTATATTATACATTGTACGGTGTACATTATACATTGTACAAGTGTACATTATACATTGTACAGCGTACATTATACATTGTACGGTGTACATTATACATTGTACAAGTGTACATTATACATTGTACAAATGTACATTATACATTGTACAAGTGTACATTATACATTGTACGGTGTACATTATACATTGTACAAGTGTACATTATACATTATACAGTGTCCATTATACATTGTATATTGTACAAGTATACGACTTCTTGAGCTGCTGTTCTTGACTCGCTTTCTATCCACTTTTATTATACGTGATTCAATACATAAATATCAACGTCGTATCGTCATATATAACTGGTGAAATATAGCCTAACACAACATAGTATGCGGGATACATTCGCGTATTCGTCATTTAAATGTACAGCACATATATGTCCTACATTTGAATAGCGAATACACGAATGCTTCAGCGGTGCACCACATCAATAACCGACTTCAAGAGAGAATCAAAAACTCATCTTTTCTCACCTTATGAATGATACATGTAACCCTCATTTATTTTCCATCATTTATGTAATCGATTTAATCACTTATTTTTTATGAATGTGTACGCACCTTTGTTAACGTTTATTTTCCGTATAAAAGTGTTTACATAAAATTTAATAATAATAATGCTATGCTGTGTTAGGCTATATTTCACCAGATACCGATATATTATGATTATTATTAGTATTATTATGTATGCAATACAATACGCTATAGACGCATATATTAAAATATATCTCATAAGAGAATATGTGCTATGTGATATGTGTCATAAAATATTATTGATGATGTTTGTAATTTACATAAATTATAAACACAACAAAAATATACTAAAATTGATCTTATAAGATGAATATTATAGGAGATATATATATATATATATATATATATATATATATATGTTGTGCGTGTATATATATATATATATACGTTATATATTTACACGCGTGGTCATTTAACTTAATACGTATATTCGTTATTTAAATTCGAAATACACGTATATAATAACATTAATAGACATGTCATAACAATGCGCGCGCGTGAGTGTGCGTGTGTGTGCGCGCATGTGTGCGCGTGCGCGTGTGCGGGATTACGTAACGCAAGTACAACGTAATTACGCCTATTACGTTCAGTTGCCTGCCCTGAATGATTCCGTCTCGTAATGAGAAACTCTGGTGCATTAGGCCTCCGCGAGAGGGGGCGTCACCGCGGTACCGTTACGGCCGGCATCTCGACGGCGACGGATGGCCGGACCGTGTATACGTAGATATCCTTATGAGGGGACTGCGTGGAAATAGGCATTCCGAACCGTTGTCCGCGTACCTTCGTCTGCTATTGAATAAGCGTCGGCTATTTTATAATACATTAATTGTGATAACGTTATGAGTCATAACGTTATGACTCATTAACGACGCGTCCTAATATCGAGTGCGTATCGAATATGGCCGCCGTTTGTTTTGGTTACGATTGGCGAGGTCAACTTTAAAATATTTTACACGTATCGTTTTATAATTAAAAATTAAATAACACATAATTTATATATATTTATAATATATATTGATTGATTGAATGTTTATTTAGACACTTACGGGGACGGGCTACCCTTCAAATTATGTAAAAAAAATTATTTAAACTTTTTTTTTTTATATTATATGTAACTTATACAAAATATTATCTTTAAAATGGTGTTTAAATTATGTTCATTACATTATTCATTTTGTTTATATTATATTATGTGTACCTATATAATCATATTGTTTATATTCATATATTATATTTGAAACTTGATTTACTCAGAATAATTATTTTGCATTTTGTATATCTCCAATTAATGTCTCTTCTTATTCAATATTGAATATTTTTTCTTCAAATTTTCACAATATTATATATAATATATAAATGAACAGTATGATTAATTATTCTATATATATAATATATGTAAATTTATATAAATTGTAAATTTAGTGATAATTTGTGATAAATATCTTAATTAATTATTTTTTTTTATAATTAATCATTTTTATATTATTTATGTTAATAATTATTAAAATATATTCAACCATATGATAAAGCTATATGTTTATAATAAGATTATTAAAAAATTATTACAAAAACTTTAATATTATAAGAGTTTATACATTTTTAAAACATGCTATTTTCCCAATCTTTTACATGTATACTGTTTATAAGTAGCTGGTGCCCTTAAATAAATCATAAATGATTTCTCAAAAGTATATATATATAGAATACAAATAATAAAAGTAGGTAAACAATAAATATCATTAATAATAATAAAATAAAATAGAATAAGCCGTACGGAAATTATTAATAATATAATAATGACAAACGATATTAGTATTTCAGGTTCCCACCTGAGATCAATTGTTGTATATATGTCATGAATGTTTTATGCGATTTTATGGATCTAATATAGGGCGGGAGTGAATTCCATAGCTTAGGACCAATATAACTTAGTGCCTGAGTATTCATTTTTGAATAGGGGTAGATAGAAGATGAGATGCATGGAAAGTGATGGAAGGGAGGTTCGTTGTACTAGAGAAGCAGAAATAGATATATATATATATATATATATATATATATATATATATTAATATTATATATTCATTCTATATATTAGTTTAGCATGTACATTGTACACTGTACAGTGTATAGTGTACCCTAGTGTGTGATATACCGAAATGGGTAATTTAAATTTGACCCCGTTTATAGTGATCAAGACACTCGGGTAATATTCGATACAGACCTGAATCATGCGATGTACTAATTCACATATTACATATATAGCGTTGTAATGAATATTTAACATTTTCAAATATCTAAATGTAGGTTATAGTTTATACATATAATTTAATATAACGTTGCTACGTAGGATAATAACGTTATTATAGAATTATAAATAGTTATATTATATATCGTACGTGGTGTTGTGTATACGTATTACGCATGTTCATTACGTAATATTGTGCATTGTTATCATTGTATTGTAGGCGGTCGTAGTTATTTAGTTATGTATAAATAGCATGTTAGTAACAAACATAATTATTATATATATATATATATATGTGATGATGATGATTATGATGATATTAGAGTTTATTGGTGCTTATAATATATGATACATCTATAGGTGTGACCACCTCTCGTAGTCGCGTGTACATCAATATAATATCATGAACAGGAATACATAGATGAAATAAATAAATAAATAAACATATATATATATATATATATATATATATATTCATATATGAATGAATGATAATAATGTATTAGAGTAAGGCGGTTACATACAAGGTAGTTATATACATATAATACATATAATTAGGTATATATTTCTATATATATATATATATATATATATTAAAACATTATCACACAATTAAGTAAATAGAGAGGCATTACTAATATATATTAAACATAAATAATAAAATATAAATATATATACTTTGTATATTTTGTTATTGTTTAATTTGTGTAATTGCATTCATACGTTACATAACTAAACACGATACGCAATTAACTCGGCCCTGGCCGTAAACTATGGTCTATATATATATAGTGTGTATGCGTGTGTGTCTGTATGTCTGCGTGTGTATTGCCCGGCTGCGATCCAGGGCCCGTTCGGATAACGGCTAAATTAATTAACTTTTACGCCGTAATTGGATACTATTTAATTACCTAATACGTGATGAAGCCCGTATCCTAATAAAGGCATAATTATTAATTACAAATATATATGTATATATATATATAACTATAGTTATATGTATCCAGGACAATGTGCACGTTTACAAATAAGGGTAGCAACAATATATCAATAAACATGATCGTAAACATCATGTAGAGAACTTTATTAATTATAATAACATCGTAACATTGTATAACACTTGTGTTGTATAATAATAATAATAATAATATCAGATTCAGTTGATGACCGAGATCAAAAACCCGGGTATGGTACAGAAGTTCTATTGAACTTATCGAGATACCAACCTACTCTTGGTAAAGAGAGAATTAATACGTAAACGAATAAAGATAAATAAATATTTTACAATTCTATATTGTTCATTAGTGTTCTGTCTCATAAAACATCAATATAATAAAATTAAATATATCTCTCAATACCAAGAAATCATCATGTATATAACAATAAAATAATTATAAAATATAATACAAATATATGATAACATATTTAAAAATGTAAAAAGCTACTAAAATAATAAATAAGTTAAACTATAATCGCTACGTGGTGACGTGTTAAACACGAGTTATCGGATTATGTTGTAGCGCTTACGAGTTGGCTCTCGGTTAAGAAGCTCCGAAAAGCTGGAATTCACTGTCACGTGGTAATCGTTATACGTTACCACTTTCATTGTTTAAGGGTCGGCATAGCCTTCGTTTTTATTTTGTAGGGAACATTTTTTATATTGAAATATTAAAATGTAATTCATTATATTTAAAATGATGTATAATATAGCATATGAAATTAAACATAAGTGCTTAAAATATGAAGTTTAATCTTACACCTATTCAAAATGGTGGGATTTAAAAATATCATTTTCAAAAATATATTCGTAATACTATTCAATATGTTCAATATAATAATATAATATGCTTTAGTATTTTACGGGGAGGTACGTCCTTCGCGCGCGCAATGTAAATAGATTTAGGCATTTATGCCTCACAATAAATTCAATTACACAAATTTAATAATAGGTAATCACGTAATTTTTTTTCTATAGTTTAATAATATAAAATATTTATTAATAATATATTAAACGTAAACCGTATGTCCATTTTAAATCATTGTAATTCGTTCTATTTTCTTATTCATTTCTATATAATTTTTTTTCTTTTTTATTATCTTACGGCGTCTATATATATTGCATATAACCACCGTATGTTTTTGAAGTCATAATACACTATATTTTATTATTATCATTATATATTTAAAGTATCGATTTTCTGATGTTAGGAATATAATATATTAAGTTATATGTTAATACAGTGATAATATAATTAGATAAATGTAAAAGTATTTTTCCTTAATCTAAATATGTATCTCATCTAATCTATATCTAACTTATATCGACTTATAAAAATGCATTATAATTAGAATTTTAAATATTAAAATCATTACGATGAATAGTTAAATATAAATTAATCATTATAATATCAATATTTCCTAAAATTATATAAATATGTTATATATGTATATATATATATATATATATATATATATATATATATGTGTGTGTGTATATATACAGGTATATATATATATATATATAAATATATATATATATATATATATATATATATATATATATATATATATATATATATATATATATATATATATACAGGTATAGATACAGGTATAGTATGTATATTATATACGTAGGGGTTTCTATATGAATGTAAATTTATATATTTATTATTCATCTCTGAAATAATTAATTATAATATAAATGTAATCAAATAATAGCGACTATAACATATTATGCAATCGGTGACTATAGAAAATAAATGGGTCAATGGTCCCATATTATAGAAAAATATGGGTCAAAGAGGTGGTGCAAGTTTTGACCAACATTTTTCTCAATATAAGACAAGTAGTCTACATTATCTAACAAAATGGGTCTACATTACTACATTATTTTCACAATAAGGGTCAATTGACCCATTTATTAAAAATTATATGATTCAACTGACCCACTTTCATTTAAATATTATAGTGCAGACGATACACTTAAATTGATATATTTTAGATTCAATTATATTAATTAGATTTTATTTGTATATTATTTAGTATATAAGAATATATGCTATAGTAAGTGGTATCGTAGCAAGGTATAAACTCATATATTATTATATATTATATAATTTCATTTAAGTTAAATTTTAAACTTAAATTCAATAATAATAACATTTTAATATTGAATACAATATGTAATCAATATTCAATTGATATATATTCAATATTGAGCAATTAATAATTTCAATTGTATTATCAATATAATCATGATTAAAATTGTAGTTCAATTTCAAAATTGTTTCACATGAATGAGATTATGATAATTTAGAAAAATACATAGTATTACTTAAATAAATTTAGTTTTTAAAATAATATTTTATTTATTAAAATCACTATATTAACTTAAATATAAAATTAAAATAATAATTAATAATTAATTTGCATACATAAAAAAATTATATCAATATATTAAAATAATTAAAATGTATAATATTGTATTCTTTCTATATTACAAAAATAATATATCTATAACTTAGGTAATATTTACATGAATAACTCAAGTTGAACTTAAATTTCTAACTTAAGTTGAACTTATAAATTCATATAGGTCAACTGACCCATATTATATTTCAATGTAGGTCTATTATATAATATAACTTTTATTATTTTCATTTTTACCAATATTTATATAAAACATGAGTCGTTCGATATATTATTTAAAATATGACCCACTTTGGTACATCTTACATAGGTCAATTGACCCATTTCATGAAAAATCAGACAAATGACCCACATTATCACTATATATATATAAGTCCAATACCCATTTATTTGTCTCAGTATATACAAACTATTAAGCACTATCGGCTTACTACGGTATCGCCCGCCACCATTCGTAGATATGAAGGACTGAACATGGACAAGGACATCTCTATCGCGTAGTCGCAGCTTCATCATGTAACTCATGACATCACATGTTCTCCCAATATCCGGTTAGCACCACGTGGTACCGGCCGTAACGCGTACCGTGTAGCGTTGTAGACATTCGTATTTATTTTAAATTCGTAATTTTAATTATATTTACATATATTTATATTATAATATAGCTAGAATTAAATGTATATAAATAGTCATTTAATTATATATATAGACATTTAATTCTATATATACATATAAATAGTCATTTAATTATATATATATAGACATTTAATGTTATATATATATATATATGTAGATATGTCAGATTTTGTATATATTTACATACACGCACGCACCCACGCACGCACACACACATACACGCACGCACGCACAAACGCACAAACGCACGCGTACATATAATTGCCTACGAATGCGCGCGCGCGCGTACATCTCCGTCTCCGGCGAATATCCGTCACGTGACAGGTTATTAAATACGGGCGCCGCTTTTTATTCGCCGAGTGCGATTTATCTTCGTGAAATCACTCTCGCCGCTCTCGAGAATCGACGGGAAATCACGCGCCACCGTCGACGGGAAACCACCGGCGCGAGATTCGGCACGATATCGCGAGATTCGACGTGATATCGCGAGAAACTATGGTATTGGAATACGTGCGATGGTGGCGACAAACCACTAGATCTGGTGTTAAGCGTAAGAGTACGATCGTATGTGTGTGTGTGTGCGGTGTATTATAATGGCTGTATTAACGAATATAGTAGAACGGGATACTACCGTATATGGTAATACTCGATATGTCGTATACGTGTGGGTATCCTAGTATCGTAATATGTGCATGTGGTCGTAGATTAACACAGGGGTTGCGTAATCACTAGCTTTTAAATATACCAACATGTATGCATACAATATCATATATAAGGTAATATACAGGTCCAATGGAATAGGGTTTGAGAGATAGCGGGCCCTCCCTCTACCTCTACCTCCCCCTCCGTCTCCCTCAACATTTTTAGGCAGGCAAATTATATTTCGCCTCTCGCTATTTGTAAATATATATTAAAATTGCCTGTGTGGCTCAGTTTGCTAAGGCGTCAGACACACAAGCAGTAGGACACGGGTTCGAGCCTCATCCAGACCATTAATTAATTTTATAAAATGGGTCTTATATTATTTAGAAGTGATATTATATAATTGTGTATAAATAAATGATCGGCTCTCGTTAAAACCATAGATGACTTAACACGAGATAGGCTTCGAAGGGACATTAGAGTCATATATGGTTATAAGTGAAAACTTCATCTACGTTCCTGGATGGGATGAAAGGACTCCACCAACTAAAAAAAAACAATAACAATATATACATATATATATATATATATATATATATATATATATATATATATATATGAATGAATGAATGAATTCAGTTTATAGACAATGTCTAAGGAGAATCAGTGAAAGCGATGAGCTTTTTTAATTCGATATCTCCTAACAGTAGTGTAATGTCATATTTCATCATCTTCATTCGGATAAAATACAATAAAATTACATAAAAATAGATATTAAAATAAACAATAAAACAAAACTAAAACAAAATATAAAAGAAAGAATAAAACAAAACTAAAACAAATATTTGATTCCCATGTTAGCATCCAAAACAAAGTATAAAATATAATAATATATATATATATATATTAATTATATATATATATATATATTTATATATATATATATTTAAATATATATATATATATATATATATATATATATTTATATATATATATATATGGTATCTATAATAATATACATTATGCAAATTATAGTATAATGTTAGCTATATCTAAATACATGTATTTTTATTCTGGTGTATTTTCTGCCTTAGGTGACTACTGTTATTCTCCCATTGTATTAAATTACATACCTTCCCATTTACTGGTATATACATTTAAGTAACTCTTCATCTTGACACCCACGGTTTATTTCCCACATCATGTCCTTGAAACGATCAAGTCGTAAATCTGAAATAACATACCCATCCTTGCCATCTTCATCTTCTAGATATTCATTCATTGATCAACGTAAGATCTATAAGTTAACAATTTATTATGTAAATGCTAGCTATTATACTCGGGTTATGATCTTGCTTCTGATAACCGACGAATTTTCAGTTGGCTAATAAGTTGTTATCTCCACCAAAATATGCATTACTACCATCTATTACTAACATTTCTCCATTACAATTAGTATGTCTCTTCTCCGCAACATTTTCGAATAAGATTAACTCAATCATAATAACAATCAAGAACTATAACCCTACTGTAAACTACCCTTCTATCATAGTTACCCCACCTATAGCTGCTTTCCTATATTAGTTTTATCTCTAATATCTAAACTTCGATATTAATCTCCCTCCGATCTTGTTCCATTATCTATTTTTAAACTTTACTCCGATTATATATGTCTAACTATCTATAACATCATCTCATATTCCCTAAATTCCGATACTGTCCATTCTATTTTTAAAACATGCAATAATCACTCCGATTCTTAAAAACATTCACTCGATCCCGAATCACTTCTCAATTATCGCCCACTTTCTCAGCTACCTTTGATGAGTACAATTTTGGAAAGAGATTTCTCTCGTCAACTAATTTCCTATTTAACCGCCAATATTCTCCATATTCCTCATCAAAGTGGTTTTCGCCGAGTACATTCCACAGTAAAATCACTATTAAACATAATTTATGTCATCACTTCTACCCTTAATAATAACAATTTCTGTCAACTAGTAATACTGGACGTATCCAGTGCTTTCCATACGCTTGTTCACAACATTCACTCTCCCGTCTACACCTTCTTGGATTTAGATACCTTGTCCTCTCATGGTTTACTTCATATCTGATCAGTGTACAAATATATACTTATTTGTCTTCCTCTTCTCCTATGAAATATGGTATTCCCCTGGGATCAGTACTCGGTCCTTTACTTTTCTGTATTTATTTATATCCACTACTATCCATAATATCTAAATATCCAAATATCTTTATGCAGATGACATACAACTATATATGTTTCTTCCCATTAATTCGTCACCATGTCTCAATAATTATTTACAATAATCAACTCTCCAATTGTGCTAATAATATTAAAGAATGGCTTATTTCTAAAAAGTGTTCTCATTAATCCCTCCAAAACTATATTGTTAAATCTTTCTCCATCTCCTACTTATTTCCCTCATTTTCTTATTTATAACATTGTAATCTCTCCTTCTCCTACTGCATCCAACTTAAGTGTACTCTTTGTTTCTACTCTTTCCATCATTTCTCATATTACTGCCATCCTAAATCTGTAAATTATCATCTTTTTAAAATTATAAAAATATGAAAATCAATTACATTAGCTCTTACTAAAACTCTAGTTAATTCAATTGTTCTCTTATGTATATATTATTGTTCCTCAATCCTTATAAATTTTCCATTATCCTCTATCTATCCCCTAAATCGAGTTATTCGTTCATCAATAAATACAATATATTCGAGATCATCCTCTACATCTTCATTAAAACACTTATCTCGTGGTTCCCATTTAACAAATTCTCTTCTTATCGTATATTTTCGAATTTTCCCTCATATATTTCCTCTTCTCTAGTATAAATATCTTCTTTCCATCTCTACTAATTCATACATCTTATCTGCTATCTACCCCAATTATCCATCTCTCCAAAATGAATAATCGGTCTCTGAATTATACTGGTCCTAAGATATGTAATTCACTCCCACCCTATATTATATCCATAAAATTGCATAACACATTCGATATATGTATACAACAATTGATCTCAGGTGGCAACCTGGAATACTAATATTATTTGTCATTATTGTTTTTTTTATTAATTTCCTTATGGTTTATTCTATTTTATTTTATTATTATTAATGGTAGTTAGTATTTTACATACTTTCATTATTTATATTTCTATATATACACTTTTGAGAAATCATTTATGATTTATTTAAATGTTTAAATAAACTTTCGATTCAATTTAATTCAATATAAATTCGTATTGTTATTATTATTTTTATTTGATTGAGTCATTACATCCCATCCAGGAAATAAGATGAAGTTTTCACGTACAACCATATAGCTCTAATGTCCCTTCGAAGCCGCTCTCGTGGTTTTAACGAGAGCCGATCATTTATTTATGCACAATTATATAAGATCACTTCTAAATATTATTTTAAGACCTATTTTAATGGGCCGGTTGAGGCTTTAGCCCGTGACCCACTGTTTGTGTGTCTGGCACATTATCCAACTGAGCCATAATGGCAGTTCAATATGATACTAATATTTATATTTCTTCTTCTTCTTGTTCTACCATGATTAATACACGGCGATATTAACTATCACTATAACCAAAGCCCAGGGCTTTGCTATAACTATGCTATAGTATACTATATATATAGTATACTACTATATACTAATATAGTATACTATATATAGTAGTAAACTATCCGTATCATAACTTTAATCTACTCATTTAACCTGTCACTCAACATGTCACATGTCCCTCCCACAATTGTAGCCACACCATCGATGTGATATTCACTCGCTTATCTAATCCTATATCTGTGTAATTCAAATTCCATTTCATTTATAACATCGCAAATCACTTATCGACGTATCCATAACACTTAAATTCACTAACAATTTTATTAAACAAATTACCTATAGTTATCTATATAAATATATTAATATAACAGCTATTTATAATGATATATATATATATATATATATATATATTTATATATATATATATATATTATATAAGCATCTCCATCTCCCTGTATGAGTTATCTAATAAATACAATCCTTGATATTAATATACATGTCCCTCTTAAATTCATATTCATGGAGTAACAATCTGTCGATGATTTATAATTAATACAGTACATATGATTTCTTATCTATAGATATATCTATATCTATAGATATATCTGCATAGCTCTTATCAATACATTTTCCGTAAAATATTAATCTGATATGTCTCTGAAATATAAATATTAAAAATAATAATATTTATAATAATAATAATAATAATATTTATTAACATAATTTTATTTTCTGTTTATAATATTGATAGGTATACCTATGCATATTCCTCCTAAAGGAATTCAAAAAATATCTATTTTCTATTATTTTCGCCCGTTTAAATATATTATATAACATGCAAAATATTCCTTCTACGAAAGATAACAGTTCTCCCTTTCTTCGGATTATTACAAACTTAAATTCAAAATTGTCGATATGCGTATCTCTCCACCTGTTAAAATAGTTAAAATATTTTCACATCTCTCCTATAACAGTTGGATATAATTGTTGCTATTATTGATACTATTGTATCACGTATATCTCCCTTCATCATTTATATTATAATAATAATAAACACCTACTTTAGATGGTGCGTATATTTTCATATTTACAATTACATTATACAAAATTATAACTTTAATCATAAAATGAACATGAAATATACTCCTTCATCCTGTTCCATTATATTCATATAATTATATTGGCACTTTCATGATCCCGGTATCCTTGAAATAATTTCATATTCATTACTGTCGACTCATTTCCGTCGTGCTCTAATATAGATATTATAACCCCTCTCCTTAAATACATGAACTTAGCCTAACTCTAACGCCCTGCATATCATTGACCCATCTAACAACTACCTATGATCACTATAAGTACACCATTATACCATTATATCGGACACATTGTAACCACCCTCGACCCTCGATCTCGTTTTCAACTATAGTTATCCGTCCTATTCTAAAGTAACCATTACATTCTTACACCCTCGATGTTTGCCCGCCAGTCTAACGGTATACATTCTCGTCCCTAATCACCCCTACAGTGATGAACCCTTATATTGCGATCCCAATCATTATTCCATTAAGATCGCTACTTCACCCCAAATATAGTAAATCAATGAATGAATTTACTCTAATCCTCATTCATATTGTATTGATAACATCTCATTCTTACTAGCAATAGCTAGGGGCGCTGCAACATGGGGGACGGGGGGGGTATGTCCCCCACTTTAAAATATTAGTGGAACTCCTATTTATTGGTCCCCCTCCCCCCACTTTTACCACACACTGTATTTGTATTGCGTGATCCCCCTACATACACACCACCGTTGCAGCGTCCCCTAGCTATAGACAGTACTATACTATACTATACTGTACTATACTAGTATACATACTATAGTAAGTGAACTGACACTCGTCAGCATTATCGTTAGGTAGTTTAGGCTGATAGGTTTAATGGTATACCATATATGGTATCGTGTAGCTTCACTTGTAGCGTGTAGCGTACCCTTTTATTTCTAGCGTACCCTTTTCTGACATGAAGCGTACCTTTAAAAACTAGCGTACCCTTTTGTGGCAAGTAGCGTACCTTTAAGGGTACGCTTCACTTGTAGCGTGTAGCGTACCCTTTTATTTCTAGCGTACCCTTTTCTGACATGAAGCGTACCTTTAAAAACTAGCGTACCCTTTTGTGGCAAGTAGCGTACCTTTAAGGGTACGCTTCACTTGTAGCGTGTAGCGTACCCTTTTATTTCTAGCGTACCCTTTTCTGACATGAAGCGTACCTTTAAAAACTAGCGTACCCTTTTGTGGCAAGTAGCGTACCTTTAAGGGTACGCTTCACTTGTAGCGTGTAGCGTACCCTTTTATTTCTAGCGTACCCTTTTCTGACATGAAGCGTACCTTTAAAAACTAGCGTACCCTTTTGTGGCAAGTAGCGTACCTTTAAGGGTACGCTTCACTTGTAGCGTGTAGCGTACCCTTTTATTTCTAGCGTACCCTTTTCTGACATGAAGCGTACCTTTAAAAACTAGCGTACCCTTTTATTTCTAGCGTACCCATTTGTGAATTCTAGCGTACCTTTATTTTTAACAGTGAGGGCTATAGCTATTTGTATCGCTATCGCTGTACCAATGTATGTTGTTTTTTGTTTGTTCTGTATTAGTTATTATGCTGTATGTTGTGTTTACTTACAATTCTCGCACGAGTAAAGGAATACTAAGTCATACTGTACGATGTAAACTGTACGTACACCGTATGCTTCAATAAATCACTTATCGTAATATATAATATAATATTATTAATGAATAACGAATCATGTTCAACATATATGAATGTAATTCATAAATATATTTTTTAAATCTTTATTTATCTTATGATAATACGTACTTGATATTATTATTAAATAATGTATAACTAATATTAACAGTATGGGTAATAGTAATCATAGTACTAATAATAACAATAATAACAAATATAATATTGGATATTTATATAAAATCAATATTCCGTACTGAAATCTTATTTGTATATGCTATTTAATATATATTTAATATATATATATATATATATATATATATATATATAATATAATCAAAAAATGAGTGCATTATATATTTTGAGTGACCATAGGAACATGGTACTCGTGAGTCTGTTTTAATATATATTTAATATATATATATATATATATATATATATATATATATATATATATATATAATATAATCAAAAAATGAGTGCATTATATATTTTGAGTGACCATAGGAACATGGTACTCGTGAGTCTGTATATGTACAGGGATGGTACGCGGCGTATGTACGTATGTGCATATATACGCCGTATAATATACGCTATGTGTGTGTGTGTGTGTGTGTGTGTATTCTGAAGAGCACGTAAAGCATTAATAACTTAATAACAAGCCTATTACGAAAATATCACGGCCACGTTATAATGGTTAGTTTAAACGTAGTCCTCTCGGTGGACGTAAGTGAAGTCTCGTCGTTGTACACTGTATAACGTGTACTGTACGGCATTGTACACTGTACATTGAACACTGTACGGCATTGTACACTGTACATTGAACACTGTACGGCATTGTACACTGTGCATTGTACACTGTACATTGAACACTGTACATTGTACACTGTACATTGAACACTGTACATTGTACACTGTACATTGTACACTGTACATTGTACACTGTACATTGAACACTGTACATTGTACACTGTACATTGAACACTGTACATTGTACACTGTGCATTGTACACTGTGCATCATCGTACACTGTACATTGTACACTGTACATTGAACACTGTACATTGTACACTGTGCATTGTACACTGTGCATCATCGTACACTGTACGGCGTTGTACAGTGTACATCAACAGTGTCACGCTATTAATGTATACATCGATTGTACAACGGATAACTGTACTATGTAGGGGCAATATTTTATATATATATATATATATATATATACGCAATTAGTATTAGTGTAGTATAAATGTTTAAGATATTAATAAACTGTTAATTGTAAGAATATACTTATTATCATTTCATAATGTCCATGAACTTAGATGAAGTTTTCACTTATAACCATATGGCTCTAATGTCCCTTCGAAGCCGTTATTGTTTTAAGGAATTCATGGTTTTAACGAAAGCCGATTATTTTGTATACACAATTATATGAGATAACTTCTAAGTGATATTTTAAAACCTACGTCCGTATAAGGATTGAATCCGCATACAACTGCTTGTATATCATACATATTAATTAACTGAGTCGAACTTGCATATGATTATAAATATATTAATATATATATATAAACATTCCTATATTTTATATTTATATAATTAATCCTTTAGCGCGAATTTCAGGAGTTTCACATGTAAAATATAGGGGAAAAGTGGATATTTTGTTGAAGATATAAACTTTTGTATTTATGATTATTTTTTTTATAATTTGTGTTTGAATATATATTTATGCATATCTTCATTATATGTACTATTGATAATTTGGTAGTGTATATATTTCTATATAATTATCATAAATATAAATTTAGTTAAGTAATTCAAAATAAAAAAAAACACTTAATCAAGTAAATGTTACCGATTATACTTTTATTTCAGAAATATTAAGAAATATGTTATTATTATTTTTCTAAAGGGTTTAATCCTCAATAAATATCACATGTGTTAAAATGATCACCTAGTATTCATAGGTCTATGAAATATTGATATCTATTGACAAACAAATATATTGGGAAGCATATTATGTAAGACATATTTAAAAATTTAGTCGTGAACACTCTATAAGAAATATTGAGGAATATTTAATAAAATATGAAATAAATAATCATTGACAAAAAATAATATATTATATTTAAATTATATTCATTATAAATAACAATATTTGTTCGATTACATAAATATTGATTTGTATATATATATATATATATATATGATATATATATATATATATATATATATTTGTATTATTATTAGTGTTCTTGTATAACATATGATACTAATCAGCATGCTCATCACTAGGTATGTGGAATGCAAACAAGGTATTCATACCACATTTTTAGAAATTTAATAAAGTGTCAACAATTCAAGATAATACTTAATCTAGAACGAATAGAAGTCTTTATGGAATGGCATTGTTCTATATGTGTAAAAAGACTCTATGCTACTAATGCTAACAGACATATTTATATGTATGTGTTTCATCTGGTTTGAGTTATTTCAGAGTTATACTATATTTCAACTATATAATAGTTCATTATAAAATATTTTTAATTTCAAATTATTAAAAGTAATACAACAAATATTCATATTATTCATCGACTGAGATAAAGTGCATTCTTTCAAATTAATCGTTAATAATATTATCAACATAATTGTACATTGTTATATATTATTTCATAGACATGTGGTATACAATGATACCAAGCTTAATAAGTGTGTACCTTTTACCTTCTACTATATGTTAAACATATTATATATTCATGTGTGCGATAGGCTTTTCGTTTGTATTTGTACTAATAATTAATATTATTATACAATGTATTATACACAAATTATCAAAACACACATATATATTATATTAGTTTTTTTAATATAATTCTATAATATATCTAAATATATTGTATATGATCTACATATATATATCTATAATTTAAATAAAAATTCATATAAAAATCTATTCAATATACAGTTATTCTATTAATTATGAATACAAATATACTAGAATAACTCTTCAATTATAAACATTATTACTCATAATATACCCTTTAGCCTACCGTGACCCTACCTCAACAGTACGTTAATGACTACTTCTACGCTAATCTACAATGTAATAATTTCATAAGACAATGCTGATGTTATTAGAACTCTGACCCGGGCTATTGCGTAACCGGCCTATTCCGTAATCGGCATCACGTGACCACGGTGCCACTATCACGTGACCACTATTATTAGCATGATTCAATTACCGATGTTACTCGATACTGTGTAGTGTACCTACCTATACGTGACGCCGACGTATACGTGGAATATAGATGTGAAAGTAGTAGTAGTAGTAGTAGTAGTAGTAGTAGTAGTAGTAGTAGTAGTAGTAGTAGTTGTATTAGTGGTAGTAGTAGTAGTAGTAGTAGTAGTAGTAGTAGTAGTAGTAGTAGTAGTAGTAGTAGTAGTAGTAGTAGTAGTAGTAGTAGTAGTAGTAGTAGTAGTAGTAGTAGTAGTAGTAGTAGTAGTAGTATTGGCATTAGTAGTAGTAGTAGTAGTAGTAGTAGTAGTAGAAGTAGTAGTAGTAGTAGTAGTAGTAGTAGTAGAAGTAGTAGTGGTAGTAGTAGTAGTAGTAGTAGTAGTAGTAGTAGTAGTAGTAGTAGTAGTAGTAGTAGTAGTAGTAGTAGTAGTATTAGTAGTGGCATTAGTAGTAGTTATAGTAGTAGTAGTAGTAGTTGTATTAGTGGTATTAGTAGTAGTAGTAGTAGTAATAGTAGTATTAGTAGTAGTAGTAGTAGTAGTAGTAGTAGTAGTAGTAGTAGTAGTAGTAGTAGTAGTAGTAGTAGTAGTAGTAGTAGTAGTAGTAGTAGTAGTAGTAGTAGTAGTAGTAGTAGTAGTAGTAGTAGTAGTAGTAGTAGTAGTAGTAGTAGTAGTAGTAGTAGTAGTAGTAGTAGTAGTAGTAGTAGTAGTAGTAGTAGTAGTAGTAGTAGTAGTAGTAGTAGTAGTAGTAGTAGTAGTAGTAGTAGTAGTAGTAGTAGTAGTAGTAGTAGTAGTAGTAGTAGTAGTAGTAGTAGTAGTAGTAGTAGTAGTAGTAGTAGTAGTAGTAGTAGTAGTAGTAGTAGTAGTAGTAGTAGTAGTAGTAGTAGTAGTAGTAGTAGTAGTAACCTTGTAACCTTGTAACCTAATGGTTTATACACTGCCATCAACATCGTGTGAGTTTTCGGCCGTGTTTTCGTGGGTTATTTATATGCGATTTCGAACAGGTGTGTTTTTAATTTACGTTTAAAGAGTGGGGTTGAGGTGATTTCTCTTATATTGTAAGGGAGGTTATTCCATAATTTTGGGGCAGATATTGAGAATGCTGTTTCTTGTTTGCGTGATATGTGTTTTGGATTATGTATAAGTAATTTGTATTTATTGATTTTACGTTGTATTCTAGATGTGTTATTTTCTATTAGTATGTCAGTTAGGTAGTCGGGTGATTGTGATGAATGACTTGGTGGGATATAAGTAAGGTTTTGTATTGGATACGTTGTGTGATGGGAAGCCAGTGAAGAGATTTTAGGTATGGAGTTATGTGAGTCCTGGAGTATTTGGGGATTCTGTAGACAGTTCGTGCAGTGGAATTCAGTAATCGGTTGAGTGGTATTAGTGAGTTTTTGGGGAGTCTATGAAGTATAGAGTTACAGTAGTCAAGTCGTGGAAGTATGAGGGATGTTGCTAGTAATTTTGATAGTTCTGTGGTTATAGATGGTCTTATTAGTCTGACTGTGTGTAGTGTTCGGTTAATTGATTTGGATAAATCAATTGTATATTGGGTGAAATTCAATGTTTGGTCAATTGTGATTCCGAGATTTTTTACGCAGGGGGAGTATTTTATGTCGTGGTTGTTTATCTGAATGAGTGGGACGATTGGTATGGTTTTTGTGGTATTGATTAGTATTGCTTGTGTTTTATGGGTGTTTAGTGATAGTGAGTTGGTTGATAGCCAGCGTCGAATATCTTCTAGACAGTTTTTTAGTGTAGCTATGTTTGTTGATGGGTTTGGTAAGTTGCAGTAAATTTGTAAGTCGTCAGCATAGGTGTGGAAGTGAATATCAGGGTAGTTATCAAATATATCCAATAGGGGAGATATATATATATTAAAGAGGATGGGGCCTAGGACGGATCCTTGTGGAACTCCATGTGATAGTGTGCGGGGTTTGATTTTATGTTTTTCTATGTATATTGAGTATGTTCGGTCACTGAGGTAAGAGGTGAACCAGGCAAGAACTACTCCACTTAGTCCAATGCTTTCGAGGCGATGTAACAGTATAGTATGATCAATTGTGTCAAAAGCAGCAGATAAGTCGAGAAGAACTATGATTGAGGGATGTTGAGTAGGGAAGAGTCGTATTTTGTCAAGTATGTGTGTTAGTGCTGTTTCTGTGCTTTTATAAATCGTATAGGCACTCTGATATTTATTAAGTATATTGTTAGCGTTTAGGTAAGTATTGAGTTAAGAGCATACTACTCTTTCTAGTGTTTTAGATATATATGACAGGTTAGATATCGGGCGGTAATTGGAAAGAGTGGATTTTTCTAGTGATGAGTTTTTTATGATAGGAGTGACGAGTGCCAGTTTCATTGAAGTAGGAACGATACCTGATGTAAGGGATCTATCGATTATAGTTTTATAGTGGGGTGTAAGTCGGGTAGATAGTATATGCAGTAATGGAGTTGGTATTGGATCAAGTTTGCATGTAGTAGTAGTAGTAGTAGTAGTAGTAGTAGTAGTAGTAGTAGTAGTAGTAGTAGTAGTAGTAGTAGTAGTAGTAGTAGTAGTAGTAGTAGTAGTAGTAGTAGTAGTAGTAGTAGTAGTAGTAGTAGTAGTAGTAGTAGTAGTAGTAGTAGTAGTAGTAGTAGTAGTAGTAGTAGTAGTAGTAGTAGTAGTAGTAGTAGTAGTAGTAGTAGTAGTAGTAGTAGTAGTAGTAGTAGCAGCAGCAGCAGCAGCAGCAGCAGCAGCAGCAGCAGCAGCAGCAGCAGCAGCAGCAGCAGCAGCAGCAGCAGCAGCAGCAGCAGCAGCAGCAGCAGCAGCAGCAGCAGCAGCAGCAGCAGCAGCAGCAGCAGCAGCAGCAGCAGCAGCAGCAGCAGCAGCAGCAGCAGCAGCAGCAGCAGCAGCAGCAGCAGTAGTAGTAGTAGTAGTAGTAGTAGTAGTAGTAGTAGTAGTAGTAGTAGTAGTAGTAGTAGTAGTAGTAGTAGTAGTAGTAGTAGTAGTAGTAGTAGTAGTAGTAGTAGTAGTAGTAGTAGTAGTAGTAGTAGTAGTAGTAGTAGTAGTAGTAGTAGTAGTAGTAGTAGTAGTAGTAGTAGTAGTAGTAGTAGTAGTAGTAGTAGTAGTAGTAGTAGTAGTAGTAGTAGTAGTAGTAGTAGTAGTAGTAGTAGTAGTAGTAGTAGTAGTAGTAGTAGTAGTAGTAGTAGTAGTAGTAGTAGTAGTAGTAGTAGTAGTAGTAGTAGTAGTAGTAGTAGTAGTAGTAGTAGTAGTAGTAGTAGTAGTAGTAGTAGTAGTAGTAGTAGTAGTAGTAGTAGTAGTAGTAGTAGTAGTAGTAGTAGTAGTAGTAGTAGTAGTAGTAGTAGTAGTAGTAGTAGTAGTAGTAGTAGTAGTAGTAGTAGTAGTAGTAGTAGTAGTAGTAGTAGTAGTAGTAGTAGTAGTAGTAGTAGTAGTAGTAGTAGTAGTAGTAGTAGTAGTAGTAGTAGTAGTAGTAGTAGTAGTAGTAGTAGTAGTAGTAGTAGTAGTAGTAGTAGTAGTAGTAGTAGTAGTAGTAGTAGTAGTAGTAGTAGTAGTAGTAGTAGTAGTAGTAGTAGTAGTAGTAGTAGTAGTAGTAGTAGTAGTAGTAGTAGTAGTAGTAGTAGTAGTAGTAGTAGTAGTAGTAGTAGTAGTAGTAGTAGTAGTAGTAGTAGTAGTAGTAGTAGTAGTAGTAGTAGTAGTAGTAGTAGTAGTAGTAGTAGTAGTAGTAGTAGTAGTAGTAGTAGTAGTAGTAGTAGTAGTAGTAGTAGTAGTAGTAGTAGTAGTAGTAGTAGTAGTAGTAGTAGTAGTAGTAGTAGTAGTAGTAGTAGTAGTAGTAGTAGTAGTAGTAGTAGTAGTAGTAGTAGTAGTAGTAGTAGTAGTAGTAGTAGTAGTAGTAGTAGTAGTAGTAGTAGTAGTAGTAGTAGTAGTAGTAGTAGTAGTAGTAGTAGTAGTAGTAGTAGTAGTAGTAGTAGTAGTAGTAGTAGTAGTAGTAGTAGTAGTAGTAGTAGTAGTAGTAGTAGTAGTAGTAGTAGTAGTAGTAGTAGTAGTAGTAGTAGTAGTAGTAGTAGTAGTAGTAGTAGTAGTAGTAGTAGTAGTAGTAGTAGTAGTAGTAGTAGTAGTAGTAGTAGTAGTAGTAGTAGTAGTAGTAGTAGTAGTAGTAGTAGTAGTAGTAGTAGTAGTAGTAGTAGTAGTAGTAGTAGTAGTAGTAGTAGTAGTAGTAGTAGTAGTAGTAGTAGTAGTAGTAGTAGTAGTAGTAGTAGTAGTAGTAGTAGTAGTAGTAGTAGTAGTAGTAGTAGTAGTAGTAGTAGTA
The DNA here is from genome assembly GCA_964019155.1 of Osedax fenrisi. Lineage (NCBI taxonomy): Eukaryota > Metazoa > Annelida > Polychaeta > Sabellida > Siboglinidae > Osedax > Osedax fenrisi. The sequence goes on along the minus strand of OZ025239.1, from coordinate 119,829,151 downwards.
GTAGTAGTAGTAGTAGTAGTAGTAGTAGTAGTAGTAGTAGTAGTAGTAGTAGTAGTAGTAGTAGTAGTAGTAGTAGTAGTAGTAGTAGTAGTAGTAGTAGTAGTAGTAGTAGTAGTAGTAGTAGTAGTAGTAGTAGTAGTAGTAGTAGTAGTAGTAGTAGTAGTAGTAGTAGTAGTAGTAGTAGTAGTAGTAGTAGTAGTAGTAGTAGTAGTAGTAGTAGTAGTAGTAGTAGTAGTAGTAGTAGTAGTAGTAGTAGTAGTAGTAGTAGTAGTAGTAGTAGTAGTAGTAGTAGTAGTAGTAGTAGTAGTAGTAGTAGTAGTAGTAGTAGTAGTAGTAGTAGTAGTAGTAGTAGTAGTAGTAGTAGTAGTAGTAGTAGTAGTAGTAGTAGTAGTAGTAGTAGTAGTAGTAGTAGTAGTAGTAGTAGTAGTAGTAGTAGTAGTAGTAGTAGTAGTAGTAGTAGTAGTAGTAGTAGTAGTAGTAGTAGTAGTAGTAGTAGTAGTAGTAGTAGTAGTAGTAGTAGTAGTAGTAGTAGTAGTAGTAGTAGTAGTAGTAGTAGTAGTAGTAGTAGTAGTAGTAGTAGTAGTAGTAGTAGTAGTAGTAGTAGTAGTAGTAGTAGTAGTAGTAGTAGTAGTAGTAGTAGTAGTAGTAGTAGTAGTAGTAGTAGTAGTAGTAGTAGTAGTAGTAGTAGTAGTAGTAGTAGTAGTAGTAGTAGTAGTAGTAGTAGTAGTAGTAGTAGTAGTAGTAGTAGTAGTAGTAGTAGTAGTAGTAGTAGTTAAAGGAATATATTCTTTAGGGGGTACTAAATTGGAATCGAGTGAGCAGTATTTGTTATCACATTAGCAGAATGTGTCGGTGAATGACACTGTGAATGACACTGTCTTTATACTTTTCTTTACACGTATATATATATATATATATATATATATATGTATATATATATATTTCTATATAGAGTATTTGATATGATTATTGCAGACGTTATTGAATTCATAAATTCGCAAAATATATACTTATAAGATTTACGTAGCATACTATAATGTATACATTATATACTATTGTTAAACAGAACATATTATGGAAATATTTCTAATATTATATACACGCGCACACACACATATACACACGCGCACACACACACGTGTAGATGCATACATAAGTGTATACGGACGAGCGCACATACGTATACACCGACACACGCGTACAGTGTGTGCGCGCATGCGTGTGTGCGCGTCGCTCATACACTCAGACATACACCCACACGCACGTACACACGCGCGCACCTGACCTCCCCGTTCCCCTGACCTTCCCGTTCCCCTGACCTCCCGTTCCCCTGACCTCTCGTTCCCCTGACCTTCCCGTTCCCTTGACCTCCCGTTCCCCTGGCCTCCCGTTCCCCTGACCTTCCCGTTCCCCTGACCTCCCGTTCCCCTGACCTCCCGTTCCCTTGACCTCCCCGTTCCCTTGACCTTCCCGTTCCCTGACCTCCGACCCCGCCCGCCCACCGTGTAGGAGGTAATGTTGTCGATGTTGAAGAACAGTCTTGGTACGCAACCTTCTTCAACAAACCCGATCACTAGACATTACGTAATAGACAAGCCGGTCAGGGCTAGCTGCGGACCCGAACTAATCTGGAAGATATTCGATGCGAAAAGAATCTGTGACAATAAGGTGTTTTATTACGGTATATATTATGTATGATGTAGGACATACATTGTACGTGGTATGTGTTCGTGTATATAATGCATATATTATATATATATATATATATATATATATTATATATGTATTTTATACATTATATTTATATATATAAATATATATATTTTTTTTATTTACTTTATTCATTTTATATTATTTATTACATTCGTTTATTGAACGCGTGTGGGACCAATACATAGGAGGTCTCCCTAAATTTTAAAGTGGGGTGGGGGGGCATATACCCCCATCCCCCCATGTTGCAGCGCCCCTAATAGATGTACATCCTAGTGATACGGTATAATATGTTTTCATTTAATATATTTTCTTTGATTAATTCATATTTTTGTTAATAATTATAAATGTAACCACATAATTAGGTACATTTTAAATTTAAACTATATTATATAATATATATTTCGTACGTTAACAATGTAAATTAATATATATTATGTAATATATGAGTATATGTTGGTTTACATTGTTAACGTACGAATACCCCTACACTTTATAATTATAACTCATACAGGCATAATTAAATAAGTAACATAATATATACATAACATAAGTATAATAATAATAATTAAAATATATCGTATATTACTGAAATAGTTTAAGGTTGGAAATATGTATGAAATATATTAAAGTCTGTTATACTAAACTTCATACACCAGACCATCGTGTATGGAGTGATATATACATTGTATAGTAAATATATTATATAAGAACGGATTGTACTGGTGCGAAATTATTAAAAATCAATATATGAAATATACGACATAAAAACTATTGTTAATCAATAATCAATAATATAATATGTTATGCATAGAAAATAATGATTTCTCAATATATAATATTTTTTTTTTTTAATTTGTAAATTATAAAAAATATAACAAATTATTATTTTTAATAATGACAAATTATTTATAAATAATGATATTAAGGTAATTCCTAATCTATCTATAGATAGATGTGAATGGTATAGTGATATTATTGCTGACAGTTAAGCTTATCTATTGTCATATTGTCTACATATTCATTATACTTATTTTAATAATAATAATCAGATGTATCCCTATTAATAAAAGATAGTGAACCCTAATATATAGAAACACATATACAAGTTCTTATGAGCATACATCATTAAATAGATAGGTGGTATAGAATACATAATAACTTACGATATTCGTAACGATAAAATGTGTAACACTTTCTATAGTAATATTATTTACTTAACGTTATTTTTTATAAATAATTGATGTTACCTATATTTGATATACTATTTAATTGTATTAATACTTGTATATTATATTTTAAATACAACATTAACTAAAAAAAAATATATATATATATATCAATTAGCTGACGATTGTACATAAATGTAATAATCAATAATAAGTCTTAAACAAAATGAATGTTATGTGTAGGAAATCAATAAATATCATAAATGTAGGAAGTATAATTAGTAGGAAATAGTAGTGGCCTACTTATGTTATGTTCAATAAAATACATAAAACTATACTCTGAAATTAACGTTATGAATCTAACCAATCACACACGATTAATTAATCACATGCTCTATACAGGAGGCCTCCATCTTTATATTCGAGAAGAAAATCGCTGATAAATTACACAAACCAAGAAGAAGAGAAATGGTATGACTTTCATGTACGTCTCTCTCAAGTTTATAACAATCACTAGCAAATCTTTCATTCACGTCTCTTTCAAGTTTATAATAAATGCTAGAAAATCTTTCATTCACATATCTTTCAAGTTTATAATGATCACTAGAAAATCTTTCATTCCATTCTCTTCCAAGTTGTTAACAATCAGAAGTAAACATACTTGCAAATCAATCTGCTTTATATTATAGTTTGTTGCATTATCATTATATGCAAACTAACATAAAATATTTAACTTTTAATTAATTGAATTTATTTATTATTACAAATGATAAAATATAATCTACTATCATAAAACAATACTATTATAAATAAATCAGTAAGTCTAGTAATGTTCATTATAAATGTTTATATATATATATATAATTGTGAACAATTTATTATTATAATTATTTATTTAATTAATTATTTAATATTCAAACCTACATATCATTGATATAATTTATATATTATTAAATATTATGCCAATTATTTATATATAGCATTAAAACAGTTAATAATGTATTACAAATCCTGTCTTTAGGTGGCCGATGTGTTAAGACACGATGTGAAAGTGTTGTCTTCGTTAAGGGATAACTCATGTTTAAAAGTGCTGCATCCAATTGAAGAATGCAAGTTTATATACAAATTTAATTATTAGTACTAATACAACTACTACTACTACTACTACTACTAATGCCACTACTACTACTACTACTGCTACTACTACTACCACTAATACTACTACTACTACTAATGCCACTACTACTACTACTACTACTACCACTACTACTACTACTACCACTACTACTACTACTACTGCTACTACTACTACTACTACTACTACTACTACTACTACTACTACTACTACTACTACTGATGCCACTACTACTACTACTACTACTACTACTACTACTGCTACTACTACTACTACTGCTACCACTACTACTACTACTACTACTACTACTATTAATGCCACTACTACTACTACTACTACTACTACTACTACCACTACTACTACTACTACTACTACTACTAATGCCACTACTACTACTACTACTACTACTAATGCCACTACTACTACTACTGCTGCTACTACTACTACTACTACCACTACTACTACTACTACTACTACTACTACCAGGGGCGGATACAGGGGGGCTAGGGGGGCTCTAGCCCCCCCCTCATGATTGTAAAATATATGATTTTAAAATAGATAATATGGTTAAATCAGCAAAACCTTCAATATCAATTATAGGTAGGTTCATACATATTTTATTTTAAGTATATTCATTAATTTTAATCTAATTTAAAGATATTGGCACTATTTATAATTAATTAACAATATAACACACGAAGAAAGTTATCTTCTGCTACAGAAAATACTCGCACAACAATCCATCAAATATTAATTTATAAATCACATAAAGAAAATGGAAATACTAGTACATTTCAAATGAAGTGGTTACACACATATTAATGGTTATCCTACAGTGAATCTTTAAATGGCCAATTGTATATAGGTTTTTCCTACCATGTTTTTTTCATTTAAAAATTAATCACAATCGAGTTGGAAAATGTGTCACTTCGTCCATGATTAAGTTTAAAGATGCGATTGCAGATTTAAGAAAACATGAATCAACTATTTAACCACAATAACTCTTTGGAAGAAAATTCTCGTTTTATTGCAGTGATAGAAAATAAGAAGCATGCTTCTGCAATCAGCTATAATGCAAGTTAACAATAACATATCTAAGCAAATGTAATGCAACAGAGCAAAATTGAAATCAATATCAAGGGGGTATCCCACTATACTTGTATATAAGATTTTCCGGCAACTTACCTGAAATATTGTAACTTTAAAACATTTGTATATCAAGTTGTAATGGAATACCTCCTATAAAGTTACAATATTTCAGGCAAGTTGCCGTAAGTAAGGGGGTTTCCCACTAAAATTGTAGTTAACTTGATAGAAAATCATTTTAAAGTTAAAATATTTTCGGCAACTTGCCGGAAATACTTATAGTGGGATACTCCCTTTAGATATAATCATTCTTTATAGAATATAAACAATTTCATTATATGGTCATAATGAGTATTCTACTGATCCAAATTGTAATCTAGGAAATTTCAATGCACTTCTAAAACTATGTATAAACTCCTGAAATGATATATTAAAAGAACACTTATTAATGTGTAATAAAAATGCTAAATACATCTCAAAAACAACACAGAATGAATTAATATTTGAATGTGGTGAATATATTAAAGAAAGAATAACTATTCTTCAATTATAATTGATGATATAGTAAAAGCTAAGTATTGTAGTGTACTATCTGATGAAACAACAGATGTATATAACACTGAACAAATGGCTTTAGAAATTAGATATTATAATGGTAAGTTTATCACTGAAAATTTTAATTCTTTCATAGGATGTGAAAATCTTAGTGGAGAAAGTAAAGCTAACTTTATTATGGATACACTAACTAAAGCAAATGTAAATTGAAATGATTAAATAATTTATAATTTATATATATTATTATATAAACTTTTTCCTAATATCTATCATAGATAATCTATGAAATACTTTTATATATGGCTTTTATTAAACCCCAGTTACCTTGTGCACAACATTTGAATGTGAACGTTCATTTAGCCGATTAGTAACAATACAGACATATTTACGTTCGACCCTGATCAAGAGAGACTACATGGACTTTCTTTATTATATATAGATAATTATTATATATAGATCGATTATGATTATATTATTTCCAAATTTGCATTACGTAATCCAAGAAAAATGCAATTGATTAATAAATTGGATTAATAGATTTTATTAAATAAAATATTAAATATTATTCTATTTAATTTAATATAGTATTTAATTTATATATATATACATACATATTATTTAATTGAATATTATCATAGTAAATATGTCTTATTTTAAAAATATACTTTTATTTGAATGTCAGCCCCCCCCTTGAAAAATTCCTGCATCCGCCCCTGACTACTACTACTGCTACTACTACTATACCACTACTACTACTACTACTACTACTAATGCCACTACTACTACTACTACTACTACTACTACTACTACTAATGCCAATACTACTACTACTGCTACTACTACTACTACTACTACTGATGCCACTACTACTACTAATACTACTACTAATGTCACTACTACTACTACTACTGCTACTACTACTACTACCACTACTACTACTACTACTAATGCCACTACTACTACTACTAATGCCACTACTACTACTACTACTACTCCTACCACTACTACTACTACTACTACTACTAGCCACTCCTATAACACTACTACTAATACAATATCAATAACACTACCACTACCACTACTACTACTACTACTACTACTACTACTACTACTACTACTGCTACTGCTACTGCTACTACTACTAATATTACTACTACTACTACTACTACTACTACTACTACTACTACTACTACTGCTACTACTACTACTACTACTACTACTAGCCACTCCTATAATACTACTACTAATACAATATCAATAACACTAACATCTTATAGGGACTTAACTACCCTGATGGCGCTATGCACATGTCTGCTTCCTAGAATATGTATCAACATATAATGTATACGTCATGACACACCTACACGCTTATATGCATACGTCAGCACATAAATCTATATATATATATATATATATATATATATATTTATATGTATCTAGGTATTTACGTATGTGTATTTTTCTACAATTCTCACATTCTCGTATTACCCACAAATTAACACTCTTGTCGCATACCACTCTTATGTTATGTTAGCGTACATATTAATTGTTTATATATATAGATATATATTGTTATAATAGTATATATTTATATCAGTTATATAAACGAACGAGAATCTGGTATACCAGGCATATATGCTGTTGACTAATATTGAAAATAATTACAATTCTAATTATTATATTAATTTATATATATATATATATATATATATTCTTTTTGTTATTGTTATTTTTATTTGGTGGATTCCTTTCATCCCATCCAGGAACTTAGATGAAGTTTTCACTTATAACCAAATATGGCTCTAATGTCCCTTCGAAGCCGGTCTCATGTTAAGGCATCCATGGTTTTAACGAGATCCGATCATTTATTTATACACAATTATATAAGATCACTTTAAAATAATATTTTAAGACCCATTTTATAAAATTAATTAATGGTCCGGACTAGGCTCGAACCCGTGTCCTATTGCTTGTGTATCTGACGCCTTAGCCTGAAAATTTGTTGGGGAAATACATATACATCTAATCTATCATGCATATATATTCTTCAAAAGCGAATGAAATGGATTATATGTAAGAAATATTTTTTATAGCATACTAGAGGACTATTTA
>OZ025239.1:119333884-119816384 GCA_964019155.1 Osedax fenrisi | reverse complement strand
TATATATATATATATATATACTATTCTCTTTATATTATATGTATTTACTACATGTTGAATGCTATGTTTCCAATTAATTATAAGATATAATATAATTTTTATTTATTTATATTATATCCGTAAGCGGCAATATATTAGTTATGCTGCGATATCGTAATAGAGTATTTCGTATTATTATTATTATTATTATTATTATTATTATTATTATTATTATTATTATTATTATTATTATTATTATTATTATTATTATTATTATTATTATTATTATTATTATTATTATTATTATTATTATTATTATTATTATTATTATTATTATTATTATTATTATTATTATTATTATTATTATTATTATTATTATTATCAGTGTTAGGCAATGCCGGGGTAATTATAGAAGCGGTGTCGCCGATCGAGACAATTACCCCTATTTCGTATTTGAATATTCATGACGTAATATTCGTGACGTAATAAGCGAGTAAACACCACGTGATCAGCTGTGTGTACACAATGTATACATTGTATACAAAGTTGCATAGTGTACGATACAATATACTACATCGTACACTACGCCTACTACTAGTGCGTACACCATAGACAACGCAGGGTCATAGTTCACTAGTTCTATTCTCACTAATGCTACGCATGCGCGGCGCGCGCTACTTTCAAGGTCATGTCCTCTGTACTTTCACCGGCACGCGATACCGTTAGCCCACTGTCCGTTACGACCATTGTGTCCGTGTGTGCGTGTTGTGTTCCTATCCACGATGAAGAGACCTCGGTGATTGCGAGCAAAGATTATAAGATATAGTTCGTAGCCCAGTGATTCCTAACCTTTTTCATCGCGACCCTTTTTTGATAATTCTCTAATTTAAAAATATACCGTGACCCGATGAACAAATTATTTTGTATTTCGTTATCACTAAACTTATATCCTAAATAATATATATGTATTAAGCTGTGTATATAACACGCGAGCATTTCTTTTAGACATTGGCCCATGACCCAAACGAAACACCTAATGACCCAAGTTAGGGTCATGACCCATAGGTTGGGAACCACTGCCGTAGACTGTCGACTGTAGACTATGTCCTCTTCCTCGCAGACAATGTATCGCTGTGCGTGTACTCGATCAACTATGTTAACTTCAATTCGCATCGTTCAGCACTTCGCCAAGTTAACGATACGGCTAACTATGACGTAATAGATACCGGCTAACTATTGCGTCATCGTTATCGAATAGCGCTTAGCGGGCATGGAGCTGTAGCGATGATGTAATCGGTGTTTATGAATAGAACGTGCGGTGTTTCGAACTTAACTGAAGCGATATTATAATCCTCCTTCGGATTATAATCTTTCAATGATCCTCCTTTATAATATTGTCTATAAACTGTATAATATATATATATTAATATAACACTGTAACGATATTGAACAGGCACTCTGACTAGATTATTATGGACAAGATATCAGCGAAGTTCATCCCTATGTATTCAGATAATATACTTAGTGTGTGCGCGCGTGTGAGCGTGTGTGTGGGTAAGAGGTTGAAGTAGTAGTCGAGTACACCGTTTAGAAGGACATCGACAATACAGTACATCGCGTATTACCTATCCGTGTATTACTCAACACTCTATACTATGACGTCATAAGCACACGTGACCTGCGTCGCACGTGACTCGGTGGACACGTGACTTCGATATATTCGTATAGTACTAATAGCATAACGTTGATACCGGTCGTCGTCTAAGTACACGCGTACCTAAGGGCATTAAGCAATACGCATATATATATATATATATATATATATATATATATATATTACGTTAGTCATGCGTTAAATATAGCGCGTTATACCATCATAATGAGTGAATGCCACATTAGTATTACGATGTATTAATTATGCATATATATATATATATATATATACATATAAATATATATATATATATATATATATATATATATATATATATATATCCGCGGTGTATTGCCTAAGTAGGTAACATTTAGTCACGTGACAGTGAACATATACGTCTATTACGTAATGATATGACTATTACGTCATAGTTATGAATATAGATACGTTGGATTAATATTTACAAATGTATCATATATTTTATAATATATATATGTGTGTGTATGTGTATGTGTATATGTGTGTGAGTGTGTGTGTATATGTATATATATATATATATATATATATGTATACATATACTTTCTCTATATATTCTATAGTTATTAGAAAAATATTTCAATTTCACATACATCTTTTTTTATGTACATTAAATTCGCCTTCTATATCACGACAGTAACCTATGGCATTAACTACGTATGGCATGTGTCACATGTCATGTGTCATTGTGGTTCATACATGTGCGTGTTTTATAATGTTATTAACCTTGTAAGATTATGTGGAACGTGCAATAAAATATATTCAAATAACCTATATATATATATATATATATATATATATATATATATATATATATATATATTATCTATATATATTCATAAATATATATTAATATATTAGTTAATTATGTAAATCATCAGAGACATATATCTATGACTAAGACATAACTGTAATAGTAACCTCAAACATATATATACGTAGTAAAATGTGGGTAATACGGACCGGGTATATTTTAGACGATAAATCCCATTATTCACTATAGATATATATATATATATACTATCTAAATAATGATATTTCATTAATTTCTCATCATAAATAAAAAGTGACTTACTATCGTAAAGCTGGCATAATAGCAGCGATATTTCTCCTACTCGACGACATAACAAACACCTATACGTATAGGGGAGACGTGTACGTATACATATAGAGTGTGTGTGTGAGTGTGTGTGTGTGTGTGTGTGTGTGTTAACCTTAACCTTAACCTAACTTATCACGCGTGGTTCCGATGACGAGAGTGCGAGTTCGTGATGACGTAACCCGCCCCCGCCCCCAATGTCACGTGACGATGACGTCATACCCTCTATGTCACGTGATGATGACTCATACCCTCTCACACGTGACGATGACGTCATACCCTCTCCCACGTGATGATGACGTCATACCCCCTCTCTACCACGTGACCAGTACAAGTATCGCGTTCGCCACCGAACCCGTGTTCGCCAGCATCGCTAATCTGTTGGGACATTCGAACCGCTGCAATCTGACGCTAACGCCCGACATCAAGGTAGTGTTCCTCCTGTACGTGTACAGTGTGCAGTGTACAGTGTACAGTGTACAGTTTACAGTTTACGATGTACATGATTAGTGAGACACATTCAGTAGATGAATATGTTCATAGTAGTCTGATTATAAGCAGTGCACTAGAATGAAATGAATATCGCACAACTCGCGCGTGAAATACCCGAGACTAGTTATTCCGTGAATATAAATGATATTGGATAATCCTAGGATAATCCTTAGCAATCTCCGTAATATTAAATAGTGTCCTAGGATACTCCTTAGCAATCTCCGTAATGTTAAAGAGTGTCCTAGCATATTCGTGGGATTACATTCACAGAATAACTGTCCTCCGGTAATTCATGCGCTTATATATGACAACTCTCTTCGTTATATTTGCTTATAAATCTATCATCTATCTATCTATATGGGATTGCGTTATATAGAAGTATAGTTGTATAGCATCGCACACACTATTTAACATTACGGAGATTGCTAAGGATTATGCTAGGACACTATTTCAAATTACGGATATTGCTAAGGAATATCCTAGGATTATCCACTGTCATTTATATTCACATAATTACAAGTCTCGGGTATTTCACGCGCGAGTTGTGCGTGCATTCATTTGATTCTGTACACTGCAGTAATCAAGATCACTGTGAAGATATTTAATTTATTTATACTCACTTCGTAGGTACATAATGTATTAATTATAATATGTTAATAGATTATATAATATGTACTATACTAATTTACTATATTCCGTATAATTAAAATATTGTTTTAATATTTTAATTCTGTATATTGTTAACCTATATATTTGTTATACACAGATAATAATTTGTGTATATATAATTATAAAAATATACTAAGATATTACTAAATACAATTTTTCCTAAATATTATAACAATTATATGTGTTGTAAAATAGTTATGTATAGTCTAAATATTAAAATTACCATTATTTATATGATATAAAACTCAAATAATACATTTCTAATACATATCAATATATACATTAATAAATATGATATATTATATATCTGACTATGTAAATATTATATTATTAAACCTTAAACTTTCACCATAGGAATATAAATTCTTAGATGCCGAAATCAAATGTGGAATTATGCAAGTTAGTAACAATTGCTATTGTACACTAGAATTATTATTATAGAAAATACACATATTATCATAGTTTACTCACATATAATTGTTATTTTTATTAATATAAGTATATATATATATATTACGTGTATAACTATTAAATCTATGTATATCAAATAAATAAAATATGCATACAATATATGAATGCAGTGTATATATATATATATATATATATAAAGTATAACAATAATAATAATAAAATGAATATAATAGTTAACTGTGATACATTATAGCTAAATATTAAGTTATGAGATTAAGTATAAACGAAACAGAAATAAAAAGGGCGGATGAGACATGGTCAGCTAACTAATGTGTACGTTAATCTATTGATGATGACTAATCTACGACTGATTATGCGACTCTTAGTGGGCGTGGTTTAGTGGGCGTGGCTTCGATTAAAATGTAATTACACTTAAATAACATATAGGTGTAAAAGGAATTAAATGATCTCTTTTCTAATAAAAATCGAGGTGATGAATGACATGTTTACTTAATAAATTCACTTATACCAAGGGGCGATAATATAACGTATATAATAGATATTATGTCATTCGTTGGCGGTATATAAATGATGGTGATATATCGAGGATTCGCTATATATAGCGCATATATATATATATATATATATATCATCATATGTATGCCAATAGTTAAACATATAGAACACACTAAAATGAAGTAGTATTACATCTTAATAAGTCATAAGTGATGGCAGATTAATGTTTTATATGTTATATTTGTGTATTACATAATTAATGTATATATATATATATATATATATATATATATATATATATATATATATATATATATATATATATGTATATATATATATATATATATATATAAATTTATTTGTTATTTTTTTAATTTGGTGGAGTCCTTTCATCCCATACAGGAACTTAGATGACGTTTTCACTTATAACCATATATGGTTATATATGGCTCTAATGTCCCTTCGAAGCCGCTCTCCTGTTAAGGCATCCATGGTTTTAACGAGAGCCGATCATTATTATCAACACAATTTATAATATCACTTCTAAATATTATTTTAAGTACTATTGTAATGGTCCGGACGAGGCTTGAACCCCCATCCTACTTCTTCTGTAACTGACGCCTTAGCCACACGGACAGTTACATATATTGATATGTGTATATGTGCGCGCATATATATATATATATATATATATATATATATATATATTAATGCGAATACCTAATTAAGTTCAAATACCCGTGAATCCTATGTAACAGAATGCCTTTGCAGTAACATTTCTAAAATGTCCAGCAATTAACCTACAGTACTACAGTAATGGTAAACGGTATAGGCTCATAACATGTTATATATCACGCACGCAGGCATGCTGACTTATGGGCAATCTATGTCAGGTGTATGCACGCGCTTCAATAGTAGTAATATAATAGCTATTGGTAGAATATCAAATAACCGTAAATATTATCATGAAATATATCATTATAGATATATAGATCTATATATATATATATATATATATATATATATATATATATATATATATGTGTGTGTGTGTATTTGTGATTGTTCTTATATATAAGTATGACAATGCCATATCAGGGTAGGTTTCCTATATGTTGTAGGTATATATTGATACTACAAATGTATATGATATCAGGTATTTATGGAAACCATATGTTGTTCAGATATTTAGTTACTAAAACACGCCCATATTCGCAATAGTAACCGCCCATGTTCATCGATAGTCGACGCCCATTCTTACGTTGTAACAACATCATGCTGCGAGCGATAAGAAATCACTGATAACGTTTAGAACGTCCCATATAAGGCACGTGTCTCTCTCTCTCTCTCTCTCTCTCTCTCTCTCTCTCTCTCTCTCTCTCTCTCTCTCTCTCTCTCTCTCTCTCTCTATTGTCTTATAATACAATAGAATCAGACTATACGTATACGTGTATATAGCCTTTGGGCATTATTGTAATGCTATATTTTCATTACCAAAATCAATGTAGGATGTGCTTAAATCAATTTACATTATATATATATATATATATATATATATATATATTTAAATTTTGACATTTATAACATATTCGATCTCTGTATAAATAAATGGGAATCTAAATTGATATTACATCATTATAAAAATAACCTACTTTTAATTATTGTCTAAGATATGCATGCATATCATGAATGGTATAATGATATAACACTAAACCGATAGTGACTACACTTATACATATATCTATTCGTGAGGAGCAACTTGATATCGAGTGATAGGATAGTAGTAATATTACATGTATAGGTATATTCCTATTAGTATATTTACTAGTAATACATTACATCTAAAACGCGTGAAAGGTAGCCAGTATTGGTCTACGTACGTACGTGTAACAGGTAGTACAGGTAAGTACCTACTTGTTTAGCTAAACTTGACGTGAACTATAACAATGTGGCGAATATCTTATAAGAAAATAAGCGAATATAGCGAATATATATATAGTCTGTAGACGCTAGTGAAAGCGCATTGCCATGCATATAATGCCATATAATGCATGTATTGCCATGCATATTAGACATCGTGAACATATCGTTATAATAATGTATATTTGATAAGATACTATTTAGAATTTCCTTACCGGATCAACTGGAGAAACTAAATATATTTTTATATATATATATTTATTTATTTTTATTTTTTATTTATGTTGATTCCTTTCGTCCCATCCAGAAACTTAGATGAAGTGTTCACTTATAACCATATGTGGCTCTAATATCCCTTCGAAGTCGCTATCATGTTTAGGCTTCCATGGTATTAACGATAGCGTTAATATATTTACATATACATAATTATATAAGATCACTTCTAAATAATATTTTAATATCTAATTTAATGATCAGGACGGGGCTCTAACCCGTGTCCTATTGCTTGTATGTCTGACAACTTAGCCAATTGAGCCAAACAGGCATTTATATATATATATATATATATATATATATATATATATATAATAGATGAAAAATATATAGCATTTGTTAATGCTCATACCGAGTCAACCAAGAAATATATACCGTTAAAAGCTAAATTCAAGAAAAGAGTACCATGGGAGAATAAAATCATAGAAGAAAAACGAACTGAATTGAAACAATTATCCATATTAATGAGAAGTACTTATAGTTTTCTTCTGGCTGAGTTGAACTTGGTTGTGTTGATGGAGTTGGTATTACGTAATACCAACTCGATCAACACAACCAAGCTCAACTCAGCCAGAAGAAAACTACAAGAAACATATATCGCTGAGCAATCAAAATATTTGCAAAAGCAAATTGAGGATAATACAATGGCCGCAGATAATAAGAAATCTGCCCTAGCATGGCAAATTGTGAACAGAATTAGTGGTAGGAAGTCTACGAATCATTCTAAAATAAAGGCTATAGATCAGACAGAACGATTACAGAAATAGAAAAATCACTTTTCATCATTACTTGGCGAAAACCAGATAATCACGCATCAAACTACAGTGAAAATAGTAAATAAAGAACTTGCAATTGAGCAAGGTCCTTTTACACTAGAAGAACTTGAAAAAGTTCTGGCTAAAACGAAACTGAATAAATCTGCTGGTATTGATGAGATACCTCCCGAAGTATGGAAATCTGGTTACTTCAATGACCAGTTACTAGAATTTTGTAATGATTTATTCTCTCAAAAGCCCATAGAATACTGGACAAAAGGATGTATTTTACCATTCCCAAAGAAAAGTGACCTTTCAGTAACTGATAATTATAGAGGTATTACTTTGACATGCATCGCTGCAAAAATATATAATACCATGATTAGAGAAAGAATCCAACCTGCCATAGACGAGATTCTTAGACCAAATCAAAATGGTTTCAGGAAAAACAGGTCAACAGTAGGACAAATACTCACGGTTAGAAGAATAATTGAAGGAATCAAAGAAAAAAACCTAGTAGCGTGTATAATATTTATTGATTTTTCCAAAGCATTTGACTCGATACATAGGCCAAAAATGGCAGAGATACTGAAATCATACGGCATACCAAACAAGATTATCAACGCAATTATGATTATATATAGTAATAACAAATCAATGGTTCGATCGCCAGACGGGGACACTGAACTCTTTGAAATTAATTCAGGTGTACTTCATGGGGATACTCTTGCACCTTTACTATTTATCATAACACTTGATTATGTTTTAAGGACATCTATTGACCTACATAAAGATCTAGGGTTAACACTTCAGAAATCAAGAGGAAGAAGATACACAACTGTTACAATATCAGACTCAGATTATGCAGATGATCTGGCACTCTTTGCAGATTCATGTAGTGATGCGGAAAAGCTTCTACATGTCTTGAAAGAGAAAGCAAATTCAGTAGGATTAAGGGTCAATATTAGAAAAACTCAGAATTTTAATATCAACACTGACCATAAAGTAAGATCTGTAAATGGAACACAACTGAAGTCTGTAGATAACTATACATATCTTGGAAGTGAGATATCATCAATGGATAAGGAAATAAAGATCCGAATAGCCAAATCTTGGAGCGCTCTTGATAAATTAAGTTCAATATGGAAATCAAATCTTACGGCAACACTCAAAAGAAATTTCTTCAGAGCAGTAGTAGAATCATTGTTACTTTACGGATCTGAAGCGTGGACACTCACTAAAAAATTGGAAAGAAAACTTGACGGAACATATACAAGAATGTTGAGAGTAGTATTTAATATATCATGAAAACTGCACTTAATAAACTAGAAACTATATGGAAATATTCCTATTCTCTCCAAGACTATCCGGGAAAAAAGAACACGATTTGCTGGACACTGCTTCAGAAGCGAAAATGAGATTATTAGTAGTGTACTAATGTGGATACCTGCTCACGGATTTACAAAGCGTGGACTACCGAAACGAAACTATATAAAGCAACTAACTGATGACACAGGCCCAACAGTAGAAGAAGCGAAGACAGCGATGAAATATAGAAACATCTGGAAAAATATTGTTGAATATGCTCGGGAAACTATCCCGATCTGGTAAGGTAAGGTAATATATATATATATATATATATATATATATATATATTATGATGATGATAATATGATTTATTTGCACCTATCATATGTATGGCCACCTTTCAGAGGTGTACATAATAATATTGAACGATAGATTAAATATATAAATAAATGATATAAATAAATAAGCAAAACGATAAAATAAAAAATTTATAAAAATAATAATTTGGTACGATTAAAATAAGTGAATATATTACATTGATTATATGTATGCTTTGAGGTGCATAATAAAGGAAGGGTATGAATGAGTTTATCTAATAGAGGCAGGATGGGAATTCTATTAGGATGGAACAATATAACTGAAAGCGCGTTTATGGTATTTCAGGTATGAAACATAAGGGCAGATTAGGGAAATGTCATCATTGGAACGTAAGGAAGTTAGTGGGCTCCTTAGTGTTAATAAGGACATAAAATGAGGAAGATAAGTATAATATACGGCTTTATGAGCGAGTGATAGAAGATGAATGATGAAGTGCTTTTTAGTGGGAACCAGTTGTGAGTCAGTAATGGAATTATTAAACCGATTAATGGAGAAAATTGTGCGTATAGATATATGAATTCTACCAATTAAATGGTATCATTAAGTATTAGGGAGAAGATAGAGTAGGGAGGAGCAGTAGTCTATTCTTGAGAGGACGAGTTCGTTTATAATATAGTGGTAGGGAAAGTTAGGTCCTTTCTTATGCGACGAATTTTGAAGAGGTGATAGTTAGCTGATTTAGATATATTAGCTATATGGGAATTGAGGGATAGGTCAGCATCCAAAGTATCATCAAAATTTAGAACGGATGATCATGGGATGACAGAGAAACCGTCAATGACAACAGGAGGAAAATAATGATAATTAGATGGGCTATTTAGGAGTGCAGATTTAGAAGAGTTAAGTAGATGGTTGTTAGAGAGAAGCCATGATCTGATAGTTGATTCACATGTACATAATTGTGAGTTATCTGGTATACCAGATGTACTATAGTACATTCGAGGAGTTAGATAAGAAGGAATATATTTGAATATCATCAGCTGATACTATCACATATATATATATGTGATAGTGGAAATCTGAAAATTGACCAATAATATCATGTATAGGTAGGATATATATTGAGAATACGAGGGGCCGAGAACAGATCCCTGAGGAACACCATAATGAAGAGAATGATATCATGTTGAGAAATTGCATATTGTATTAATACTAATAGTTTGCGAATAACTATAGACAAATATTTATTAATACTGTGTGTATATATATACAACACATATGCGTAATGACGACGTATATTGTATTACGTATACATAATACAATTATAATTATATATATATATATATATATATATATATATATATATATATATATATATATATATATATATATATGTAAATTGGACTATAAACCAAGGGATCAACGATCACCCACAGTAACAACATCGCTTACGTATGTTATTGTATTTTAATCTGGAATCTATTTATTACCTTATAAGGCGGCCTACGTAGTGTAATAGAATAACATTGTACATAATCAGTTATGCAAATACGACTAGTTATCTATATAAATGTATATATATATATATAACTGCCCGTGTGGCTCAGTAGGCTAAGGCTTCTAACATGCATTCCGTAGGGCGCGAGTTCAAACCCCGGAAGGACCAATAAAATGGGTCTTAACATAATATGTAGAAGTGATCTTATATAATTGTGTATAAATAAATGATCGGCTCTCGTTACAACCACGGATACCTTAACAAGCGAGCGGCTGCGAAGGGATATAGATATATATACGAAATGCAACGTCGATCGATAATATATCTAAAATTAATCATAACTAAACATATACTAATTATACTAAATTAAATATTGAGTAATGTAAAGTAAACGACGCTCGAATTTTAAGCCAGATTTCTGATTTAAATACAGTTTCGGCACGGCGGTCGCGGCGACATAAGCAGAAATATCATTACCCGTCACAACGCGTAGAAAGCTTTTAGATCGTCTTAATTAGCGGCAATACAATAAAGGCATTGTTATGTACTGCTACGTAAGTGTACGGTTTCTCACGTGACTAATAGTGGTGATGACCCCTAGCGGTGAAAGTGATATATACTACGCGTGTGCGTGTGTGTGTGCGTAGAGGATGTGTATTTCGCACCAGCTAGATTGAGTGGATATATATATTTGTGTATGATAATATCACTCGATCAACATATCAGTATTATTATTGTACGTATGACGTATACAGTACGTATATTATACAAAAGTATGGTATACAATCTTATTAAATATGATGTATATAATAATAATGTTATTATTTAAAAATAATCATTTATGTATATATATAACAGATGCACTGTATATATTGTGTACATATTGTGTATATATATCGCATATATTTTGTGAATATATTGCACATATTTTGTGTATATTGCACAATTAAATAGTCGGTAATTATATAGGATTATATTTATCAATATTTATTAAAAAAATAATTTCGTTATTTATTTAATACAACTCAAGTTTGCCGATAATTAGCTCGAACATGTTGTACATTGTAAGGCATGTACTATGTAAAGGCCTTAATACGTACGCTATAATATATAATAGCTATAATAGATAATAGCTATAATAGATAATAGCTATAATAGATAATAGTTATTATAGATAATATCTCTAATATAGCGATCCAACGCTAAACTATAAATTTCAAATTAATGCAACAATTTTACATAATTATATGATAATCATATCCAATTGTATACACTTACCACGACGAATAGAGTTGTCCACTGCTGAACTATCCGTCTATTGATTGCCTACTTCTTAACTTATAGCTACGATATCGCTTTAGTCGCTAATAATCTCGCATTCTACTCGTTCGCCCACTAATAATATCTAGTTATACTATTACGTTCACTATTAATCTTACCGCCCATTCGATCACCTACTAATAATACACCGCCCACTCATTATTCCACTTATAATACAACCGCCCACTAGAAAGAAGACTAATAATATCACATCCCGTTCACTATTCAACTAACATTCTCCCCGCCCACTCGTTCGCCCACTAATATACCGCCGCCCACTCGTTATCCCACTAATATACCATCGCCTACTTGTTAGCCCACTAATATACCATCGCCCACTAATACACCACCGCCCACTCGCCAGTTAGCCGACGCCCTATCGTACCTGCACAGCGTACAGAACATCCTACACGGAAACGTATCGCCGAGTAGCGTGCTGGTCACCCGCCGTCGGACGTGGAAGCTGGCTTGCTTCGGCTTCTCGGAGAAGCTGAGTTCGGGCGGCGACTGTTTCCGACGGACGGCGTGGACTTCCAAGCTTCCTAAGATGGTGCAGCCGGACCTGGATTACGTGGCGCCAGAAACGCAGCTCAGGGAATCGCACTTCAAAAGTTTACGTCGTTAACTAATGTGTAATGTCTACGTGTGTGTTATCGTATAGGTCTTACATAGGGTATACGTAGGGTTATAGGGTATACGTTGGGGTACATAGTATACATGGGGTATATAGTATATATGATTATACAATATACATATGTTTATATAGAGCACATATTATATAGGTATGTATAATTTACATAGGGTTATAGAGTATATACATACGAATATAGTATATATATATCGCTATGTAGTATACATTGAAAGAGTACAGAAGTTTAATCCCGGTCACCAATGTATACGAATGGATACATAGTATACTAGAGTATCTCGTTCTCTTTTAACAGTTGAATTTCTATCGTCGATTATTGATGTGTACTGTATCATTTTTTAATAGTTTTATACATCTATTTAGTATGTGTCATAATAATAATAATAATAATAATAATAATAATGATGATTATTATTATTATAATGTTTATCATTCAACATCGATTTATTTCAGTAAATGTTTCAATATTTAGTTTATTTTTTATTAATTTTATATATATATAGCTATATTGTATTGTAATGTATAATATTACTAGCTGCCATATGTGTATATTATACAATCTTAAGATATTATAAAACAACCTATATTTTGTATATAGATATTTTATAAATTAGTTAAGAGGTTAATTAGTTACAAAAAAATGAATTATAAAAATATTAGAGTACAAATATCATTGCATAATGAATATATTGTAAACAAGTTAAGTGTATGTCATCGCTATAATTAATTACGTAACTTTTTTGTAATATATTCATTATGCAACAATATTGTTACTCTAATAATTTCATAATTTGTTTATTTTGAAACTCATTTATAAAATATCCAAATATATAATATATATTATTTTAATATTATGCATTATTGCATTAATATTTAAATTAGACTCATTTATTTTAAACTTGATATTATATTTAGTTTCAATATAAATATTTTAAAATTATTATATCGATATAACATTAATTAATACTATGTATATATATATATATATATATATGTTATTAACATTATTTATAATACTTGACTTATAATTAATGTAATTTATACATAGTTAATAATTTATAAATCGCTCATTTGTAATAATAAGAAACATTACTGAACTCTCTAATTTTATGAATTCATTTGTACTTCGACTAGTAATACATCTAGCCAATATTCCTTCCCGGTACTACTACTACTACTAATAGTGATGGGAATGAAACCCAATTTTAAGTTTCGAAACGGTTTCGGTTTCAAAGACAAGGGTTTCTAAATGGTTTCATTTAAAAAAACAAGGGTTTCGAAACGGTTTCAGTTTCAAAAACAAGGGTTTCGAAACAGTTTCAGTTTAATATATAATGGTTTCGAAACAATACATTTTTAAATACGGCATATATTTAATATATTAACATAGATTCATTTTTAAATTTAAATTCAGAATTACTCGAAACATACTCGCAATTACTCGCAATTACTCGAAACCGACTCGGAATCGTAATTTGGAAACGTTAATTACTCGAAATCGCTCTAAACTCTGCTCGATCCCATCACTAACTACTATTACTATTATTACGTAACCGTGCTATTATTCCGTGCTATTACGTAACAGCTAAAAAGTACAAAGGAACCACGTATCTGGGTGACATGTTCTCGTTGGGCATGTTGATATGCGCCCTCCACAACAACGGCAACAGTCTGATACAGGCGGGTAATAGCGTCACCGTGTACGCGAAACACCTCGAAATGGTCGGTATCCAAGTGTGCTGTATACGTATATATGTATATATATATCATAATTATTATATATATAAATATAATAATAATATATAGTTTATTAGGTAAACAAAAAAATAAATAAATAAACAAAAATATGGAAGCAAAAATAGATATGAATTGTTACCCAAATCGACGTGGTACAAATATTAACATCGGGTTTACATTAATAATAAAACGCCTTGGTGTATGCATGCCGAACTAATATATATATATATATATATATATATATATATATATATATATGTGGGTGTATATATATATATGTGTATATATGGGATATAATCCTCTATACACATTAATGATATATAAAAATTCTATTTAATAATCTAAATATTATAACTACAATTAACATAAACATTGTTTGGTCCATATCCATCACAATTGTATGGAACTCTCTCCGCTCTCCGCTTCTCCCACTATCATTTTCACACCTTTTTAAACTTAGTCTCGAAAACCTTATTGTTTCGCAATAACTTTCTCTATTTTGACGGCCGATCGCTCCAGAACAATAAGTCGCTATATAACCACAAAAAGTATTAAAAGGAAGTAAATATACGTATACTTACGATGTATTTTTAAGTTGACCTACTACTATATACATCGTCCGTTTACGATGTACTATTAAGTATGGATTTAACTAATACTTATTAAGTATATATTTCCTTTTCGTACTAATATTACTATAGTTAAAAGTAGTACAATTACTCGTGTCTATTATCTATTGTTTAGTAGTAGTTGTAAATATGGCTATGAATAGTATACGTACAGTTGTTGGTAGTACAGTTATGGTGTGCTATGTGTAGCAGGACAGTTGGACAAGTGGACAGGTGGACAAGTGGTCAAGTGGACAAGTGGGTAGGTGGACTAGTGGACTAGTGGACAGTTGGACAAGTGGACAGTCAGTCGATACATCGCGTAGCTACAATAATAGTCTGTCCATTTGTTCAGTTGTCCGACATCACATTCTAAAAAATCACAAAAATTATCCCGGGAGAGACCCCGGGTTTAACTGAGAAAAATAATTGGGTCAATGGACCCATATTATAGCAAAATATGGGTCAAAGAGGTGGTGCGAGTTTTGACCCAAATGTGTTCATTATAAATCAAGTGATATATATTATCTAACAAAAATGGATCTAAATTACTACATTATTTTCTCAATATGGGTCAATTGACCCATTTATTAAAAATTATATGATTCAACTGACCTAATTTCATTTACAAAAATAGGTCTCAATTACCTACAATATTTTTATATTATGGGTCAATTGGCCCATTTATTAAAAATTATATGATTCAACTGACCTACTTTCATTTAATAATAATATAATTAAATAATATAGTTCATATGATACACTTACATTTATATATTTTAGATTCAATTATATTAATTAGATTTTATTTGTATATTATTTAGTATATTAGAATATATGCTATAGTAAGTGGTATCGTAGCAAGGTATTAACTCATATATTATTATATATTATATAATTTCATTTATATTATATTTTAAACTTAAATTCAGTAATAATAATATTTAACATTAAATACAATATGTAATAAATATTTAATTGCTATATATTCAATATTGAGCAATTTGTTCAACATGATTCCAATTGTATTAACAATATAATTATGATTACAATTGCATTTCAATGCATCATCACTTGAATGATATAATGATAATTTAGAAAAATACTTAGGATTACTTAAATAATTTGAGTTTTTAAAATAATATTATATTTATTAAAATCACTATATTAACTTAAATATAAAATTAAAATAATAATTAATAATTAATTTGCATACATAAAAATTAAATCAATATATTAAAATAATTAAAAGGTATAATATTGTATGCTTTCTATATTACAAAAATAATATATCTATAACTTAAGGTAATATTTACATGAATAAGTTGAACATAAATTGCTAATTTAAGTTAAACTTATGTTGATAATTTAAGTTGAACTTATAAATATATATAGGTCAATTAACCCATATTATATTTCAAGGTAGGTATATTATCTAATATACCTTTTATTATCATTTTTACCCATATTTATATAAAACATGGGTCGTTCGATATATTATTTAAAATATGACCCACTTTAGTATATTTTACATAGGTAAATTGAACCATTTCATGAAAAATCAGACAAATGACCCACATTATCACTATATAAGTCCAATGACCCATTTATTTATCTCAGTTGGCCAACGATAAAGGTTTAACTAATACGTAGTAAATAGTAGTAAGTAGTACAATCGCGCGTAATCCCAGTCTGAGTTGTACAACTAGCCGCGTTCACATGGCAGTTCAATTCAATTTATTTTAAAGACTCTTTGTGCCATAGCAATCAAGCGTCTAAAGTAAAAACAAAAAACAATATAACGGAAATTAAACGAAAATAATATAACTACTAATAATTAACAATCGGAATACAGTAAGTACTCAACATCACTATAAATAGTAAATAAAAGTGTAGATATTGATATAAATAGCGATACAAATAATGATCAGTTGACGGAGAACTTCGGTGACGTGGCGCACCATCTTCCGCTAGTGCTGGTCGACCCTGTGGAGAAGATGATCAACAAGAATGTTGCCTATAGACCCATGGCTCGCTACTTCTCGGCGGTTAGTGTTGCTAGTTCTGGTTACGTAATGGTTGCGTACTGTATGTATATATATATATATATATATAATGTAACTATATATATAAGTAGCCTGTGTGGCTCAGTTGGCTAAGGCGTCGGACACACAAGCAGTAGGGCGCGAGTTCAAGTCCCGTCCGGACCATTAAAATATGTCTGAAAATAATATTTAGAAGTGATCTTATATAATTGTGTATATGTAAATGATCGGTATTCATTAAAACCATGGATGCATTAACACGAGAGCGGCTTCGAATGGACATTAAAGCTATATCGTATGAGTGAAAACTTCATCTATGTTCCTGGATGGGATGAAAGGACTCCACAAAAATAATAATAATAACAACAATAGCAATATATATTTACTTATTAGCTTTAGTGTGAGATTATTACACTAGTGTAATTCTTACTACTATCAACTTATGTTATTAATTATTAAGTATATGATTATTAATTTTAATGAATATAATAATAATAATCATAATAATAATAATAATCAGATTCCTTAATCGTATTAAATTAAAATAATCCCGTATAGATATAGAAGATATTATGAACTTATCAATATATATATATATATATATATATATATATATATATATATGTATATATCTGTCAACTATACCTATGAATGGATATATAACTACAGCTATGATATGATATAATAGATTCATATACGATGATCTAACATTAATCAGCATTATCATCAACATCAACATCATCATCGTCATCATCCTGCCCATCCTCATCCTCATCCCGCAGCACAAGTACTTCTCTGACCCGGTAGCGTGTTGCATGTCTGCAATGGAGAACTTGGATAACTCGGACATAGTGGAGAGATGCGAGTTCTTCTGCAAACTCAGCAAAACCATTCCCGATTTCCCAGCGGTTATTAGCCTATATTAAGTATTAATCACTCAGACGATATAGACAATGTATGAGTCACGTATAGTGATAAGTCGTCTATTAATACATTGAGCAATTAGTATATACCTTTAATACCTAGTCATTTTACAGTGCAATCTTAATTATATTGACCTATTTCTTTATAACTGCATCTGAATATATAAATACGATTATATTGTAGAATGTTTAAATATATATATGTACGTGTGTGTATATTTGTGTATGTAAATTGAGAAATAGATATCGGAAGGAGTTGAGATAAAAATAGTAATATAACTTATATATTATTTGTTAGTTATATATATATATAGTTCATAATTTATAAATCGCTTATTTTTAATAATAAGATACATTATTGAACGGTCTAATGTAATGGATTCACTTGTATTTCCACTAGTAATACAGCTCTCAGCCCTCCACCACTACTAATATGATTATATAAACAAGCGCTATTATTTCGTATCACGTTTGTATAGTATTATTAATATTAGTAAGTGCTTCGCTATTTCTCCACCGGTATTCGCGTAACCACTATTTAGAATGTTATATATTAAATATAATCGTAATGTTAAATATCCTATTTGTGTGTATATTATAAAATCATTCAAGATACTTATATATATATATATATATATATTTCTATTATGTATACAACAAAATTATATGTATTCAATAAATATATATATATATATATATATATATATATTTGTATTTGTGTATGTATATGTATATAGCGTTGTATATGTATATATAAGTCCCTAATCAATATTCTCTCTTCGTTCCAATGTCATCATCTTATTGCCATTCCTTATCAATCCTCTTTAAGTATTGCGTTTTTATTGCGTTAACGTAAACTTGAACTTCTCAAGATGATTCCCACATATGACTTAGCTTATGTTGTATTACTCTTATCGCCGAGAGGAATACTATAGTACTATAGACCTATATGTCATACTGTTGTATATGTAGGGTTTACTTCCTCGTAAATACTATTCTACGTTAAACATGCATATACATATATATATATATATATATGTATATATATATAATAATTTCTCCTGATATAACAGTCTAGTTATATTATTCACTCAACTACAGAACTCTATATCCATCACACAAAAAACCAGAATTCACTGCCTTTCTGATCTATTTTAATGATGTTGTTACTAATGTCATAAGTTTACCCACATACATAATATGCGTAAGACTCGTAATACCTACAGATGTGTTAAGAATATTAATTATATGATATTTTAGGCTAACGTATATTCTTTTTATGCGAATATTATTCATCTGCAGTTTTATTATATTCCAAACTCTCCCATTTACTGGATAAACATGTCCTTAAGAATATATAGCTTACTCTACATCCTAACACCCCATGATTTACTCCCCACTTAATTTCCTTGAAAGTATCACTACGTAAATCTGGAATAATATACATATCCTAGTCATGATCATCTAGAGATTCATTCACTGAGAAACGCTATATTCACAAGCTACCAATTACCTATGTAAAATCTAGATATATCTGATTATAGTACACTATAATCGGATTATATCCTAACTTGCTTCTAATAACCGATGTCTTTCAGGATGGCTGATAATTTGTTATCTATCCAAAAACCTGCATTATACCATATATGACTATATCCTAAAAACAAGTTTACTTTACTTTTGATTTCGTTGGCTAAAATATACGTGTGGTCGCCACTCCATACACGAGCTGGTTTTTAAATAAGATATTTCTTTCAGCTAGATCTCTCCTTATTTAGCATGGATATCAATATACCTATTATACGTGGTGCATCAACGCGAAGGTACAAATAGAGTATTGACTTGTAGTACTATAAAACCAAAATATTCAATCAAAGAGTTAGTAAGTTTGATGTAGCTGAAAGATTTGAGGTTAGACAAAAAAGAAACTAAAAGTTAGTCGTGCTACAACACTATAGACTACAAGTCCTGTGCAACACATTATAAATCGTTATAAGAACCGCACCACAAACACTACGGATACATCTTCTCCACAACATTTACTGATTGATTGGCTCTATCGTAATAAAGATCAATGATCACTGAATAACCAACGTATCAACTGTCCTTCAATACCTGTCCTTCATAGTTACTCCACCTATATATTCATACATTTACATTTTTTAAATTTTACGATTTTTGAACTGCGAACTGTGCTTATAAAGCAATCGGCTGTCCATATAAAAGTTAATATTTCAGATTAAATAATTGGGTTTTCAGTAGTTTCTTGAAGTTCGGAGATGATGTATGTAGGGAGAGTGTTCCACGAGTATGGGACAGATATTGCCCAGTCGCTAGTGTTAATTGAATTATATATATATATATATATAAATATATATATATATATATATATATATATATATATATATATATGTTCTTTAGATGTGTAGCCCGCAACCGTATAGCTCGTATCTAGACTTCTACTTGCGTACACTTCTATATATCTATACGATTGTGTTCCACTGCATATGTCAAACGGGCCTACTTAGATCATCTATGTCCAAGAATGTCCAATAAGCTGTAACATACTCTCAAATTTCCTTAATTCCGGTTATTCATTTCGCTTTTAAATACACAATAACTATTCCGATTTAAAAAAAAATCATCATTCGATCCTGGATCACTTCTCAAGTATCGCCCAATATCATATTTACCCATAGTCAGTATAACTTTCGAAAGAGTTGTCTCTCGTCAACTAATTCCTTTCTACGCTCAGCAATGTACATATTTCTCTGCAAATTAGACTACGCCCAGAGCACCACACATAAACAGCAGTACAAAACGTCATTGATAGCATCGCTCTTAACACTACTAATTTCAACTAGCCATGCTTGACCAGTACCTCCGTTAATCATACCGTGGGGTCCAGTGTCTATCTGCCTGGAATCAGAGAAATATCCTGGTGTACATTGCACATGTCTATCTTAGTATGAATATCACAATATATAATCACTCATATTCCCTTTCTATGATATACGAGGTTCCCAATTAGTCATCACGTGGTATGTCACTCGTTAACTATATTTATATCCACCACCTTCCCTCATGTAAACTAATCCTAATATATCTATATACAGACGATTTACAGCTATATATGTTTCTCCTACTATTTCATCATCAGATCTCAATGATAAAGTCTCCTTTTATACTCATGATATTGTACCCAATGGTTTATTTCAAATAACCCTCTCCTTAATTCCTACAAAACTATATTGTTGAATCTTTCTTCATCTCCTACTTACTTCCTCCATTTTCTTATTGATTTAACAGTGTAAACTTTCTATCCCCTATTGCATCCAACGTAGACGTCATTATTGATTATATTCTTTCCTTTATTCCTAATATTAATATCATCACTAAATCTGATAATTATTATCTTTTCAGAATTATAAAAATTCGTTAATTATTACTGTATCTCTTACTAAAAGTATAGTTAATTCCCTTGTCCTCTCGAGTATGGATGTATGTTACACGTTCCTCATTTATCTCCCTTGTTGTCTATATCTCACGTCAATTGAGTTATTCTCTCATCAATCCATACTACCTACAACCTGCCAATTAAATATCATTCCTCAATTTCCTCACAACAACACTTAACTCTCTGGTTCCCATTTAACCAATTATCGCCTTTTCGCGCTTCTATTTATTGTTTATTCCTCTATATAATGATCCACTTATCAATCATAT
This sequence comes from Osedax fenrisi, assembly GCA_964019155.1. Classification (NCBI taxonomy): domain Eukaryota; kingdom Metazoa; phylum Annelida; class Polychaeta; order Sabellida; family Siboglinidae; genus Osedax; species Osedax fenrisi. The sequence continues at coordinate 119,794,448 of OZ025239.1, read as the reverse complement.
ATTAATGTTTCTCTAGTAATACGATCTTCTCTCCCTTATATTCGAAACTTTACTTCTATTCTTCTAACTATCCCTTAGTATCCGTGCCTCGATAATACATACTCAATCCCTTAGATATATTAGACCTAAGCTATGGAATTCACCCCTATCCTCTTTTAGAAACACCGGTTCTATAATACAGTTAATACGTGCAACCTGAAATACTTATTGTATGTAGCATTCAATATATTATAGTATAACATAAAATAGTATACATTATATATTGAAGAATAGGATCGATTAAATGCCTTGTAGTAATCGGTTATAAATAGTTTTGTGAAAATATACATTTATCAACGATAATTATACATAATTATATAATTATGTGCAATTATATAATTAATATCAGCGATTAATAAACACATTTAATAATGAACTCGTTCGCTCGTATTCTCGCCGCAGAAACTCCTATACTTGGCCGTATTGCCCCTACTGCTGGACTACATCGACACCCCGGACATGATGTTGATGACGTTGCCGTGCTGGATATCTCTTATCGACACCTCCAATATCGACCAGTACTCGTCCGTCATATGGCCTCAGTTTAAGCGTGTGTTTACCATGAACAGACCATCTCAAGTTAGTCATCGTTGTCAACGTAATAGTAATAGACTATTTTAATAGAATCGTTGATTTATTTCTAATATAATAAATATATATTTGTATTATTATTGTATTGTTATTGTTATTTTATTCGGTGGAGTCCTTTCATCCTATCAAGGAACTTAGATTAAGTTGTAACTTAATCACATAACCATATGGCTCTAATGTCCATTGGAAGCGCTCTCAAAGTAAGGCACCCATAGTTTTGATGAGAGTCAAGCATTATATACATCATTATATAATATCGCTTCTAAATATTATGATAATAACTCTTGTAATGGTTCGGACGTGGCTTGAACCTATGTATCTGATGACATAACTGAACCACAAAGGTAGTTAAATATATATATATATATATATATAAATAACAATATTCAATATATGTTTCTACTAGAGGACTTCAAATGAATGCGTATTGGTCTACCCTATCATAGTTAATGCCCAGTCATTAATATCGTGATATTGATATCTAGCGTATACGCAGGGTATAACCTTACAGTATAGCATACCTATATAAGGTTATATATATATATATATACACGACACTATTTTCATGTTTATTCATCGCAATGATTAATTATTAAATATGAAACTCGGGGGTAACACTATATTCGATAAGCGTGTGCATAGGAGTAATGTATTCAATTAACTGTGGACATATATATATATATATATATATATATATATATGTATTATATATTATATATTTATAAATCAACCATATCGGCTAAATTTGACCGCGATCGTAAATATTATCATTTAAATTGAATTCAATAATAGGTTGTGTAAATAATTAATATTATACAATGTGTATAATATAATTAATATATAGCTATATATATATATTATTGATATACATATTATAATACATATTATATTATACATATTATAATCAATTCCTTAGTCAAACTATATTTAATTACTCTTCCAATCTACGATTTTCATTAATTTTTTCTTTTAGTATTATAACTATAATTATTAATGTTATTTATTTATATTCTTATATCTTATACCTTATATCACGCATTATAGCGTATTTTAAATATTAATTTATGTGATAAAATAAAATCAACATCATCATATGATATCATAGTTAGTATCATCAACATCATCATCATAGTTAGTATCATCACCACCATCATCATCATCACCATCATCATCACCATCATCACCACAATCACCACCATATTCATATTCATCACCATCACCATCACTATCACCATCATTATTATTATTGAAGTGAATGTTATTATTAGCGTGCTATTTCCGTAATTCAAGCCACGCCAACTCGTATTTAAAGCCACGCCCACTCGTATTCAAAGCCACGCCCACTCGTATTCAAAGCCACGCCTACTCGTACTCAAAGACACCCTCAAAGTAGTCTAAGAGTTTAAATTATTCTTACTTATAGTACAAAACCAAACTAGCATTTATAAACTATCTGAGTTAGCGATAGTTATCGTTATTTATATATATATATATATATATACGGTTGACAGCAACAGAAAATATCCTATATTATTTTGAAGCCCTTTAGAAGGAAAATGTATATTAATATAATAAACAGGAAAATGAAACCGTATCAAACAAAATTATTCTAATAAATATTATTATTATTATTATTATTATATAAATATATATATATATATATATTGTTATTGTTACTGTTATTGTTATTTTATTTGGTGGAGTCCTTTCATCCCATCCATGGAACTTCCTGCAGGAACTTAAATGACATTTTTACTTGTAACCATATATAGCTCCAATGTCTCTTCGAAGCCGCTATATATATATAGGTGTATATATAAGTGTATATATAGGCCCATATACGATAATATTGAGTGATACCTGTGACCCCTTGACCACCAGGCTACTGTGTATCTGGTGCAGAACTTGGAGGTGATCCTGAACAAGACCAGTGAAGAGGACATCAAGTCGGACATCCTGCCCTTGGTGTTCTCGTGCTTGGAGTCTAACTCGGTGGCCGGACAGGTGAGCCTGTGTGTTATATATACTTTATAATATAATATAATATAGTATAATGATAATATAATATACTATAATATAATATAATAATATAATATAATATAATACAATAATAATATAATATAATAATAAAAGCAAAGTTGCCTTTTTAAGGGATATTTGTTGAGTATTGCCTCGCCCATACTTTTAATTTGTTCACACACAAAAATCAATTTTTTTCATAATCAATTATATCGTAATCCTATTTATGTATTATAATTCATTAGGTGTATTTTATTAGATTGTTTAACATATACAATTGAAAATAAAATAATAATTGTTGAAAGTGCTTAAAACCGTTAAAAAGGGCATTTCTAGTCAATTAGAGCGCACACACATGTAATATTATATGCGCACATGTGCTATGTGTTGGAGTATAATAAAATACTACTTTTTTAAATCATACCCTCCGCTCGAAGTATTATCAAAGACCTTTGGGCTTTGGTATTATTCAGGAGAAATAACATATATACTTAGATATTGGTCAATTCATTATTTGTTAAACTCGGTACACGCGATATCGGTTCATATATAATCGATACAAATATCGTATACTACGTGAACAGTACATTATTATAGTATAATATAATATTTTAAACATGTTCGCTTTATTATATAATATATATACTACATTATATATATATATATATATATATATATATATTATAGTAGTATATATTATACATGTATATACTACTATAATATAATAAATTATATAATGTAAATTGATAATTATCAATATATATTGCTCTATTACAATTATACAATGTATTAAATGATATGCCTTGAATATATAATAGCCACATTAGCACCAAATATCTATTATATATTCAAGGCATATATAAAACTTATATAAAACACCATATATATATATATATATATATGAATTAGGTTATAGATCAACCCGAGACAAAAACCGGTATGGCAAGAGTTTTTCTATAATTTAGTTAGATATGGGATTAGGTATTTTTATATTTTATATTTTAATGTCGTTATAGGATGTAGTAATTTATTTAGTGGTTTCGAAATATATCTAGTTATGCAATATATATATATATATAGTAATTATATATCTAATTGAATATTGAATATATTATTTAATATATATATATATATATATATATATATATTATTTTACTTATATCAATAACAATAAATTTAACTTTTCGTTTATTATTTTACAGGTTTCAGTTTGGTAGTTATTTAAAACTATTTTCTAAATATATGAAATCCTGTTTTTATAACATCGCAGATAAGAATCATTTATATATTCAATATATTTATAACGATAAATGTGTATCTATCTATATATAGTTACACACACATATACACATATATGTATATATTTGTATATATATATATATATATTATAGGAGGCAGCTATTTCGCTATTCGTGAACATAACGAAATACGTGGATAACGACAGTATCCGGAAAACGATTCTGCCGAGAGCTAAGGATTTATTCCACAAGAATAAAGACGTCAGAGTTCGTATCTAAACAAATGTGTACTTCATAACACGTGACCTCCCTCACGTGACCTACCTCGTGTGACCTTCAGCATATATATATAATAATCCAATATTTAGAACCTATTAAAACTATACATATCAACTCAATGTGATAACAATATGTATAACAATAAATATCACTTCTAATCTTGTAATGATCAATACGTGTACACGGAATGAATGTTATCGTACGACACTTCAGTTATTTCTTATTAATGTCATATTAAGGGCCGGCGAAACATTTGATTATTTGATTTCATCGAAACATTATGAATATATGAGAGTTTTTGATACTAAAATATAGTTTATCGTATACTATAACTTCTGTAAAATATTAAAAAATTACTACATTTTTTTAAATATTATTAATTACATTAAAATCCATATATATATATATATATTAAGTTATATAATTGTATTACGATGAGAATGAGACCTATAAGACGGACCTATATTTCCCGTAATTTCCAGGAATTTTCCAGTAAGTAAGTTATACTTTTAGCTCATACTTAATATATATATTTTGAGTTACGTTTTCCTTACTGGAAAATTCCTATATATATATAAAGAGTTATTTATTATGATTAAGTTCTGACAGATTCATATAAATTTATCAAGTAGATCAAATTTATGGATGTTAAAAGAATCAAAATTAATTTTAAAAATAAAGATAGTAATATTATTTTTTTTTTAAATTATAAATATTTTACCATCATTTTAATGTATATTTGTATACGGTTGTATTTATAAACGCTTATTTATAACACTTATTGTCAATTTTATGTATCAATCTATATATCATTTTAAAGATATCGTATACAATGTACTGATTTTATATAATATAATTATTAATAAAAAATATATTTATTTAAAAAATCAAATGTTTCGCCCGCTCTCGAGGAGATTAAGGACATCAATAAATAATTTAGAAATTTAACATATTAATATTAAAATATATTCATATATATATATATATATATGATAAGTATAGTAATGGGTGTGTATTAATGAATGTTATGCAATACTACCAGACGAGAGTGAACACCCTATCGTGTATAGTACGTATTATCAATACCCTCGATAAGATGATGATAATAGACGAGGTACTTCCGTTCCTCATCGAAATACAGACGCAGGACGTCGAAATCATCATGTCGATAATAGGTTACAGAAATGTCTACCTATGTTAATGTGTACCTACTGTTAATGTGTACCTACTTGTAATGTATATATATATATATATATACTGTTAATGTATAGATATTGTTAATGTTTACTTACTGTTAATGTGTATCTATTTGACGTATAATATACATTGTATACCTATTGCTAATGTCTACCTACTTTGAATGCATATCTACGTTTAATGTTGACCTACTAGATGTCTACCTATGTATAATATCCAGCTACTGAATGTATATCTATTGAATTTCTACCTACTGAAATACTACCTACTATTTTTCTACCTATAGGTATATATTGTGAATATTAATATATTGTTGATTTCTACCTAAAGAATGTGAATCTATTACGAATGTGTACCTACTTAATGTCTACCTACATAATGTATACCTACTGTCTTTTTTGAATCACCACTCTCTATATTACTATATTCATCACGCTTATCGAGGGCAGGTATCTACAAACATTTGCTGAGTGATAAGAGGTTCGGCATGACCTATAACCTTTTGGCTACGAGAGTTCTTCCCTCGGTGGTTCCTTACGCTATCGCTCCCGGTCTTAAACTCGAACAGGTTATACACCGGAACCTCTCACTAAAATGCTACTAACTAATTAAATGCATAGTTTATCGATGTTTTGAATATCGTATTAAAATATGTTATAATATTTTAATATATTAACTATAGTTATAATAAAAACTCGATAAATCATGATATTTCGAGTTTGATTTATATTACATTCTATAGAGATTAGGTGATTAGAGATTAGTGATTAGAGATTATAGATTATAGATTAGTGATTAGATATACTTAATATATGTATCAACGTATATATTTAGATTGCCACTTAAATAAATAAAATAACTAAAATATATATAATATAATAAATTAAAAAACTCATTATTGCCTAACTTTCTATTTATATTTATATGTAAACGGTACATATTACACACACACATCCATACACCTGTATATAAGTATGTATTATAACATTATATACATTAATACTATAACAATTCCTTTTTCTATGGTATTTAGATTAGACTTATTCGCTTTCTATCAACATTGTTACTCTCTACATATGTATAAACAAATATAATATTATGTTATTCCATATTTAATATATTATAAAATTATTATAGTGTTCCTATAACTACAGTTTTTATCTATAATTAAAATATATAAAATTATAATAATTATATATATATATATATATATATAATGAAACTTTATTTTAATTAGATTATTATTCATATATTTACATTGATGTAATACATTAATGATTACTTGAAGTTTGCGATCTTAATGGATGTGATGCGAGAAATGTTGGATCTCATATACGGACAACGCCGAAACAAAATGCTGCAAGAGATACCCGATTTAAAGACGCTAGAAAAGAGGTAACTATAGATTTCATATCGCGGTGAATATTTAATATAGTAGACGATTATTAGATATAGTGGTTTATGATTTTACTTCGTTTAATTCCGCTTTTTCTCTATCTAGAGGATAGTAGTTGCATTGGTAATTGGTAGTGAAAATAAGTCTAGAATGTAAAGTTCTGAGATTTATTTTTAAGTGTGCGGTTTTGCATGATTTTAAAGTTCAATATAGTCATATTTGTTTACAAGAATTGACAATTCATGATGACCTGTCTTGTGATAACAATATATAGGCGTTTGCATTGAAATTACCTTGATTCGATGGACATTCGATGAATACCTCATATTTTAAATCTATCATAACAATAATAATATTGTTTATATACTTTAATATGAATTATTTTTAATTATTTTAAAGTTATAATCCTGGGAAGTTTATTCCAGTGAGATAAGTAGTTAGTATTATTTATATATACATATAAGAGTGTATATATAATATATAGTATAAATAAAAGTATAACATATAGCATAATTAATAATTATAAATACGAACTCTACTATTATCTCGTACTTATTTCAATGTTATAATGATTAATAAAAATAGAATATAATATAAGTAGTGTAGTATTACAAACCATATATTAGACTATTTAGATATTAGACTATACTATTTTTCGAAATATACTTGATTTTGAAATTAATTAAAAATTAAAACGATTTAAAAATAATGTCATCGAGTATATTATGATAACATTATGATAATATTTGTTATTATAGAAGTCGTAGTTTTATTTAGCTGCACATCGGGGCCATATCAGTCCATTGATTTGCACCCACATTAATTTATATTAAGGAGTTTCCATGCAAATGCGTTCATCAATAAGGTGTTCAGACGGTTTCCGTAAAATGGTTGCCGTGTCAAATTCTTGTTCGCGTGACAACAATATCACGAGTTCTATTTTCCATCCGTACGCTAACATTTGGAAATTTATATTTCGTCGTGTGCAATTTTTCACACGACAAATTTCATGGTGCAACATATTGACACGGCTACCATTTTCGGATCTCGCGAACACTCTATATATATAGCCTATAGGCCCCCCTGTAGTATAGGGTGAGTAACCATAGCAACGCGGTCTAACCCTAGCGCACGTAGTAGAGATTTCAACCGACGAAGCGGTATGCAGCGTTTCTACGCCGGCAACCTGAACCAGCAACGGTCGAACGCGTCGATTCGCGTGAGCGAGGAGTACCTGGTCATGGCGAACAGAGCGTCGCTGCCCAAGAGGTCGAGCTTCGGCTCAGCGAGCTCTATGCTCAACCGATACCCCCGGTACGCCCTACTGTTTACTGTGTACCCTATGTCACCCACGTGTCTACCGTATCGTTGTGTTCGTACCGTTTGCGTAGACATCGTGTTCGTCGCGCGTGCGTGTGTCTGGCGAGTTCGAGATGATAGAGCGACTTTCGTCTGGATCCGAATTCATTTCGTCTCGATCTATTTTTCTAACTTCTTACTAAAATGTCACTCGATTTTAGCCTCTTCTAGTTCCTCAACTTTCGTTAGATTTCGATGTTCGTGTACACATTTAATAACTATTACCTACGTCGTAATTATATAATAATAAATCGATATTCGTTAAATTATCTCTTAAATTTAACTACATATTTAATACATATTTGAAATTTCCGATCTATGTATATATAATTATCTATATTGATATTACGAAATAGGAAAACATCTATCGACATGAGATATAACGTGTTCGACCCTCCAAAGATGGATAACATATTAGGTAATAAATATCTTCTAACGGCTGAGGAACCTTACAGCTGCAGAAATAAACGTTAGTTTTATTGTTAGATATATATATATATGTACTAGTTTTCGGATATATATTATATGTTTATTATCTTATTTAAATGTATATAAGAATGATACTATTAGAAGGATTGGTAGAATATTATTTGTTACGTTTATTATGTGAATAACATAATTATATATTCGCCAGTAGTTAAGTTTTTATAAATAAATTAATTAAAAAAAGAACATAAGGAATTAAGACGGTATGAATGCAGTAATTAAGGAAGGTAGGCATTCATTGATGTATGAGGGGTAGTAAGGTAAGGAAGATTGGTAGTCAGGTAGGGTGAATGGGTAATCAGGGAGGGAGGAAGGGTTAGTCAGGTAGGTAGGGAAAATGTAAGGTAATCTAGGGGGAAGGTGTAGATAGGTAAAGAGGGTGGAAGGATTAGTCATGCAGTAAGAAAGGGTTTATCAGGTAGGGAGGGAAGGTGGATTTTTATTTAGGTATATAGGGATAATGGGTATTTAGGTAAGGAGGAAGGAGTAGTTAGGTAGGGAGGGAAGGATAGTAACGTTGGGATGAAGTATACTTTAGTAGTCAGAAAGTGATGTAGGAAATGATAGTCAGGTACGGAGGGAGATTTTAAGGAATGAATGGTATGGAATAAACAAATAAATAAATAAATGAAGGTAGAAAATAAAAAAATAACGGAACAAAAGAAATAAAGAAAGAAAAAATAACGAAACTAACACACAAACAAATACACAACTAAACAAACAAATAAACTAAGATAGGAGGAAGGAATGATTTGAATATGTGAGGAATAAAAGTAATTAATAAATGTATGATATAATATTAATAAACAATTAACATTAGATTTATGAATTATATTAATATATATTCATAGAAAATATATATAATTGAACGTATACCCCTTAATATTAATATAATTTTATATCTTTTGATAATTTAATTTAAATAGTTTAATCGGCATTATGTGTTTTATTAAATAAAGGAATGAGTCGATATGGCAAATACCAAGGTAAATTATATTATCAACTATTTCCTTATTTCACTGAATATAAATTATATATTCAATTACAAATGTCACCAATTTCATTTCTACTATACGTCAACTAATCTCTTTCTATGTTAATGTATTCCACTAAACTATCTGTAAACATCAAAATATCACATCACTGTCTTTATATTAGTATTGTAACAGTATTCTATTACATAATACATTAGTGTTACATCATATATCTTTATTTATAATATAACTATTTCCTTGAGGTATTTATTGTAACAGTTAACCTATAAATCTATTTTAAATATCAACATATACTTAAATTTCAATTTAATATTCATTCCTAATCTTTTCAACATGTTAAATATTCTGTCTACCTATTTTCACGTATATTTGTGTTTGTCAGTAATATCTATATTTATATTCTAAATGATATCAGTTGTTATTGATAATAATATGTATACACTACTTGAGTAGAAAATACATATTATAATTAATAATTCATGTCATCGTATTATATAATTAAATTATATGTAATATACTTATTAATAAATATAATGAATAATATTATATTTAAATTATGACTTAATTAAATATTCATCAATCTGTGTATAACAGCTGACACTTCAACATGTCAATAAAGCGTATTACGCAATCCAATTTTCACAACTAATTAAACATATCCCTAGAAAATGTTGTCTTCTTCAATATTATATATAACAATTATTCAGTTATGAATAATGTATTTGTTAAATGAACAGTAATACCCTAATTAAACAGATAGTCTATATATAATATATATATTATAGTGTATACAAATTGTATTCAAAGATTACAACATAGAATGTCACTTTATTTAAAGTTTCGATCAGACGATGGTATACATAGTAATGTTTAATTAAAACTTATATTAACGCGATGAATTCAATTTAGTGAAATAATAATGTTTTTATATAACATGGTACGATCATTTATAAATATAAATCATTTTTTCCAAACGATATATTATTTATCGAATAATATCGTTCATCTATTTCATTAAACGTCCATAGCTTTGCAGTTTACCTAGGTAAACAATACATCTATGAATAACACATATTATTATCTTCATCTTTTCTCAAACCGTTCACAATATGACGTAATAGCAACTATTACTCATTACGTGATAGCTCCGAGCACGCCAGAACTCCAACGAAATAATTCTAGAGATTCGATGAACGCCAGATCGTATAGGAGACACTCGAGTTTCCAGGGACTCGGATGCGTTAGTGTGGTTGCCATGGAGATAGTATAGGTATCCCTATATTCATAAATACGGTGAATTCTGTACGTTACCCATCTAACCTTATCAGTAAAGTATGTACAGTTTATTAGTACACTATTATATATTACTAATATATATTAAAAAATATATATATATATATATATATACAAATAATAATATTCATATATAATTTCGTAATATTTAATAATTCATTAATTGTATACATATAGTATCATATCAAGAACGTGTATAGTACCATGTATAATATAGTAAACTTCGATACTGTATTAGTTGTATACCAGCAGTAAAATAATAACACTTGTCAGGACGAACAGGCTAACTTGGAAAGGAAGATGAGGAATCGTAAATCAAGTTTAATTCCTACAATAGGTAGTTATTACATCCCAGTGAGAGTAGTTATCGGTTTGTTTGTTTTGTTTTCACTTTATACCATATCTGTTGTGTAATAATGATGATGATGATAACCATATTATTATTAATATATGTAATAATTAATATATATATTGATCACTTGATTTGATGTACTCATTAGTATTTCATTTTAATGAGTAAATATATTATATTAGAAAACGGCATATACATATTACTTATTTAATGGAAATTTATTTACACCATGTGCATTGTACAGTGTACATCGTACACCTATGTATATACATACATGTTCAATATGTATACCTATGTATACATATTGGTGTATTATAATACTAATTCGGGTAGAAGAAAATATGTTTTAATTTATAAGAACAAATATTTTATATACAATGCATATAAAGTACATCATTTCAATTATATAAATCATGATATCATGATATCGATACTATTAAATCCGATGTATAGTTAAGTTTCAAGTAAATAATTAAATACATCATGAACAATTATATCAATATAAATCTAAGTAATTTACATTATAATGTAAATAATACATATTCTATGTTGAATTCCTTGTTTTCATCCTTTAAAGAATTATATAGTCTACCTCGCCAATCTCATTTATTTTCGAAATGTAACTATATATTATGTTTAGATTTATTTTAGATAAGTACTTAAGGAATATTTTATATGATAATCATATATCAAAATATCATTATATCTACGTTGTTTATTTATTATATTTTATGTAATATATAATTGTCTTGTCGATATTTCCAAGCATCCTTTTAACATCCCATTATAATCCTTACTCAGGAATATATAATTAATTAATTGATAATTATTAATAAATGTCAATTTAATTAATTATTATAATTGGTATGCTATATTTTTGTTTATTTTATTTTCATTTCATTTAATTATATTTCAATTCTGTTTAATTTTGTTGAATTGTTATATTTTTTGTGTTTATCTTGATTTAATTATTTTTTTTATTTTTTTTATTTTTTTTATTTTTTTTATTTCATTATATTACTCAGGTGTTTTTAATAAACAATAACATATACATATCGGAATCATTTGAATTATTGGTTATTAACTTTTCAAAAACATTTTTTAATATTCAGAATTTAAAAGTAGGTAATTATTATCCTATTACTAAATGTATTACTATAACATTTTCGATATAATATCTATATATATATATAAATATATCCAAATTATATTCAACAATTTAGATATAACAATTTATTGTAAACGGTATCACATTTTTATTTTAACATATATATATATAAACACCATGTATATCCATTATCAAATAATGTGGTAAAATACCAAAATATGATTTACTTATTATTATGTATATAGTAGAGGTTATAGTAGAGGTTATAGTAGAGGTTATGGTGTGTTACTGTGGTTTATTATTTAAAAACTTATTTTAATATTAAAATAGACATTAATTAAAATGTCAGTATGTTTAATTAAACAAAATATGAAGTAATAATTAATCTCATCTAATACAGAGCTTTGGCTATTATAAATAAAATATTAGTAGATTGTAATTTGACATTTAGTATTATTAACTCAATATATATTAAAAGTTCATGATTTATACAACATATATGAATATGAATTAAATACAACCTTTTCCGTGTTAACGAAAGAGTCACATTTTTCCAACATGTTTAAGCTCGGCACAAATATCCAAATTATATATTAGTGATATAATAAAGGTGTTAATTATATGGAGTTATTAACTATATATTAGAACATAATGTACAGTTAGGTGTTGGTTATTTATAATACCTCAGGTGATATCAATATAATGTTAATGGGTTTGTAGATTATTTTATATATTATTTTAATTTTAATTAATCTCATTTTTAAATTAATTTTTGTTTTAACTAAATAATGTTTATTTTATTCTTAAATAATAACTCATTGGATACATTTTCAATATCTTTTTCGTAGTATGAATATTTCACAGTAGAATAAATAGTAATTGTAGATACGAAACATTTATCGTAATATTGAATTTAATAAATGTGTTCAAACCAGTTAATAATAGAAGTCGTAATATTTATGTCGTAGTTTTATAGTTGTATATTAGAAATTAGAGTATTTCAGTAAACATTAGTAGTTGTTCTGACGTAGTAGTCATTATGACTATGTTAAATATATGTAGTTGGTAGTTTAACTTGTATATAAGTACCGAATATAAAATAAAACTAAATGTGTATTTAATATTATGTATATATATATAATATCAGAATTGGGCATACATGTCTAGTTAGCAGAAGTAGTAAGCTTATCTGCCGAATTTAGATTATCTTGGAATAACATATAAATAAAATATTTATATACAAATATAATAGATATATATATACATATATATATATATATATATATATATTATTTTAATACAATATATACTAATTTAATTTTTTTAAATCTATGAATATCTATACATTAAAATAAAATATGTATATAAAAATATAATATATATATATATACTAATATAATATGAATATATGCACGTGACCATTACTCGTCTATAACGTAACCCTAGGCAACCACAACGGTTCTAACCCTCATATCCTGGTGTCCGGCGCTTCGGCCAACAATTTCTACAACCTCTCCGGCAACAACAGCATCTCGGGAAGTCGTTACTTCGACGACTCGCCGAGACGCTTCAGTACGCAGAGTATGGGTCCAGTAGCACTTCCGGTCAGTATCCGCAGCACTGTACACTGTACACTAGGAGAGCCCGGTTTGGTAAATTTTTTAGTTCCCTTCATATAAAACGGTACACTGTACACTGTACACTGTACACTGTACACTGTACAATGTACAGTGTACATGTATATACTGCAGTGTACAGCGTACTAAACGTAACGTTCATTTAACTAAACGTTCATTAGACTCATTGTAAACGTTCATTGGGTGGTCGAAATAGCGAACGTTTTGTAACGTTCTTTATACTCTATATTCCAATGCACGTTTTTGCATAAACGTTAATTAGACTCAATATTCTAATGAACATTACTGTAAACACTGTACAGCGTACTTTCTGTATAGTGTACTTTTTTTTTGACTTGTTAGTATACTATAATTTATTTATTTTCGTCGACCAATCATAATCCATCACCAACAAGTCAAAGTAATCACCCTTAGCGTACATCTGCTTACTCGCCGCATATAAATTCGATATTAACCTCCTGTGTGGCTCAGTTGGCAAGGCGTCGGACAGTGTCCGACGGACACGCGTGCAGTAGGGCGCGGGTTCGAACCCCTGACTGGCCAATTCGATATATCTTAAAATAATATTCAGAAGTGATCTTATATGATTGTATATAAATAAATGATCGGCTCTCGTTAAAACCACGAATAGAGCCCTAACATGAAAACGAATACGAATTGACATTAGATACATATGATGTATTAGTTAAAACTTATGTTAAGTATTTGGATGGGATTACAGAATTACTATTAGTATATATTTCTCAATATAAGATGACAATAACATTACGATAATAGTATATATATACTATATATACTATATTATACTATACAGTATAGTCTATACTATACTATATTATACTATACTATACTACTATAGTATATATACTGGTATACCACCAGTATATGTAAAGTATGTGCGTAGTACATCGTATCATAACTACATGCTAACACCTATATCACTTACTATAGGAACCGGGCAGACGAGATAGCAGAGGGCGGCTGATGATGGTTCAACAAAATGATCGACGGTCTAGTTTTCAAGGAATCTGCGATTCTGCGGTCCAGTTTTTCGTCGGCAAATAGCGCGTTCGCGATGTATTCGCTCCGTTTTTATTACATGTTCATAGAATTTCCATTACTCGTTCATTTCATATTTGTTTCGGATTTATTAAATGTTAATTTCATGTTAATTGCAAGTTTATTTCATGTATATTACATGTTCATTTCATGTTTATTACATTTCTATTACACGTTCATTTTATATTTATTTCAGGTTTATGACATGTTAATTTCATGTTTATTTCATGTATATTACATGTTACTTTCATGTGTATTACATGTATACTATAATAATGAACCGAGTAATTATCATTATCATTATAACAAAGTTGAATTGATAATTTCAATCATAATTATACTAATACATGTTAAACTATAATTTTATAATTTTAATGTAACATAATTGCAATATCACATTTCGATATTATTGCAATAAGTATTTCAATGTGTGTTTACGACCATTAATATATTTATAATATTAATTATGATTTTCATATTTGTAATAAGATTAAATAGCATAATTATTATTAATTTAATAATGATTGAAAATCAAATATTATGTTTTTATTTATTCCGTATATGTTTATCATATTGTAATAGTGTTTATAATATCAGCTAATATAATATATATATATATATATATATATATATATATTTATATGTATATATATAATATCATTAAATATTATATTATTCGAATAAATTATAAATATCACAAATGACAACGAATACTATAATAACTATTATTAGTGTGTACATAAATCACTTGTTACATCGGCATATGTATTAAACCCATATGTATTAACCACTCAATAATGTTCTATTTTTAATTAAACGATGTAGGTATTGTTTAAAACAATATTACACGACTATTCCTATACATTCGTCGCCATTTTGTTTACGAGTGCGCATGCGTCATGACGAGATGACTTGTCACGTGGGCACAACTTTCAAATTGTATACTTTGTATTATCATTCGTATAAAATCAGTTCATAATAGTTTTGTAATGACTTAACGATTCGAATAAATTAAATATAGTTTTTTTTAAGTTTTAATGTTAATATTAAACAATAAATTAAGATTGTGTTATATTATTGACGATATAACGTGATATAATTATATTATTGAGTTAACTCGAGTTTTAAATCGATATTTCAATGTATCGATTATCGCAAATATTCATTCTTACAATACCATATCAACATAATCTCTCCTTATTATTAATTATATATTAAATATCATAAACTAATATTTAAATATTATGTATTAAATGTTAATATTCCAAAATAAATTCTAAAAATAATATGTCATTATAAAATCATTACAATATAGGGTAATTATATTTAAATCGGTATTCTACATATTTTATAAGTTTGTTAATAATACTTCTAAACGAATATTGTAAACTACTTCATATTAATAAAATAAAAACATGCACAATGCCAACACATATAATATATTAGCTAATACAATTTAATCCAACTTAAAAAATATTATAAATTATCCATTTAAAATATATAGTACCTATCCATGAAGTAATCTATTATTACTTATTTAATTAAAAATCAAAAAAATTACAAATAAATTCAGTAATCATAGGTCGTGCTTTACTTGATTAGTTAAAGTATTAATACAATATTCAAAATCATCTAAATAATTTAAAATAGACTTATCGAATTTCATACATATCAAATAAATATACTTTAACGTTATTAACAATATTTATCACTGATATACGTCTATAGTTATATATATATATATATATATGTAGGATATGATTACTTTTATAATTTAAATTAGAACAAATCAAAACAATAAAAGTACACATACGAATAGTCAGTAAGTATTTCGAGCTGTTTAACTATTATTGTACCGTATGTGCATAGCTCTTAAGAAAGAGCGTGGGTAGTAAAGTTATAACATAGTATAAGAGATGTCCTCGTCGAACAACTGAGGACATGGTTCTCGTGATACGTCCAACTAGTGTATGTATGTGTATACACATCACTTATAGTATAGATACATATCACTATAGTGATGCGCATCACTTAGTATAATGCAATAGTATGCATGACTAAGAATAATGCAGTGATATGCATGACTAAGTATGATGCAGTGATATGCATGACTGCGTTAGCACTGACTAGCGCCTCCGATAAGTCATCAGTTAATCGTAATACGTTAGTGATAGATTACCTATATATATATATATATATATATATAACTAATATAACTAAATACATATACCCGAATCCTCTACATATGTATGTATGTCTATATATAGATTAAAGCTAACTGGGTCAGTGTTCTGAGAGATTATTTTATCCTATAAGTATCATATATGATACTCCTATTAAAATATTTAATAACGTGTCGTTAGTTAATGGTTATCCTAACGTAATACTGTTGTTACCCTATAGGGTAATACTGACACCATATAAGGTCATACTAAGAACATGTATTCACCTGGAACAACTGACCTCTGTCATCCTACATGGTATATCACTTTATTAAAGGGGAAAATAACTCCATGTGTACCCTATCCCAATCACATCACAGTGACTGGGAAGTGTATACGTTCCATCGCATAGGTATTATAACACTACAGTGTATAACACCTATAGGTATAGAAACAATATATCAATGTTATTCGTAAACGATTATTTTTCATTTATTTTTACGGTAACTATAAAACGTATTAATTTCTTTAATTTTATTTATTTTCACATAAAATATTCCCCTAGTATAGATTATAATCAGTGTCCGAGTAACCGCGGTCCCTCTAATGTTATGTGTAGGCTGACTCTACGATAACCCGTGAAGCGTGTTCATACGGCGGCAAATATCTACGACAATATCTCGTCGTACATGTTGTCGTACTTATACGACTCATAATGTGGTCGTATATTCTAGTCTGCGACGATTGTATTGACCGTGTAAACGCGGCCTTATCTACTACGAATCGACTAGTTAAATAAGCGAGAATAGGTGAAAGTGTGTGATATTTCGTAACATTCTATTTCGATGTTGTTATTAAATTATTAAATTATTTATTTATGTTTACGAATCGAATCGAAAGTTTTATAAACAACAACGACGACGACGACGAACATTCGAGAATCGTCGAGAATCGCGCTCGCGCTCGGCTCCGCTCGACAAAGGTTAAAGGTCAACCCCGCACCCGAAGTCGAATAGGACATGGACTTCAAGGTGCAGATAACCTACACGATGATGGCGGCCGTGGCGGCCGGTCAATTGACCAGCTACGTGTGTCTCCACACGTTCCCCGCCCACTGGGGAATAGCTCCCGACCGCGCCCTAGGTCAAGATCAGGCCCGTATAGTGTTAGTGCGCATGGGCACCACGGGCACCCGTTCTAGGACCCCGGCGGTCACCGGTGACGGACGTACGGCCACTCTGAACCGTGGCGGTCAAGCGCAGCCGCAACCGACAGCCAAGCAGTGCTGTCGGTGCGAACGCACCACCGGAACCACTCCGGTGATGAATAGAGATCGCACGTGTTCGAAGTGCGACCGTAGAGTGGACACCGGAAGAGGTCTGGCTTCTTACAGTATGCCCGAGACTTACGAGGTTAGTTGACCACCAGTGTGTTACATAGACTTGTTATACCTATAGCATTATACATATATATATATATATATATATATATATATATATATATATAGATTTACGACTTGATAAGCCTTGCTTTATCGTTCATTCAGGCTAGTGCTTAAACTCTTAAGTTTATTATTACTATTATATATATGTGTGTATCACGAATTACAATATAATTATAGCGTAGATTTTGCGAAGCAAGGATATAACCCTTTACGCTTATCTACGCAACGTAACCGTTCGTGTATTGGCTACGAACTCCAAGTGTACGCTATATCGCTGCGTGTGTTATATATATATCCTTAGAAAAATCTTTGATTATATATAGTATAGTATATACTATAGTATAATATACGTAAGCAGCCTATAGGCTACGATACTATATATAGTATCGTGTACGAGGTATTCCTCGTGTGTCTGTGTGGTGTATTGTAGGCCTACACTCACACCTACCGGGCTGGAGGATGTTCATCGGGGTGAGCCTTATCCGTACGAACATTATACTGTACTATAGTACTTAGACTTAAATATAAGTACAATACAATAACCCATAATACGATATATAACTTATATATATATATATATATATATATATATATATATATATCGTAGATATCGTATAATATATCTTTTATAATATAAGTACACTTAAGTTCCGTATACGATGTATCGTATATGATATTCAGCAGGTTTCGAATCAATAAAGCTGATCGCTTTCACTGATCCTCCTTAGACATTGTCTATAAACTGAATGCATTCATGTATACCTACACGTATACGTATACTATGTACCTAACCGAGTGATATAAGTACACGTGCACCCACGTCTTAGGTACACGGAATGGACGCCCATCGGATGTTGCCGTTTCCAGCCAATCCGCTCGCCGATACAAACGTCCACTTCAACTTCGTGGCTAGTTTCTGCACACATATGCTGCTGGTGTACGCTCTACAGCTCATTAAGAGGTAGGTTGTGCGCATCTTGAGGCCGGTGTGCGCGTGTGCGCGTACGCGATACTGTGTTGCGGTGCCTTTTTAAGGGGTGTTTTGTGGGTAATTGAACCCCGCTATTATTGTTTGTCGCCCACCCCAACTTTAAATATTTTCCCAACAAAAATCAAATTATTTCGTAATTAATTATATCATAATCATATTTATGTATTATAAATCAGTAGGTGTATTTTATTAGATTGTTTATCATATACAATTAAAAACAGAATAATTATTTTTCGAATTTGAAATTATTTTCCCCACCCCATTTTAAAATCCTAAAAAAATGCACATCTAAATTGTGTAATAGTATCTAGCATTATAAGTATAATGGTATTATATAATAGGCTATTGTATATATATATAATACTATAGTATTATATGCATAATATTATAGTATACTATGCTAAATACTACTAATATATACTATGATATCCTTCATATAGGGTAGGGAAGGGGGTAGTGGCCGAGGACGGAGTATACTCCACTATAGTGGCCGTTTTGATTAATGCTTACATGGTGCTTGATAAGATAACAAGTTCTATATACAATATTTAGATATTCAAAATATCTATAATATATAGTAACATTTTGTTTAAAATAATTAATTAATTACTCTAATTTATTACATAATCATTTGTTGTCAAATTTTAAGAAAAACATGATTTGGAATACTGGAATAATCTACCGATACAAATAAAATCATACAATAGTCAAACCACACTTAACCAATTTTGTTCAAAAATTAAATATTTAATATCATGTAATCTCTAATCTATATTAAAAATTCATATCTTTTATAATATTTTGTAATATATGTACATACGTAGTATTAATATGCGCACTATTATTATTTATATTATTATTATTATTATTATTATTATTATCATTTATTATTATTATTATTATTATTATTATTATTATTATTATTATTATTATTATTAATATGTATATTCGATATAAATATCTTGTATTACACCATTTTTGTTATTACATTTTCTTATTTCATAATTATTATTATATATTAAATATTTAATATTTTTGTTATAAGGATATTCTTAATATAAGCTACGTATAGCTTCTGAATATCCTTCTGTATATTAATTAAATATTCAGTAAATAATTAATAAACTAATTATATATATTTATGCTTATTTATGTGTAAAAGTATGTGCATATATAATTAAATCATTGAGTCAAATAAGGTGTGTATCATAAATATAATTATTTAATATTACATAATTAACAAAATATAAATCGAATACATTACGAGACACCTATCGCATTTTCTGGTACTAGCGGCCACTACTACGGCCTATCCTTATTTTAGTGCTTTTTTTAATGCCTAATCAAATGTTTATATTATTAGGTTAAACACTTTATATTTAAAAGTGAAATCATAGTATTCTAGAACTATATTATTTCTAGTTAATTTAAAAAAAATAATAGCCTAAAATTCAGTATTTATCGATATATTAGAAATCTTCTGAGGCATATTAATTATCGGCCACTACTCCCTTCCCTCCCACAATGTCTTTCACCTCGACATTTATTAATTTGAAAACACACAGTAACGCGTACTACAAATACACTTCATTATTACCCCATTTATTCTATCTCTTCAATACTCAACATATTGTATAATATCATACTTAATTATTGTTCATGTAAATATACTATACTATACTATATATATAGTATATATATAGTATATTATAGTATATTTACATAAACGATACTATAGTATACTATAGTGAATAGTGTACATGGTATATACATGTCTATAAGGGAGAGGATAACCCTGGAGCGGTATCGTATAGAGAAGTGTTACTTGACAGTTTAGTGGTTGTTTTGCTCAATGTGTAGTGCACATTGTGTAATCAACTAATATACTAATCATACTATAAACTAATATATATTTAATACTATTTTTTTAAATTGTGTCTTTGTTTCTCGGCAGCTAAATAGGTGTACAGTGTACAGTGTATACGGTATACAGTGTATGTTAATAGGGAATATTATATATTTACATGTTTAATTAAATTTGTTGTAAAGTTTTTTAAAAATTAATTATTTTAAATTTTTAAAGTTGTCCAAAATATTGCATTTTTGTTCATAAATATGTATTAAATATCAAGTACAGACTATTTTTAATAATTGTATTGCAATAATATATTTCTTTATATATAATTCACTTAAATACAAATATATTTGTGATATAAAAAATTAAAATATTGCAAAATTATTTTTTTTTAATAACAAAAAAAAAACAGCAAAAAAATATTTTACTAGTTTTATTGTGTTACTCCATTAGTATATTTTATATGGGAGATGATAAAAAAGGACGAGTTGAGGGTTAAAGGTTACATTTGAAATACGAGTTAATAGTATATTATTATTATTATCAGATTTAGGTTTGCACCAGGGTTTTTGTAGAAGCTAAAGCTTATCGAGACAATTACCCTTAATCTTAAAGAAAGTTAAAAAAAAAACTAAATAAATAAAATATTATAAAATATTAGATGACTTCCTGTTTACATAGATACAATACAATGAATAAAATAGAAAAATAATATAAATTGTTTGAACTTGCCATAAAATTATGTAATCATCATTTAATTATTTATAAATAAATAACTAAAATAAATAATAAGTACTATAAAATAATACACTAAACAAAAATATAGATGTATTAGTATAAAAGAAGAAAAAAATGAAGTAAAATGAAGTAAAACTGAATAAAACTGAATAAAACATAACAAAAAGAATATCTAGAAAGGTGGTAAGAAATGTATGTAACATTTTTTTTTTTTTTTTTTTTTTTTTTTTTTTTCAGTAAATAAGTTTTAGGAATTTTTTTGTAATACTTTATAATAATGTAAAGAATGTAAAATATTTGTTCAAACTGAAATGTTAGTTTAATTACTAATTTTTATATAAGTGTCAATAAAGAGAAATAAAACAAAGAAGTATAATCAAGTATACAAGAAAAAAGATTCAATACAAAATGTTTATGTAATTAAAAATAAAGTCAAATAATATTATTAGTCGGAGGGAAATAAAAAATACTAAAGAAAATACTAAAGAAAAAAGAAATACCTAACAGTTTTTTTTAATTTTATTATTTTTATATAAACGTCAATTAAAAAGAAAGAAAACATGAAAGTAAATTCAAATATAAAATGCAAAAATTCAGTAAAATAATATTATTAATGTCGGGGAAATAAAATATTGTAAAGTAAAACACTCAAAAGTATTAATTTTTTTTTAATTTTTACTTAAACGTCAATAAATTAAAATAAGAATAAAATGTGGATCTTAGTATATAATACAATATTAGATAAAAGACATGATACAAGATATAAAATTAGAAAAATGAGATTTAGATTATAAGTATACTAAGTAAGAAGATAACAAATGTGTATACATACGTTTCCTGAATAATTTATAATTTGAAATATTTTTTAAAATATTATCAAGCTTATTCCAGGTAATTGGTCCAATGTATATTAATGTTCTTCTGCATAGTTCTTTTTTGAAATTAATAATTGAGAAATTATTTATGCTCCTAGTGTTGTGAGATGATGAAGTTACAGAAAAAAATGCATTTGTTATAACAGGATGAAGATCATTGAAAATTTTAAACATAAATTCACATGTACTTATATATGTAATTTCATTTATTTTTAATAAAGAATTATCAATAAATAGTCCATTAGTATGATGTAAAAAATGTTTTTTACATATAATTCTTATCATTCGCTTTTGAAGAATATATATGCATGATACATTAGATTTATATGTATTTCCCCAAAATATGTTACAATACTTTATATGAGGCAAGAATATGGAATTATATATATGAAGTAATACTTTTTTATTTATAAATTTGGAAATAATGTTGGTAATCCATATGATTTTTTTTAGTTTTGATTTTAAAAACAAGATATGTTGTTTCCAGTTTAATATATCGTCTATAATTACGCCTAAAAATTTATAAAATGTAACTCTTTCAATATTTCTGTTATTTAAATTTATATTTATAATAGTTCTTGAATTAATAGACATAAAGCAAGTTTTATTTAAATTTAATGATAACCTATTATATATTAACCATTTATTAATATTTTTTAATTCAGTTTGACAAATATAATTAAGTAATTCGGCTGATGTATTTTCAAAATATAAAGTAGTATCATCTGCGAACATGGTAAACTTACATAAAGAAGATGATTTTGTAATATCATTATCGTTATATACTTATATTTTGTATATATATTTGTGAGTTATTTAGTTTAATTGGTTTAGTTTTGTCTTGTTTGGTTTTTTTAGCTGCATTACATCCCAAAGTGAGCCTATACAAATTTATTTCGCATTTAAAATGTAACCTTTGCACCTCAACTCGTTCTTTTTGATCGTAACCCCTTTATATAATAACAATTTTATAATACAATATCAAATATATCTAAGTAAAAACTATATTTCCAAACTTTTATTTTTTGTAATGTATAAATTCCTATACATTACATGTTAATTTTTAAAGGAACGTCGGCCCCCCTAAACATATCACAAATATTCTGAAATTTTGTTTTTAATGATATATTATAACAATAAAAATAGCCTCACATTTTTGTAATAATCCATTAATAATGTATCGATGTAACCACTCTTAGTGTACGTCGTACGGTGTACACTAAGTCATACACTGTACGTCGTACTCGTATTACTAACTAATTAATAACTCATAACTAATTAATAACTCATAACTAATTAATAACTCATAACTAATTAACTCATGACTAATTAATAACTCATGACTAATTAATAACTCATAACTATTTAATAACTCATAACTAATTAATAACTCATAACTAATTAATAACTCATAACTAATTAATAACTCATAACTAATTAACTCATGACTAATTAATAACTCATGACTAATTAATAACTCATAACTAATTAATAACTCATAACTAATTAATAACTCATAACTAATTAATATCTCATAACTAATTAATAACTCATAACTAATTAATAACTCATAACTAATTAATAACTCATAACTAATTAATAACTCATAACTAATTAATAACTCATAACTAATTAATAACTCATAACTAATTAATAACTCATAACTAATTAATAACTCATGAGTAATTAATAACTCATAACTAATCAATAACTCATGACTAATTAATAACTCATGACTAATTAATAACTCATAACTAATTAACTAATAACTAATTAATAACTCATAACTCATAACTAATTAACTAATAACTAATTAACTAATAACTAATCAATAACTTGGTCCCGCGCAGATCCCCTATGAGAATGGACTCCATATGGATGGCGATATTCGTGAGTGCTATCATTGCCCTGCTGTACACCCTGTTGGCCTCCAACAACAACAGCTGGAAGCACAGGTCCTTCACTACGGCCTCGCTGCTCACCCTGCACAAGTTCATCATACTGCTGGCCATTAACAGCGTGCTCACCTTCAACAAACAACTAGACACTCTGTTCTAGTATCACGTGACACTCTGCTCCGGTACCACGTGACCACATGTTCTAGTATCACGTGACACTCTGTTCTAGTAATGAATCACGTGACGTTCTCTTCTAATAAAATCTACGGCGACGTTCAATAGTAATACTTCAATTTCGTTATTTCACTATATCACGTGTGTGTGTGTGTGTGTGTGTGTGCGTACACGTATGGCATGCGAGTGTGCGATTGTGCGAGTGTGTAAGTGTGTGTATATACACACATATGTGTGTGTGTGTATTACTTCTAGAAATTTAATAAACTTATAATATAATATGTATTATAATATGGTTATAATTTTTAATATCTCTAAGCTCAGATTAGAGCGTATATATAAAACTATAGTTAACTATATTTATTGATTGTATTTATAATTTATTAATTTGTATAGTTATTTATTCTATACACGTATAAGAGATATATCTCTCTATATATGCATATAGTATCCGTATGTTATTACATTTCATACATATAATTACGTAATTCTGTCACATGTTCGATATAGGACCCAGTCCGTAAATAATACTAGTATAGTACGAATACTTATAGCCCCATGGGGCTTAATAGGGCCATCCCGCCAACATTATTCGTATTGTAAGATACCTTAACGGGGTTTATATCAATAGATAATCGGAAGTAGATCCGAACACTACAAGCCCTCGTCAGAGCATACGTCGTAGTATGGGGGTATCGTTATCCGTACGAACAAGTTATCCATTACAATACACCACCACCCCAGCTTTGTTATTCTAAGTAGTGCGTGCCGTAATCATTCATAATTAATAATTCACGTCGTATTGTTTATTACATAATGAATATATTCCCCCGGCGGAAGTGAATCCTCTGCGAGCGCGTTTAGTTCATCCCACGCAGGCGCAGAGAAAGGTTCCTTAATACTACTTCGTCCATTGTTAGATATCGTTGTACGTATTGTCGTGGCTTCGATTTTCTCGATTACATATGTCATATTATCCCATAATATAATGTATGCTAGTCTCGTATGCATCCTTAGTAACCCAGAAAATAGTATAATTATAGACAAAAATATATATATATATTTATAATATATATTAGGTAATACTATTATATGTAAAGATAATTTAACTATATAGTATTCAATATATCGTATAGGATATGTGCATATTTATATATATATATATGTATTTATGTTTTATTTTAATATTTTATTCATATTTTTATTATTAGTTTGCGTTTATTATATTTTATTTAGTTTGGCTCAATACGATGATGAAGAGGTCGAAAAATTCATTTTTAATATTCCATATATTTTTTATTTTTTACACTCTTCTGAGTTATATATATATATATATATATATATATATAATATAATATATTATATATATATACATATAATGTATACATTTGATTTGACTATATATTTATATTTATAATATAATGTAATATAGTAAGCCTACGTTGTATATAATTCATTATACTAATTAAATACACGTGTATTATATATCAATTACAAACAAATGGAAATAATAGATAAATATGTGATGTCATACTTTAAAATAGATATTAACTTGATTACGTAACTATATAATAACTATTGTAATAGTTATATATGGATTATAGTATACATTATATGGTTACTATAGTATACATTATGTAGTTATTATATATATATATATATATATATATATATGTTAAATCGATAAATTTTACATAATACATTTAAATATAAATAATAACATATATATATATATATATATATATATATATATATATATATATATATACATATATATATATAACTATGGCGATAATAAGTTCTCCGTCTATTTTAATTTTCCACAAAAGACTGAAGAAACATCGTTATTATAATTTTTTATTAACTTTATTTGTCTACTATTATTTAAGTGTATAAATATACTATTATTATTATATCATTAACAAATATATTTACAATGTTGATGATAAAAACGTATTGATGATTTTATATATTTGAATAAAAGGTGAATACACGTGTTTCAATATATAGTTACATCAATTATTATGTTAACATAGTACAAATTTATACTATTTCGGATGATAATAGTGATTTAAAACATACCATTACAATTGCAATATATTCAACTTTAAATTATATAATGTTTAAGTATATAATGTATAGGGTTTAAATAATGTATAGAAGCTAAATGGGAAGAATGTATTATACAACTTATTATAATATTTATATTATATTAAATTTCATAATTTAAATAAAATAATCGTGTAAATAATAATATCAATGTGATATAATAATATATATATATATATATATATATATTTTTATAATATTTTCTATATGACTTTGTAAATTATATAATTTGAAAATAATTGTTGTTTGTGAATATTCCCCGACATTACATCGGAATAATATTATAAATTATTACATAATTTATATATATATATATTATTATTTATAATATATTATATATATATCAACTGTTATGCAACTTATATTAGAATAATAAAGTATTACGTTATATAAAGTAGAATTACATTGTACAATGTAAAATTAAAAATATATATATTATTTTTAATATTTATATACAAAAACGTTAAAATATTTATATATTTATTGTAAAATATCAAATAATAACTGGTTAAATACGTAAAACTAGTCAATTTGTATATGTGAATTATAAATCTTTATTTAGAAAACTGCTCAGAATGTATCCCTTCCATCTTAATCTCAAATGAGAAAAAGAACGATCTTCAATGATAAATACAAAACAGAAGTTTTTATATTCATCAGCTTCACGCTCAAGAAAGAATACTGTAACTCATCATCACAGATTTTGGTTCGGTATCAGTTTTATCTGATATCCTGGCGAAACATACTATAGAAATGATCCCTAAAAGTATGATCTTAATTTGTTATTGTTTATGGTATTCTATATATGTAAATATCATTATTTAAAAAAAATATTTTTTAATAAACTAAATTTCTCAAAAAATATTCATTATTTTTTTTTTTTTTTTATTATTTTACATTTAATAGATTTACATAAATATATTAAAATAAAAAAAAATTCACTTTTTAATTTAAAAAAAAATTATAAAAAAAATTATTAATATTTTTTGCAAAAATTATTTAATATTTTTTTTTAATTTACATTCAATAGATTTAATTAAGGTATATGATTAAAGGATGTTAATGTTTATAACAAAAGTGTATTTAAAACATAAACTATGTGTATTAAATATTAACTCAATGATTCAAATATGAATTCAATATGAATATATTAGCCCGTTATATAACAAGGTAGGCCTACATGATATTACCATGGGGTAATACCAAAGTACTTTGATACTCTAGTATACTATAGTATTATAATAATTAGTATAATATGATTACCTTATGTTATGTATTGTGGTAGTATTCCTTATATATTAGGGTATATTATATAATATTCAGTGCAATTCACTTCGTATATTAACCATCAGTGTAAATAAAAGTTATATTTATACCAATGGTATTGACTTTTGATGGATATGACAATGTTCACCTGTGACTAGGAAATATGGAATGTATGAATTAAATATAAATTAAATTATCCAATTTAACCATTTAAGTATATTATATTATATTCCTATTATATACCTATATTATATTATATTATTACTAATGATGTAATATACCAAAATATTGTTCCCCGAGATAATATCTATGTAATATACGTTCCTTTGAATGTGGGTCCTACATATTATTATATTTAGAAATGGTATTGTATAGTTGTTATACATATATACCTATATAGGGTCCTACAAAGATCGTCCGAAGGATACTTTGTAGTATCTTTGATATATAGGGCCTCCTATGTAGGATATCTCATAGAGCATATCCCACGTACGACGTCGTACGTGATATGAATACTGTAATAGGTAATACTATACTTAATATATAGGCAGGACATAGGTAGGACATCCTACATCCTACAAATGATTTACTAATGTGTTACTAAATATTATTATAATTACTAAGACCCTATATAGTAAACATTTTATTTTGTAATCACTTGTAAAACTGAACTACTATAGGTACCTGGTACTGCTATAGTTAAACCTACCTGAACTACTATAGGTAAAACTGAACCTATATATATATATACAATACCTCCTATAACCTCGAGGTTATAGGAGGTCTTGATATATATATCAGGGGCGAAACTTTACTTTTAATATAGGGGGGATATTGGAAACAAAATCGAATATTTAAATATATATATAGGTATATATTGATTCACAAAAGTTATTTACCAAATTTAATACTTCTTCTCAAATGAATTTTTTATAAATAACTTTAATATGTCATCTATGTCTAATTCTTACCATTTTTCTTTATGAATATTGCAAATCAGTATCGCATTTAATTTTCTCTGCGTCACGCTATTTCTTAGCCATGTCTTTAATCTTCATAACGCACTGAAATACCTTTCAGCGTCAGTGATGCTGCGTCACACGAACTTGTAGGATATGTGATACCAACGTGCATGTGATACCAACTTGCAGCTAAACACATAATTATTTTTTTAGCTGCATTATATCCCTAAGTGAGCATATGGGGGACATAAGGGGAGTGAGCATAAGGAACCTAACATATTGTGCAGAGTACAAGATTTTTATTTTATTTTAATGATGTACCTAATTTAGTGCGGTTATATGTACGATATATTATGCTACCTACGTCGTATTCTATGTATATATATATATATATATATATATATATACCCCAACCTAAAGTTTCGCCCATGATATATATATATGGTACACTACTAATATAAACTATTCTGTATAGGTTATGCATAATATGATAAAATGCATAACATTCATACGTAATCTAGTTAATGAAACATTTTTATATAGAACATTGTAAATAACATATGTTATTCACATAGGTTATTCATACCTACGTATACACTATTAATTAATTATATAACCTACATCACCTATTCCCTTATTTTCCTAAACTTAATAGGATACGATATTCTATATATCCTATTGTTATTAACTTTACATTTATATTTTAATTATATTCCCTATGTGAATATATGAATGCTACTTTCCACCTAATAGAAAACCGTAACACAAAGATAATTGCACTGTAATCGAATCGGCCTACATATTCATCACATTAAAGTATGTGCATTGCTATAGCATATAACATATATGTTGGTATAGTCATGTCATCTTATCAACGAACTCATAGGTATACCTATATAGCTTTAACTTATAACCAACTCGCTCTAATATTATAAGGTGAACGCGTTTTTCATACAGATGTTTACAACAGCCGATCTTGTAGCCTATCCTCGATTATATAAAATCACTTTTAAATATTATGCTAGACCTAAGTTATAATGGCGGGTGTGGTTTAACATCAAATCCCATTGGTTGCGATTTTGAACTACCAGCATATCTAGTAAGTATTACCTACCCATATTACGCTAAAATATATGTCCAACTTAAATTCCTTCTAAAAAAGTATTTTTATTTTCCTACATGTATCTTATATATCAAAATATATATAATAAATATATATATATATATATTCTACTATAGCTATAGCTTATATACTATATTAGATAACATGTAATAAATGATGTATTATACTATATAGGTCTACTACCTACCTATACAACCTGTATTTTACATATATTTTAAAATTGTATATTTAAAATTATTAATTATATAATTATAATTATTACTTAAGTTCGTCTGTAGCTCGATCATATATTGCAATCAGTGTCCATCTTTCACGATCCATCATCGCACTACCTATTTCGACAAGATCTTTAATTCCGTAATCTTTCATATAGATGTAAGCGAAGACTGGCTATAGATAATATGCATATGTATAGGTATACATCATGTTATTTTCCCTCTCTGAGGAGTACACAGTGCCAGTTTATTTGCAATCTTATCGTAGCTATGCGCATTCATCTATCGGAGAGAGTGTCAATAAGTTTTTGAAAATATTTATTTATTAAGTTGATTTTTCACATGGTATTTGTTGCCATTCTTTGCATCAGAGTATAACCAATACCTACATTAACCTCGTGAGGTTATAGGAGATCTTGGTATAACAGCCAACAATTAACTTCTCAATTATTTAATTTATTGTCCAGAATTCTATTCCACATATATTCATATATGAATATATATTTGACAGTTAAAGATTCAAATTATTATATTAATATTTATAATAAATCGGCTTCTGTAATAATTTATGTTTATATATATATATATATATATATATATATATAGATATGATAGTTTATATAGGCAATAGCTATATTATATAACATATCAATATATAAATATATATATATATAATTTTATAATGTATGGTGTTTTATACATTATCACCAACGAAGGTGGATACCTGATGATCGTTGGCTTGATCATATCGTTGGTTGTCTTGGTAACGACGCTGCGATCACGTGATTGTCCGGCTCGTTACGTAACCGGATGTAGATGCGAGACGAACAACTGGATAGAGTGCGACTTCTACAACGAGACAACTATGCCGATGTTTTCGAGGTCTTACGCCGAATACCAGGTATTGTCTGAATGTATTCTTTATGTATATAGGCGATTTGGAGAGGGATCTAATTTATAACTCTTTATAATAGATAGTACTCCATATATATTGCATCTTATTTGAATTTTAGAATACATGTGCATATTAAAAATATATTAATCTAGTAGGTAGGCGGCCTACCGTAGGCCTATCTATAGAATTTATAAATAGATATTTAAAAAAAAAATAAATAGATATTTATAAATAGATATTTCGGATGTAATAATTATACACAATGTAGGACCTATTCATTATGTGTTATCTAAAACATGATTCTTTCGTTGTAATATGATCATACCAGTTGAATGTGTAATACACATTGTGTATGTTTAGTGTCCTATAGGACATCAGTGTACTACTTACACATTATTGTGTATTACGATAACCATATCTCGTTATTTAAATAATATTTATAAACATTCCCCAATTAGGATTAACCTAGTATGAATTAATTAATTAAAAATGTAGGATGTTAATTAAAATTTATTAATTGCAATAAATTATTTGTTATTTTATATAGTATACATTGTATACTATACAATATACACAATACCTAAGTAGGTTTGATTTATCTATTCTACTTCAGTATATAGCCTATATATAAATATATAGGTACATTTATAGGTTTAGGTATAAATATATATTTAACATTTTAAAATAAATTTATTTAAATCTACATCAAGAATATTATTATATATATAATACAAATGCCATATCGACAGGTTGATATAAACCCAGTGACGATCACGAATATATACGCTTTCGCTTTCACCGACATCAGAATGAGAAGTTTGTGGATGAATTACGGACAATTGGGATCCATAGACGCGGAAGCCTTTCATCGAACACCCGCTGATAATTCATCTTTACAAAATGGAATGATAACTCTGGATTTCACGGGGAACGAATTGACTAGGCTTCACGCGGGTGTATTCGATTGCCTCCTGTCGTTAAAGTGGTTAATACTCGGTAAAAACAAGCTCACGTCGATAGAAACGGCATTGATTCATCGCCTGCATAATCTAGAAGGTCTCTACATTTACTCGAACGATATTCGCAGCTTGCCCGACTATCTGTTGAAAGATACATCCGTACGAATTCTATACCTGTACGATAATAACTTGACCGAGTTGTCGAGTAACGTATTCAAAATGGCCGCCGTTTTAGAAATACTTCATTTGGGACAGAACGCGTTGTACTCTTTCGACGAAGATTCATTGCAAGATTCGCCTAACTTACGAAATCTCGTCGTGGAATTGGATACCTGCGATTGCGGTATTCTGTGGTTAAAAGAGATCCACGCCAATTTGTCCCACAGGAAAGACCACAGTACATGTAAATCAATTGAATTATCTTGTATCTTCGGACTAGACCCGTGTAATAACCGCACGAAAGAGATGATGAATATATGTAGTGAAGAGAAGACTTGGCCTATCGATAAAGGTAGGTATAATACATAAACCATCATTAAATTGTCTCCTATTATTCTTATGGGATTTTACTTTTTTTTTTGATAATTCATTAAAAATGTATGTCCTACATTATGAAATATAAGTTGTACACTGTACACTAGACCGGTTCGTTCGATTCAATTTTTAATCCTTCATATAAAATATAATACATATCTATATTTTAGTATAATATGTGTTAATAATTTTTATAAAAAAATAGTTACCTTTGGTCACGAAGCATTTAAAGTTTGAAATATAAATTATTATTTTAAGATAAAATCTATAATATTCCATGTATAATAGTAATGACACCATCTTATTATCTTTGATATTTACAAATATTTAAATTAATATTGAAAATTAATTATGTATTTGTATTATATTTAATGAATTCATATAATAAATACCATTATTTATATTTATTATTAATATAATATCTATATTTCATGTTTATATCTACAAATTACCAATATTAATGTCTCCTAAAACTCGAGAAAATACACCATTTTACAAAGTATTTATTTCAAAATAATTCAAAAAAAATAATTAATTTTTTAAAATTAATATATATAATTATACTTTACATAAATTTGAGTGATCAGATTGTATTGAATTATGGATATAAGTTAGATATAAATGTCCTTTATACAAATATATTTAAAAAAATTAAAAAATATGTAAACTTATTTTGTATTTCATATTTAAAATAAAAATCCAAAAAAATTTAAAAATGATGTTAATTTTTTTTCTAAAAATAATTTTTCATTTTTTAATAATTAATTTGAATTGTATTATTATTATCTATAAATTATATATTTTAATTTTTTAAATTAAATTGTAATAATTTATTTATATTAAATTATACGATTTTTAGATATTTTTTTTGACTAAAATTATTTAAAAATCTGGGCATCTAGATTGTTATGAAAAATATTGTGTACTGTTAATACTACTTGTTATATATGTTTCTAGGATATATCCATAGTTGGCTTAAAAAAAATCATCCAATTTTATAAAAATTGAATAAAACGTATTTCTATATCTCCCCCATGTTAACTTTTGTATGTATTCAATGTTAAAATAAAAAGGTCTCGTGACATAACAATATTTAAGATATAGGTCTAAAATTCTAAACACTTATTCATCATAGCATACATAATTGTCACAGATGTGAAGGTTTTTAAAATTGCGAAAAAAGTTTTAGTACGAACCGGTCTACTGTACACTGTACAGTGTACAGCTAATAATCATAAAAAGGCTAATAAGGTATTATTAGTAATAACTATAGGTATATATATATTCTTTCCTACTTTATTAATAACATTTTCTAAATGATATAATAACAACCTATAAACACAATATTAAACGTGTGATAACAAACTTAAATATAATAATGTTATTTAATATATTTAACTAGTTATATTATATATATATACATTAATATAATTATATTATATACTATATTATAATAACTTTTAGGTAACTATTATAAAGTATATTCTAGGTGATAATTATAGTTCCCGAATAATTTTATTGTAATTCCAATATTATTTCTATTCTAAACTGAATGTCCTATTAATGTATTGAAACATTCTACAGGTATCTTATTAATGGTAATGGTTGCAGTGGCGCTGATCCTGTTTGTTTATTTTATCATAATGCAAATGTATTTCAATAAAATAAATTACCATTGAGTTATCATACCATCACAATTTCAGATTCATACTATGTAATCATGGGTAACGAAAGTTGTATTCATTGTTTATATTTCTTATATATATATACTAAAAAAAAGAATAAATCAAATAAAGTAATAAATAAATGTATTATTTTCACTAAATCAATATTTACCATTTATATACCAAGGATAATTTAATATTTTCCATAAAATCATTAGATTATATAACTATAATAATATCCTATTTGTTTCATAATTATTAATACACTTGATCAAATACTTATTTACCTACTTGTTTAATGTAATAGATGTAATTGATAACAATTTAATTATAATAAAAATTTAATTACTATACAATTCATTTAAATGTTTTACTATTAGAATATTTGTATATTTACAGTAAATATCATTTATATTTGAATCATTTGTATTTTACCTAAGTAAACTATAAATCTATGATTTGAATATCTTTGTGAAGTTAACCAAACCCTATAACATATGAAAATTAGTGCGGCGGCCAACTTCACGATCCACCCATACAAATGTATAGACTAAAACTAGAACATCAAAGTTAGAACCATAACTAGAGATACAGGAATATCATAAGAACCTTTCCTGAGAAGAATATAAATTATATAAAATAAGTTGATATATTCAGTTTATATATATATATATTAAATTCTTACGATCTTTCAAATCATAAAAAATATACATTATTTAGTTTTAATTATATCGTATGTTAAAATATTATTATGCATCATTTTAAAGAAAACATCTTACATTTGAACAATATCAAAAATAAATTGTGAATACATTTTTTCAAGTTAAAATAAATGCCTAAATAAAATAGTTATTTAACTTTTTTAAACAACATACTCATTAGGACATCACCAGAACTATCCAATAGGTCACTACATTAAGTGTTATTATATAGATCACACCAAACAATGTTTTATAATATCTATTTGCTAAATCACTTGTTATTAATCTATTATTTAACTTGTTTGTCAATTAGTTAATTTAGTAAATAACATTAGGTATTTGATAATAAATAATTTATTTTACTTATATCAAATTATATATCTTATATGTATATCAATTTATTAATATAACTTATATATAATAAATTATCTATTTTTATTATAACTATATACACATTTTTCATTTTGAATGTAATATCAAATTTTTGATAAAAAGTATATTCTCAAACATATGATCTACAAATAATTAATATTATTTTGACATTTACTATGAATTATATATATATTATGATATGAAATATTTATAAAGTATATCTTAAGTATAATATTATGTCTTAAGTATTATGATATGATGAAAAATCATTAAGAATAAAATAAACAAGAGAGGGTTTTAGTACCAAAATAAAAATACCTTATTGAAAGGGTGTAAACAAGTCAGAAATGAGTAAATCATACCTTATTTTAATTAATCAAATGAAATAATACAATATGTATTTATAAATAGTTATTATATATACATATAATATAAAATGTATATTTATTTTATATAAAAAACTTTTTCCAACATTACTTATTCTATATTTTAGTACTGTAGATTAATAAGTTAATTATTGTATAGATATGGTAGCTTTAAAAATGTAAGAAATGTGTATTTGCATATAATTCATTTACAAAATTGCAATATATTGCTATAGATTCAATCTAATATATTAACTTTATTTAGATATATATCAAACTTAACAATTTGATAATTTGCATTTAATGATACTAACATCAACGAAATTCAAATGAATTTGTATCTTATAAATATGAAATTATTAATCATATATCACATGATGATTGAATCAGATACATGAATATCTACGAACATTATTCTATAATATATATATATATATATATATATATTATAAGAATATAACAAATTATATAGAGTAAATAAATTACCTATTAGAAATTAATACACAATATATAAATATATAATGAAAAATATATATATAAGGTATATATATATATATAAATAAATTATTTGTATTATGATCACAAAACTTCATATCAGATAATATTATAAAATATCGGTGTGTATGTCTGCATTAAAAGGAGTTGATAGAAATTTGGAAAATTTCTTCAAGTTAGTTGCACCTCTTACTTCTTTTTCTAGCAGCGGAAGTTTCACTATATGGAAATCTTCATATAAATCTTCGATCTAAAATAATTTAAAGTAATATTTTAAATAAATGATAAATATATTATATATATATATATATATATATCTATATCAAAAGTTTATGTTTATAAAGTATAATTAGAATATATTTTAAAATAATTAATAAAATTTAATAACCATTCTATTACTATAATACGTTTATTAAATATATAACTATTAATAACAATTATTTATAAAAGTCAATTGAAATTATGATATCAATCATGTAATATGATTCATGTATAAAAAATATAGTATAATTTGCATGCAATAAATCACATACATGTGTATTTCATTAATTTTAAATCATAATAAAATTAATATAATAAATAGATGATATATATATATAAATCTAGGAAAAAAAATAAGAGAAAAAAAATAACAGTAAAAAAAATAACATGATAAAAAATGGAAAATAATAACCGGAAAAAAATCCGATATTTATATATTTGATTAAGTTTAAAGAATTTATTTGTTTGTACCTTGATATCCATGTATATTATTAGAATTTTTATACAATATACTATTTTCCTTATTCATTATGATAAGTATGTTAAATACACGATTTTAAAGTCCCATTTATATATGTAAAAAACCAAGTAACCAATAAAACCAAACCAATTAAACCAAACAAAATCTGTAATATATATATAACTATAATATATATATGAACATATATAGCAGAAATTTCAATTATACATTTTATTATTGATTGAATTACATTTTTTATTTGTACTATTATTTTTTTCTGTTTTTTTTTTCGTGTTATTTTTTTAACGGTCACATTTTATATATACATATAATCTATGGCAGTTATAAATGATTGAAATTACTTATTCAGTTATAAAATATTTGAAATAAATTATTAATGTCAAAAAATAGAAAAATAACAGCTAATTAATGGAAAATACATATCATGAAAATATATTAATGTAATATATATTGTATTACATTTTAAACATTGTATTTTATATTGATATTATAAATAATGTTTACTAAGTAACATACATAAAGTTTAAATCCATACAAATTTAAATATATTTAATAATTGAATGCTCATTTAAATTTTGTTATATCATTTATAATATCAATAACAAATATTATAATAAAGAACTTATAAAAAATAATTATATTTAATTTTGTATAGTAGTTATAATTTGCATAACACAACATATTAAATGATATATAAAATGAAAATAATCACTTATAATATTATAAACATAAAATTCAGTATTTTATCTATAGAAATATATTTAGATAGATGAATCTATATTGAGTATTTCCGTATATTTCATTGAAATCGAATTATATAATAAAATATTCAAACCAATATATTTATTAATTTTAATCTGATAGCAAGATTTTCCGAAGGAAAGATATAACACTTACGCGAAATCGTGTAATTCGAATTTGTATACAAAATACCCTGGTGCCACCTATAGCGGGTTACTTTTAGGAACTATGCGTTGTTTATAATGTAAATTCGTATTTAACTATACACTTTTAAAATGTTAAATAATATGCTTTAAATTAATATTTATATGATGAAAACTAAGTGTTCATTACTAATTTATAACAAAAAAATATGATATGTATGTTTTAAATGCTATAAGTATATATTTAGTGAGTAAAAGCTAATTTATATTGCATGTAATTTAATAGAGCAATGAAAACATTGTTGTATGCAAACAGAGCCGAACCTAAATCTATTTCAGTGATTTCGATACTACTGCTAGCAGCGGTTGGGGCTATTACTAAATTACGTTGCATGCATAGGGAGTGTTATATCTTTGCTTCGCAAAATCTTTGCTGATAGTATATAGAATATATTATTTAATATGATATTATATATACATGACTGACCTGTGTATAATATTTACTTTGTATTTTCACTCTGGATGCACAAACTTTACAAGATTTATCTAAAATGATATTGAATAATATATATTAGTGAGATAAATTAGATTTATTAAATATAATATTTATATTATACATACTTCAAATAGAACAAAGAATTCATATCATTATTATTTATTATACATATATAGTATTAGTAGTATCTGTAAATCAGTAGATACAATATATTAAACCTAAGGGTGAAGACAACAGTGAAAATTGGTATAATACATTTTGTATTTGATATTTCAAAAATTGGTATAATATAATTTGTATTTGTATTTTTATTTCAATTTTAAAATTAGCATAATACATTTTGTATTTAATTGATATTTTTAAAATTGGTATAATAAATTGTATAATTTATTTTTAAAATTGGCATAAATATATTTTGTAATTTATTTTTATTTGAAAAATTGATATAATACATTTTATAATTTTTTTTTTATATTTGTAAAATTGGTATAATACATTTTGTATTTTATTTTTATTTTTAATTTTTTAAATTGGTATATTAATTTGGTTATTTATTTTTATTTGATATTTTGATATATATATATATATATATACATAATATAAATATTATTCCAAAATAAACATTTTTTAAATATTATTCCAAAATAAACATTTTTTAAATATTATATTTTAATTCTTTAAAATATTCTATTATAATTCTATTAATATGATATTATAATATGTTTTATAAATAATCTGCAATCAACATGTGGAACTTAATAATTAGAATAACAACACATGATGACTGGTCAAAACTAACGCTCAATAATTAAAAAACAAACTTGCGAGGCGGGAGTTGAATCATTTAATTGAATTTGAGTTGATCATACAATTCGAATTTGAATTATGTCATCAAATGTACATATTATACAAAGGACATAAGTCCTTTATTGGATATATATATATATATATATATATATATTAATTTATGTGTATACGCGACTGGCGCAAAACACCTCGCGTTGTTAACTTTTTAATTATCGCGCGTTAGTTTTGACTCTGATTCACATTACATGATGAACATATTGTCTCAGACAATTTGTCTGTTTTTATTCTAACTTCAATTTAATATTCATTTTATTTTATTAATATTTTGTGTGAATCTTAAATATTGTTTAATTTAATAATTATGATTTTGTTACTTCAAAATAATGTTATATATTAATACTTTATTATATTGATTAACTTTTATTGTATATTATAATATCTTAAATAATGCTATAACTATATGTTTATAAGCAATCAATTAGTTGATTACCATTATTCTTATTAAATAAATGTACAAATCTATTAATAGTTTGGCGGATGACTCATCAGCAAACTATAAATAGTGATGAGTTTGAGGAGTCATTAATAATGACTCATTATTGATGACTAAGGGCATGTTCGAAATAAAACTTTAAAAAAGTTAAAATTTTTATATTAATTAATATCTCAGACCTTGATTACATTTTTTCAATATTTATAATTTTTCATTTACATATATATTATATACACTATATCTTCTATGCATTATATAATAATACTGTATTATACAATATATATATATGCATTAAATTATGTTTTTATTATATTTAAAAAAATATATTAGTAAAATAAAATAATAAAAATAATATAATGTTAAATAAACAAAATATATCAAAATCAAAAATGTAAACTTAATTTTCTTATATTTTGTTATATTGACTAACTATATTATATTTAAAACAAATATTATATAATAATTATATATATTAATTTTTTTTTAATTTGTGAATACAAATTATAAATTTTTATCAATATAAAAAATACCCAATTATTTTCATAAATTGCAATTTACATTCCCCAATTAGTATTTCTATATATATATTTCAATAATGATACCATTATACAATATTTACAATATCATAATTATCACCTTTATATTATTATTACATGATATATTTTAATTTATATTCAATAGAGTAAATCATTTAGAAATTTATTGAATTCACCATTAGTCACTTATAAACAATATAAAACATAGTTACTTAAAGTGGTAGGTCCTCAATAGTAAATGTTATTGATTTAAATTTTTTTATGAATTCGGATGCAATTATAAATAATAAATAGTATGTACATTTTAAATTTTCAATTAAGTATTTATATTGTTTTATAAGTACAATAAAAAGTGTGTTTTATGAAGGTTATTAAAATTATAAAATATTAAAAAAAATAGATTAATTTGTGACTATATATTTTTAAAACTATTCTATTTATTATTTTATTGAAATAACATTAAATGCATTTATTTCAATATAATTATTTTCGCACATTCACTAGTATTCAAGGTATTCAGAGAGTAGTTTGATATATTCTAATAATTTTTTTTTGAATATATATATATATATATCTCAAACACAATGTGACAGATTTATATCAAAGATTTTCCGAAGGAAAGATATAACACTTACGCGAAATCGTGTAATTCGAATTTGTATACAAAATACCCCAGTGCCACCTATAGCGGGTTACTTTTAGGAACTATGCGTTGTTTATAATGTAAATTCGTATTTAACTATACACTTTTAAATTGTTAAATAATATGCTTTAAATTAATATTTATATGATGAAAACTAAGTGTTCATTACTGATATATAACAAACAAATATGATATTTATGTTTTAAATGCTATAAGTATATATTTAGTAAGTAAAAGCTAATTTATATTGCATGTAATTTAATAGAGCAATGAAAACATTGTTGTATGCAAACAGAGCCGAATCTAAATCTATTTCAATGATTTCGATACTACTGCTAGCAGCGGCAGGGGATATTACGAAATTACGTTGCATGCATAGGGAGTGTTATATCTTTGCTTCGCAAAATCTTTGTTTATATAGTGTATCTGAAGTCAAAAAGATTTACAATAAAGAAAATTAATATGATAATTTTGTAGAAAAAAATAAATATCCAATTTCAAATATGAATTACATATGATAATATTAAATGTCATTAACAATTCTATCTATAAGTGCAATGATCTGTATGTCATGGTTGTAAATATTGGAAATATGACAATTATTATCTCCATATAGAATGTATAGTAGTAGCAGGTATCGCCTATCTATTTACATGCAAACGGACGCAATAGGGCGATGACCAATGTACCCCTTCATACCTTATAGCCGCAGATATTTAAATAGAATCACCCAATCGCTTTAAATAACTAAAGAAGCGGTTCAATATAGATCTCGAAATGAGCGTGTACATCTTATATATCAGTGATATTTTTAGATATCCACGACTATAACTTTACTTCCTCCGTTGTCAATAAGCTTAATTATATATAAAATTGTATTATAATCCGATCATACTGGAAATATTAGTATAGAAATACTAATCAGGGAATGAAAATCGCAATTAATGAAAATAATTTATATAATAGTATATATGGCGCGCTCGTGGCTAGAGGTGAAGGGTTGTTTACTAACTGTTGCCGGGCAACAACAGCATCTGGTTGACGATGATGTTGTGGGTGTCGATGTGTAGTTTGGCCAGCGACTGAATGAGCCTCTCCGTTTCGTAGAGCGACAGGAACTCAGAGATGCAGACGCACACGAACGTCGTCTTTGTCTGTACGACGCGGCTATCATGCTTACTATGGGGGTACGCGTAGGGTACACTAGTAGGGGCGCTGTAACAGGGGCGGGTATGTCCCCCGCCACCGCTTTAAAATCTAGACGGACCTCCTATGTATTGGTCCCTCACTTTTAACACCAACATTTATTTTGATTGGTTGGTCCCCCCTACATACACAACATCGTCCCCTATACACTAGGCAGTGTTTACTATACACACACCGATGTTTCCACGGTTAACAATGGTAGACGACCACGACATGAGGATAGCACATAAGCAATATTATTGTGAAGCCCTTACCGGGAGGTATAACGAGCTCGTATATAATATAAAAACACGAGGGAAAACGAAAATGTCATAGATTATCGTTATATAACTGTTTACGT
Source organism: Osedax fenrisi (assembly GCA_964019155.1). Taxonomy (NCBI): domain Eukaryota; kingdom Metazoa; phylum Annelida; class Polychaeta; order Sabellida; family Siboglinidae; genus Osedax; species Osedax fenrisi. The sequence continues at coordinate 119,751,456 of OZ025239.1, read as the reverse complement.
TATTATTATATGTATGAGAGAGTAACTATCATATCGTATAGGTCTGTAAACATATTAGAGAGAGATGTGCGAGTGTATGTATAATGAATCCGATTGAACGGTAAATATATAGAATTTATTCGTTATCGAAATAGTTAGCATCAGATGATATTCTCAGGATATTATAAAGAGCGATATGACATACTATTTTATATAAAGATTCCAGACACCGTATTTTATATATTTAAACCTCGACAAATACACGAAAGCAATATTTTATTATATCTATTTTTGTAAATTAATGAATATATATATATATATATCGATAAAGATTGTAGTTTTAAATAAATAGTATAGGGTTCGGTAAGCTTTCAAAAGTATCATTATTAAACATACTTTCATTGAATATATACTAGGTATCAATATCGATATCATTGAACACATGTGTGTTCAGGCGACATACCGGATCCTTGAATTGCTGGTTGATATCTTGAATAATCGGCAGCAGTCCTTCTAGTTGATTCGACAACACGCTGGCATCAATATTTGAGTTACCGAACATCATGCCAATCTGAAACATAAGTGATGATGATGATGATGATGATGAGTGAATAATAGCCAGCAATTATGAACAATATAACCGTATATATTTATATAAGTGTGTACAACTATTTTTAAATGTACTTTTAGAGAGATTAGAAAAATTAGTTTCATTTAATTATTGATTTTATTTATTACTATAATTATAGTTATTAACCTATACATATTAATTTATATACTGAATTGTAAATATAATATCTGTATCTATAATTGGCAGAAATCATAAACAATATAACTGAATCTATTTATTATATATAAATTGTAATTCTGTTATATATATTAATTGTTATTATACTTTACATAATTAAAAGTTCAATAATTAAGTAATTACAGTAGTAAGCAGTACTGCTGTTATATATCCAGTGATATATGATCATCAATATTTAAATTAATGTTGGTTTTCATTAAGAAGTGTTATGTTAAGTAAAGTTAACAATATATGACATAAAATATGAATATAAAATAAATTTTCGTTGTATAATTGAATATATTATTATAAATCTCAGTACTATTTCCAATAGAGAATTATTCATATGGAACATATAAATATAAGTGTAATTAAATAAATAAAATGTTATATTTTATATGCACACATATATACATATATAACAAATGTTATTTACTATTCATATGGAACATATAAATATAAGTGTAATTAAATAAATATAGTGTTATATTTTATATGCATATATAAATTTAAAATAAAATATAAGTGTAATTAAATAAATATAATGTTATATTTTATATGCATATGTAAATTTAAAATAAAATGCTGATAAAGTTTGAATAAAAACTCCCCTGATATGATTTTATTATAAACAAATAGCTAATAATGCATATAAACAAAATGCAGTAATGCATATATATATATATATATATATATGGCATGAGAAGTATATTTACATTAATGTAAATGCGAAAAAAAAATTTAATTTAAAACTAATTAAAACTAATATTATTGTTTCGTGTTTAATAAGTATATAAATTATTTGGGGTAATTAATATCACATATTTGCTCTACAAAATTACATGTTAGCTCATTTTTGTTAGTTAAAAGTTGTAACTTAAAATTCATGTTTTTAACATTTCTAATTGATTTTAAATTGTTAGTGCATTATGGGTTTTAGATAATGTAATGTTTGTCTATTCGCGATACAACCTTGTTATTATAAGTATTTTATTATAATAGAATCATGTAATTTATAAATATTATTATTATTTGTATATACCTTTAAAAATGCATATATATATATATATATTAGATATATTTTATGATGAAATATTATGTATGCATCATTATAAAGTTAACATCTTAAATTCGTATAATATGAAATCATGAAATTCGAATAAATTTGTTTCATAAAATTTGTAAATAACAGGGGGTGTTTATCATAGATATAATAATAATGAATATTTATTAGAAGAAATTGTACATTTTTTTTCGTATGAAATATATAATTATTTATGTTATTTCCTCTAAAGGGCTTCAGATTAAGATCAATATCTTTGCTATGCTGTCGCCCGATTATATACCGAAGTACCAATTGTATCGATTACATGTAAATGCCGATAGTACCTCGATAAGGTTGAGTTGGTGAGCTGGTAGACATGTTAGACGTACCATGCCAACGCCCCATCTGAAACGCCCGCGATTATATGAACATACACGTCGTATACACACGTAATGGATACAGACGGTACGTGGGTATATCTCACTCAATTAGATCTATAGTTTCTGACCACACCTTTAAAGTCAAATTGAAAACACATCTATTTAATATAGATTATAATAATTAATATACGATACACACCGCCGAAAACTCATTACTGATGTTGATCGCAGTGTCTGAACAAATTGGTTACAAGGTTACAAGGTTACGTACAACGCACACCATAATACATACTATTATTCCATTGCGGGATTGGTACGTTGGGTGGTTGCGTATTTGTAGCAAAATGAGGTACCAATGCCCCATCTCAAAGGTACCAACGTACCATCAGCATTTACATGTAATAAAAATACAGATAGGGATGTCGGTGCTTTACAAACAATGCACCCTAAGTTAAAATGAACGCCTACATAAAATTAATTAACTAATGCTGCATTCCTATAAACATATATAAATAGTACTAGTTTATAATGAAAGTAAACTTGCGTACGACAATTATATACGCACTATGTGTATATATATACACGTCTCATATATGAGACCTAGTAGGAACTGTATTAAGTAGTGGATGTTACACATAGGGGGCGCTGCCTCAGATGGGGATGTCGGTACGGGATATGTCCCCCCCCACTTTAAAATCTAGGGGGACCTGCTATGTATTGGTCCCACCCACTTTTACTAAAACATTAATTTTGATTGGTTATTCCCCCCTACATACGAAAGGGTTTCAGCGGCCCTAGTTAGTTACCTGATTGATGAAGGGCGCTATCTTATTCTTTAGCGACAACAACTTAATGAGACACTTCTCCACTACGTCTGGAAAAGAGAGAAATCGGAGTGTATGACCGGTAGGGGCTGTATCAAACACCACCACGGAGAACTCCATCTTTCTTACGAGTCTGTTGGTAGGGGTAGGGGTAGGGGTAGTTGTAGTAGTAGTAGTAGTAGTAGTAGTAGTAGTAGTAGTAGTAGTAGTAGTAGTAGTAGTAGTAGTAGTAGTAGAACAATGTTTCATAGGTTTTTACTGTGGTACACTTTTTTATATTTTTATCTATATAATTAAATATAATATTAACTAAATAAATTACCTAATATTTTCTATATAATTTACATTTGTATATTATTTATAGATCCTATATGTAATAGATAATATACAATTATAAAGTTAAACAATACTACATTAAAATCATAATTATAAGATTTTATATATATTTTTTTAGAAACAACCTTAATTAATTTTGACATTATGTAGATACATTTTTAAATAAATAATATGATATTGAAAGTTAAAAATAAATGAGTAAATAAGTCAATACTATAACACTATAACTATTGAATAGAACAATATATTTATTTTTATATTAGTAAAATAATTTTACTAAAATATTGTTAACAAAATATATATATCTAATAATATTTTCATTGGGAAATTATTTGAATGTATTCATTGTTGGATTTTATACCATGATATTTAAATAGTTATTGTTAATTATATATATATCAAATTAAATATAGTTAAAAAAACATATACATTTTTACAATAGTAATATTTTCATTGTGTAATTGTATGAATATATAGCACAGAATGAGTTTATTTCATTTATCTCGTTACAGTGGCAGACCTCAAAATCCAGTATGGATTTTTAAAAATAAATTTACTATAAATGATATAATTAAAGTAGAGTGCCAAAAATGTTTGGTCAAATTTAAAAATAAAGCTGCTAGATTGATGCTAGATAAATTAGCCGTAACATTTATATATAGATGATTCAATATTAGTTTAAATTTCAATACAACATTTTTTTAAAGGTATTATATATATTGGGTACTAGGCTTTTACAAATTTTTACCGTAAGTTGGTGAAGGTATGTTTTGGACGTTTTTACCATTTGTCCCGGTAAAAACAGGTGCAAAAATAATGGAACCCTGAGGTGGTAGAAGTAGTATCAGTAGTAGTAGTAGTAATATTATAGGTGGAAGTAGTAGTAGTATCAGTAGTAGTAGTAGTAATATTATAGGTGGAAGTAGTAGTAGTAGTATAGAAGGACGTAGTAGTGGTAGTAGTATAGGTGCCAGTAGTAGTAGTAGTGATATAATAACTTCATGACTTCAATATAACTAATAGCTTCATCTACTCCAGGAAATGCTTGTACCATCTCCAAAATCATCTCTTTTCCCTTGGCCATCATAGCTAAAGAGAGGTCATAGATGAAATAGATTAGTATGGTGTGTAGTGTAGTATGGTGTGTAGTGTGATGTTTGTAGTGATGGGTAGTGTCCTGTGTAGTGTGATGTGGTGTGTAGTGTGGTGTGATTTGTAGTGTGCTGTGTGGTTTGTAGTGTGGTGTGTAATGTAGTATGATGTTTGTAGTGATGGGTAGTGTCCTGTGTAGTGTGGTGTGGTGTGTAGTGTGGTGTGATTTGTAGTGTGCTGTGTGGTTTGTAGTGTGGTGTGTAATGTAGTATGATGTTTGTAGTGATGGGTAGTGTACTGTGTAGTGTGGTGTGGTGTGTAGTGTGGTGTGATTTGTAGTGTGCTGTGTGGTTTGTAGTGTGGTGTGTAATGTAGTATGATGTTTGTAGTGTCCTGTGTAGTGTAGTGTGGTGTGATGTGTGGTGTGATGTGTGCTGTATAGTAACTAACAATCTTCGCCAAAGTAATCATCGGGAAGGGCAGCGACTCCTATATTTGGATCTATTTCCTGTGAATATAAAAACGATAGATATATGTATAGTGATGTTATAACGCTATGGTAATGTGATACGCAGTCATATTACCAATCATAATTATACATGTGCTTACTATAATTGTATCTATTTATTTCGTTTTTATAATAAAAAAATTATGATATTTTTTTGTGTTTTACAACAACAAAATATTATTATTATTATGTTTACATTTCTAAATAATAATAATTTATCTTGGTTTGTTCCATACATTATTAAATTGTGTAAATTTCAATGTTTTCAATTTAAATCATTAACAAATATATTATATTATACAAAGCACTATTTACAAGTGCAATTTTAAACAATAAGTTAATGGATAATGCATGCAATCGTAAAACTATCTTTTTTATAATCGCTTAAAATAAAAAAAGTTATAGTTATAATATTTTGTAATTATAACGCAAAATACACACAAGTTTGTATTCACAATAATAAATGCCCTAATAAAAATTATATGTAAATCCATATCTATATATATTTATAATTTAAACAAATTTTAAAGATATAATATAATCAATTTAGATAATAATAATAAATTATTCGATCTCCATAATTCTCATTTATATTCGTTAGTCATTTTTAAACTGATAAATATAACGTGATGATTTAATAAATACTACTGATATTGAATTATTTTGTATATAAATATTATTAACAATGCATTTGCGCTTGAATAAATTATAAATATGTAACACATAATGTACAGCAACATTAAAGCTAGTATTGCTTAAAATATAATCAACTCTGCATTAAACTCATTGATAAAAGTCATCATTTTTAGATATGTATACATCTAAACAGATGTCATTGACATAAAATAAAGGTTTCATTATAAAGAAAATAAATAATCAATATATATATATATATGTTTATATAATATATACTATATATATATTATATAAGTATGATAATGTCACAGTGATAATGTTAACCATGGCAAACAGATTGTCGAAATCTCTCACTTTGGTCGGCACTTTAGAGAACTTCTGATCGAACGCATCGGAGATGTTGTGCGCTGGGTCGGTAGAGATGATGAGCACTTTATCTTTCACCGCGGCGAGTTGTATAGCTAGGCTGCAGCTGTGGCGATGGTAGTGTTATTATGATTAATAGTATCAACGATAGTAGTATTATATATGATGATGATGATGATAAGGTTTATTAGCACTTATCGTAGGTGTGGCCACCCCTCGTCGGTGCACAATATAGAACGAGTACAAAAAATAGATGTTGAGATAAATAAACAATATAAAATTAGATAAATAAACAATATATAATATTATATATATAACAATATATATATATATATATATATATCATTGATATAAAGAAAGTGGATAAGCAATTGAATGTATGGCATTTTGGATAGAGGCGCTGCAGTCATAGCCTACTACTAAATACCTACTAGATTTTAAATTAATATTATTTATTTATACATATATATATTGATCATTACTACTAATTTGAATGTACAATCTATACTAAAAAGTAAAATTATATATTTAAAATACATCATATCAACATTCCTCATAATTGTATATATTTAAATTGAAGATATCATACTATTTTATTGATATTTATAATCTAAATCCATTGATATAGATAGAAGTCACTTTAATCTATTTGCACGAAAAGCCTATTGCTTTAATATTTGACATATATAATATGACTAATATCCATTAAAAATCACTGATGTCATTTTGTTAATTTATCGATAAAAGTGCCATTCGTGTATCTATCTTTTACATTGCATTGCGTGCGTCAATTGCTATATCCACTTTCTTTATATCGATGATATATATATATATATATATCAGGGATGGGCCCGGGTCAAATACGTAATTATATATCCTGATTAGGTGCATTTCTATTTGTATTTGATTGCAGTATTTGGTGTATTTGATCAAATATAAATATATGTAATTATTAACTAGAACGAATATTTTATATAGAATTTAGTAAATTTATGAATGTAAAAAATCAATAATTTATCAAACATTTAAATTTTATATAGGAAATATTTTAGGTTATATACGAATAATATTTATTTATAATATAAAAATATATCTAATAAAATAATCTATACAATTTGTTATACAAAATATATCTAAAATTATAAAAAATGATTTGGTTTCATACGAATAATATTTATTTATAATATAAAAATATATCTAATAAAATAATCTATACAATTTGTTATACAAAATATATTTAAAAATATAATATATTAAAAACTATTAGATAATTATATTGATTGATTGATAATTTATAATATATTATATTATATTTTTTAATAAATAATATTTTAAAACTATAAAGCGCTGTTCACATGAGCAATCTATTCCAGCAATATCGCAATGGAATTCTTAAGAATTGCCAAAATGTGACAGTCTGTGTTTTTTCTGCGAGTATTGATAAATGTTCTAATCCGAATTTATTCTAGTTTTGTGATAATTTATGCAATTAGTAATAAACGCATGCACAAGTATACTGACGAGTATTAAAGCATACGCATTTACCTTTCTATGGGTCAATCTATTTATAATCGTTTACGATTTTAATTGATTAAAATTATGTTATTTAATCGTTAACAATCGTTTAATTAATAATTAATAAATAATTAATAATAATTAATAATTATAATTATTATATATAATTCCTTATATAATTATTAAATTATGATAAATATATATTACCACTTTATGATTATATTTTTAAGAATTCTACTGAAAAAAATAGATTTCTCATGTGAACACCCTAAAATTGATACCGCTAGGGGATTTTGAAACTGGAATTTTTAAGAATTCCATTGCGAAATTGCTGGAATAGAGTGTACATGTGAATAGCGCTTTAGAATAATAAAAAGATATTATATCTAAAATATATATTAAGATATTTAAAAATGATAAATATCTAACTATTATGGATACATTTTCATGTTGTTGATGTTCAATCCTGATCATTACGAAATACAATTATTTATTATAAATTATTAATTTATTAATATTAAATATCATTCAGATATGTTATCTATACCTTGAAGGTATTAACTTCTGAAATATTCAAATGATTATGAGTTATAGAAAAATTATATTTGTAGAGATATAAGGGACACTATATATATATATATATATATATATAGTAATTAGACATAATTAGTAATTCAAATTCATTTTACTCATAATAATATATTAATCTAGTAGATATACCTACGTGTATTAAAACAATAGCATTTCATTCTACACTAATTTTTCTAGTGTATATACTACATACTATGTAGTATATAATACCAGTGATCTCATCGTAAATGGTACCTGGTCAAAATCTTCGCGATTATTATTAATAAGCTACGTTTAATTATTATTCCAATTAGTGATTTTATAATAGCATAACTACACATATATCTATAGATCACAATCACGAAATTATGACTCATAGATATTAATTAAATTAAAATATTGTGTAGTTTTGTATACATTTAATTATAATAAATATTATACATATTTAATAATATGATATCATACTAATTTAGTATGGATATACAATTAATTATGTACAAATATTATCATAATATATAATAACATAAATACCATATATATGTATACTATTTATATATAAATTTATACAATCACTAATTTGAATAAAGAATGTTTCGGGCATTTAAATCATAGATTATTTTTTAAATCGTGAAGCTTTTGACCATAATAATGATGGTCATAAAAATGTATAAATAAAATGATAAGTAATAGCGTGGGTCCTGGTCAAAAGCTTCGCAATTTGAACGCCAGCATAATTGTTTATTCGCATTAGTGATTTTACAATAGCGTATGTTTGTTCATTAATATTTGTAGTTTTATTTATTTTCACTTGTTTGGTTTGGTTTGGTTTAATTGGGTTTAGTTTTGTTATTTCCAGGTTTTGTTAGCTGCTTTACATCACGAGTGAGCTTATAAAACATATGTATATAATATATATATATATATATATATATATATATATATATATATGTTAATGATAAGCCGTTGCATGTATGAATCATACATTGTATGATAGTCTATAAATAGACATATGCTAATTATAATGGCCAATCATATTCTATTGTAAAATCACTAATTCGAATACACTATTTTTCGCGCGTTCAAATCGCGCATCAATCGCTTAGCTTTTGACCATAATCGATATAGAATACCAGTAAACTCGGACAGATAAACTCGGACCACTTTTGAAGTAAAAATCAGACCATTTTTGAAGAAGATTCGGACCAGTTTAAAATAACTATATAGTATATTTCTATAATTATTATAATAATATGGGTTAAAGTATAAAAGTGGTCCGAGTTTTCGTCAAAAGTTTTCCGAGTTTATTTCAAAAGTGGTCCGAGTTTTCTGGTACCCTCCATATAATATTATATTATTATTAATATTATTAATATTATTAATATATGAATATATCATATATTATATGTTTTAAATAAGTATTTTATTTATACAATATTTAAAAAATTAAATCTTATAAGCTTTATAATAAAGCAACTATTTAATATTAATAAATATATTGTATTATATAAAATTATGTATGTATTTCATAAATTTAATTAACAAATATAATAATAATTATTATAATAATTATAATAATATTATATTAAATATAAATATATTTAACCTGCATGTAGTTTTACCTACTCCTCCTTTTCCGCCAACAAATATCCATTTTAAAGTTTCTTGTGAAATAATATTTTCTAATGTAGGTTCTAAAGAGTCATAATATTCATCAGAGACTGGTTCAGAATCAGCGCTTACATCACTTAATTGTAGATCATCAATATATGAATTTACATAATTCGCCATTATTATTGATATTTACCAAAGATATTAGTCTTCAAAGATTTTTATATAAATATTCATAGGATCTTTGACATCGCAGGCAATATTATTTATAGACAATTGAGTCCAATTCACAGCCTGTCTCAGAAAGTGTTTCTCATACTGGTGAATGAATAGAATAAGTATACAAAACGTATATGGAAAAAAAAATAGACCATATACATTTTATTGAATATGTTTATAGAGTTGACCCAGTTACTATGGATATGATATTAAATATAAAAATAATAGATTTATATAAATCAATCAATAATACATATTGTATCATACATTGGTATGCCTAGAGTCCAATTATGATATTAATTATAATATTTATAACGAAATATATTTATATATTTTTCCGACGAGCAATTATATTATTATAGGACTATTAGACAGACACCTGTGTATACATCTGACCGATAATATTCCTATCTAATAGGTACCTATTAGACTGCAGGCATGCCTAGATTACAGCTCATTCGAATACAATCAAAAACGTGCCCTAGTCTATATATTTTAAAAACCGTATGTTTATTACATCTATGCATCAACATATTCACTTTTTAAAGTTTATAAACTCATATTATTATTATTATCAATTTATGTTAACACCGTTGTCATACACTATTAAAAATAATGTATAATATCGTTCAGTCATTACTGGATAAATAAGTATTTAGCTAGATTTAAAGCTAAGCTAAATAAAACCTAGAATAATGATAATGAATTTCCATAGAAATCCACATACAACAGTTATGTCATATTACAGTCTAACAAATGTTAGTGATGAACAAGATACTGACAGATTTTATACAGATCTCACGTCATTAACAAGGCATATACCAAAGTATAATTTACTGATAATAGAAGGAGACCTTAAGGGGATCCCGCACATTTAAAATGATGATAATTTATTTTTTTTATATTTTTTTTTATTACATAATAATACCATCGTACTTCAGACGATCTTTGATAATACTTAATGTAGTGTTTTTTAGTATATGTAAAAAAATTAGACATGAATTCAGTCTAGAAATGGCATACAAATGTGTTTTATGACGATAATATAATGCTATATTATATACTATTCAATATTACATTGTTATGCTGTCAAACTTCAAACGCTGTTTTCTCAGAATAATTATTTCGCGCTAGGTATGTGCATTCAAAAATATAGAACATAAAAACTATTATAATTATAATATTAATTTTTTTTGCTTTATATAAAATTTAATTATGTGAATAGTAAAATAGAGAGATAATTTATAAAATGTATAGAATTCATTGTATAAAATGATAATTTCTATAAAAATACCATAATTTTAGTATCGCTAATTTTTAATTTAAATATATATAATATAATAAATAATAATATTAAAAATAACTTTCTATTTTCCTATGCATGTATATGTTATGAATACATTATAACACACATTAGGTCAATTGAATTAATAGAATATCAGTTCTATTTTTGTTAGTGGACCTATTTTTTTCCTATCTATTTATACACGAAATTTGCAAATTGCGTGTTATGTCAAGACCTCCTATAACCTCGAGGTTATACGCGAGGTTATCCACGAGGTTATAGGAGGTCTTGGTTATGTGCGGGATCCCCTTAATTCACAACTCGGTCAAAATGATGGATTCAAATATTCATTTCATAAATAAACAAACATCAATGGTAATATGCTAAAAGATCATCTCATAGAAAATAAACTCGTATGCCTAAACACACACTTCTATAAAAGGCAAGGTCAATCTTGGATACATACATCTCCAAATGCCCCTATGTCTCACATTTATTATATTATTATAAATAGAAAGTGGAAGAATAGTGCTAAACTGTAGAGCGTATTTATAAGACCTTATATAACCTCCGAGGTTATAGGAGGTCTTGGTATTTATCAGTGTCGCAATTGATTATCGTATTATATCAGCAAATATAAGAATGAGTCTTAGAGCTTATAACAATAAATCTAGTAAAATCAAACATTACGATTGGGAAAGAGTAAAGACAGATAAAGAAACCCGATACACATTTATTACTAAAGTGAAAACTAAATTCGAAGCTTTACAGGACACCACAGATTCGCTATCTGCTAGCTAAAGGTATAATCACTTTTAAACTGCATGTAAGGAAACTGTTGCTACAATAATCCCGTTGAAACTTAAGTAAAACATATGTATACCCTGGGAAACAGATAATATCTGTCAAAACCGTTACATACTATACCAGGCAGCGCGACATAAAGAAAATCAACCGACACTAGAAATATGAGACATTTCAATGAAGCTCAAAAGTATCTTGTACAATCGTATGAAAAAGAACAAACTGATTACGTGCAGAATAAAATTAATGAAATTCTAAATTCGATGTGTAACACAAATTAGCCTTAGCCTGGAAAATAATAATTGAAGTTAGCAGAAAAAGAACTCAAACAGAGACAAACTTAAATATAACCGTGGAAAAGAACGTATTCAACTATGGCACGATCATTTCAAGGAACTACTTGGTAAACTAACAATTCCCGCATCAAATGATGAAAATACAGTGACTATACAAAATAAACTAAATATAAAAAGAGCATTTTACAATAGATGAATTAAAGAAAGCTACTAAAAGCATATATGTAGGTATATACCTATACCAAACAAAACACTCCTGGCTTCGACTAAATACCAACTGAAGTATGGAAACTAGGATAATTTGAAGAAATATTACTAAACTCGTTCGATAGTATATATTCTCAAGAACCAATAGACAGATGGAATGGAGGATGCTGACTTCCTTTCCCTAAAAAAAGAATATATTTCTATCACAAAGAACTATCGGTGAATCACACTAACTCCAATTGCAGCTAAGATATATAACCTGATGTTTTTATATAGGATACGACCATAGATAGATCCTACCCAGCAAACCATAACATCAGATTTAAATACTTATTAATACTCATTAAGCTGGAATAAAGCAATTTTAATCCGATTTTCGAAAATTATGATTTAAAATTTCAACCGATTTAAACGTTTTTAAAACAGCTTTCTACTGCTTTAATAATTAGGTATTAAAGCCGGATTTAATTATGATTTAATAATCTCCGATATCTTAAGATATATTTAAATCTGTCTTAATAAGTATTTAAATCTGTCAACATTTATTACTGATTTAAAAGTATTACAAATTATTTAAATCTGCTATTATTATTTACTGGGAAAATATATCTTACCCCTTTAATATATGGAGATTATTAAAGCAGAATTAAATCAGGCTGTAATACCTAATTATTAAAGCAATAGAAAGATGTTTTAAAAAGTTTTAAATCGGTTGAATTAAAGCAGATTTTAAATCAGAATGTACGAAAACCTGATTAAAATTGATTTATAAACTTATTTAATAAGTATTTAAATCTGCTGTTATGGTTTACTGTAAATTGATGGAAAATCAAAATGGTTTTTGAACAAAGAGATCAAGACAAGACACATGTTAACCATTCGACGTATACTAGAATGGATAAGTCTAAAAACATGCCAGCTATAGCTGGCATATTTTTAGAGAGTATACTCTCCTATTTATAGACTTTTCAATAGATTTTGATTCAATAAATCTTGAAAAGATGAAAGATATATTAATCATATATAGTATACCCACTGAAATCGTAAATGTCATATTGATACTCTACAAAAACACTCGCTCCATGGTAAGATCACCTGATGGTGACAAATCCTTATTCGATGTAACTACTGGAGTACTTACTAGTACTACAAGGATATACACTTGCACCATTCCTATTTATTATATCAGGGGTCTCATTAAGGAATAATATTGACTGCACATAAATATATAATTATTTATCAATTACTATTTTATAGTTTTATATTTTATAGTCACATATAGGTAACACACATATACCTAATTATTATAAATGCATAGGTAGGTAATATATATGCATGTAAGCTGAAGATAATTACAGAAACAACTTATAACTAAAATATATATTTTAAAAATTAAGTGTTTATGTTTATTATTAATTTTGCTGTATTTATAATTATAATGTTTAAAAAGTAATTTCATTTTCTTCTTCTCCTTTATGTTTACCTATACTAGAAAAAATTCCCTTGAAATAAACTTGTGTTGAAATACCATGCTCTCTATCGTGTTGTCTAGGATTTTGTTTACTTATCCTAAAAATGTTAGGTTAATCCGTAATTTCATTAAATGATGGCTAAAATATTATTAATGAATTTTTAATTAAATAACTAACCAAGCTAATACCCAAAGGTCTTGGATTACAATTTTCAAGATCCGGCATATTATAATGAAATTAATTGATATGTTCAGTTTCTATTTTCATTCTATTTATAGACCTAAGTAAATTATTTGCATATATAATTCTTTCAACATCGGCACTGTGTGGTTTAGATCACATAATTCTATTATATGTACAACACAATGTATACATTTCTTCCATGATAGAAAATAATAAATTTATATTAGTTATATTTTATGTCTATTGCATACATACCTTAATAGCTTTAGGTAAACCTATAACAAGTTCACGAAAATTGTATTTTCTGAATATATTAATTTCTGAATGCAATAATAAATCGTTATATTATAAGGATAAATCTCTTAAGTTCAAATCAGCACTTATCACAGTATGTAGGGGAGGGAAGGGGTAGTGGCCGAGGATGTAGTAGTGGCCGTTTTAATTAACGCTTAAATGGTGCTTGATAGGATAAAAGTTCTATATACAATATTTAGATAATCAAAATATCTATAATAAATAGTAAAATTTTTTTTAAAATAATTAATTAATTACTCTAATTTATTATACAATCATTGTTTGTCAAATTTGGACAAAAAACATGATTATATATATATATATATATTTATGCTTATTTATGTGTAAGAGTAAGACCTATGTGTATATATATATAATTAAATCATTGAATCAAATAATGTGCGTATGCATCATAAATATAATTATTTAATATTACATAATTAAACAAATATAAATTGAATACATTTCGAGACACCTATCGTATTTTCTGGTACTAGCAGCCACTACTACGGCCTTGCCTTATTTTAGTGCTTTTGTAATGCCGGTTATAATAACGGTTATATTATTATGTTAAACACTTTATATATAAAAGTGAAATAACAGTATTCTAGAACTATATGATTTATAGTTAATTCAAAAAAATAAGAGCCTAAAATTCAGTATTTATCCAGATATTAGAAATCTTCTGAGGAATATTAATTATCGGACACTACTCTCTTCCCTCCCCTACTTGCTTTATATTTACTTGAAAATATATTTACATCTGTTTTTAATCGCTCCTAAAGATTATTTACTAACGTTTTTATAAGTTTATCTTTTATTACAGATATGTCTATCATTTCAGATATATATAAATTATGTCTTACTTCACGCTTATTTTTTCTCTTAACTCAATAACTTTCAAGTAATGTGTACCATTGGTTTTTTCAATTGATTCGATTAACTTAGTAACCTATCCGCTAATTAAATCGGTTATTAATAATGTATTCAGCATAATCTATTAAAGTTACAAAATATTATGAAATATTATGAAACATTATTTATTTTACTCATCTTAAGAATATCAGGGGCTATGGGCATTGTATTCTGAAATATTAAATATATAAATATGAAAAACCTTAATATTATTAAGTTGTTGATGTCACATATCGCAGTCAAATCGGATTATATCTTTTTTGATATCAAGAGAATATAATTAGTACATCGGTCATAAAGCATAATAGATGAAGATTATGTTCATTGCAAAGGAACATTGAAAATCCACTGGCTTTATGGCATGTCGTTTAATTAAAATACATTATTAATGCATTCCATGATTATAATATGCTTTCAACTAGTTGATGAATGAATTATCTACATCGTATTTCAAATATTTTTGGAAATGAGAAAACAATAAGGTTATTGTACTTTGCAATATTTTATAACTTTCTGTATCTGACTCTAGATTTAGCGAAATATGATAAAATACCACTTAATGTCATCAGCATATTTTTAATTTCTGGTATTTCATTGCTTGCTGCCTTCCATGCAAGACTTGAATTATGTGCACAACACCATATTGTAAGTAGAGGAGCTACGGGCTCGCTGAAATTCTCCAATTTATAATCTTGAAATATCTTCCATCTACCATTATTTATAAACCATAAACTTATGTCCTGTATTTATAGATTTCACCAACGACGAAACCTCTTTCATTATTTAATTTGTTATGTTACTTCCTAGAAGATTTTCTATTGATTTAATCATTGTGTTAAATATCCCATGAGCTCCACGTTCCAAAGATTCTCCTAAACCTAACAATATAAGTAATTCGTCTCCAACTTTATCTATTACTTTCGCAATTATGTATATCTTATAAACATGAGTCCTGTCTAAATTACCGTCTGACCGAATATATATATCATGCATTAAAAAATTCTACTGCAGTAGCATTTTTAATTTGTTTTGTAATGTTTCTATATATGTATCTATTATCATGGATAATAATTCTTTATGCGTATGGGGCATAGAGCTAGAGAGAAAAGTTTCTCTCTAGCTCTGTGGTATGGGGTGTTATATATTGTAAATCGGTATTCGTAATAATATTATCATCAGAATTATATTTAAATTTGATGCCATCATATTCACAACTTCTTTAGCAGGGAAATAATATTCAGGTAAAACCAACTTATTTACATCAAAATAAAACATTATCAATAACGATCCTATCTTATAAGATATTATACATATATAAGTTAAATAACTATTTTCCTTTGATATATAGTTTGCTAGTGGTGTCTTATCTGATTTTTTCATAATGGTATTTTTTCTACAGATTACACAACAATATGTTGTTATTTGTATTCTTCTTGTGCTTAGTAGTGTAATAATATCGGGAAACTCCACTCATGGTATGCATCTTACATAATGCCTCCACAAATTAATTAGAATAATACAAATATTATTGCTCAAAATTGACTGCACAAAATCGAAAAATTGACTGCACATATAAATTATTGACTTCCCATTTTTGCGTTGACTGCACATTAGCGACCTAGCGCGACCCCTGCATTATATATCTAGATTATATATTGAAAAAATCATTGGATATAACTCAAATATCCGCTTCACTCTTATAAAAAGAAAAAGCAAGAGATACCCAGCTGCACATATTACCGATATTGACTATGCTGACAATATAGCTATAATCACTAATAGTCTGATAGGTGCAAATACACTACTACCCAATATTTAAGATATGGCTAAATATATCGGTTTACATATAAACTCCGACAAGACTAAAATCACTAAAAAAAGATAAACATAACAGGCCATGATATATAACGTGTAGAAGAATTAAAATATCTAGGTAGATATATTGGTTCAACTCATTATGACCTGAGCGTAAGAATCGGAAGTGCGTAGGCAGCCTTGAATAGCCTGAAAAGCATCTGGAAATATAACCTTTCAAGTAAACTCAAAAAACTTATTTAGAGCTACAGTTGAGACTATTCTTTTATATGGCTCTATCATTTGGACTCTAAATTCCACATCAGAGAAAACAGTTGATGGAGCATATACACGCATGCTGCGAGCTGCGCTAAACAAGTTATGGAGAGACCACGTTACAAATAAGGAGTTGTACGACAGAATTCCAAGAATAACATATAAAATACGCTAACTACGACTGAGGTTCTCCGGTCATTGCTGGAGAAACATAAGCGAGTAGTGATGTATTACTCTGGAATCCACAACACGGACGACGCTCTCGAGGAAGGCCTATGACAACATACTTAGACCAACTAAGAGATGACACAGTGTACACACACGAGGAACTACAGATAGCGATGAGTCATAGAGAGGAATGGAGGACATGTGTAATGCACTGCCAATCAAGCTACATCTGGTAATGTAAGCAGGTAATGATACGGAGATATCGGGGAAGCTGTCATATTAGTGAACAACTATACTATTATTACGTAATCTCATCCTTATTTAATCTGCAACTCCACATTAAGTGTATTCATCTCTGATCATTATTCTATTACCTTTGAACTAACTTCTCAAACTCCAACTTATTTTCCTATAGGTAAATGTAGGAATTTATCTTTATAATGTATCTTTATAGAATATTGTTATACATAACATTATTCTATATATATATATATATATATATATATATATATATATACATACATGAATAATTCATTCGAAGATTATTCTATTCCCCTTACTATATTTATCTCATAATAGAGCTAATATATTTACGATATGTATGATAATATAAGGTGACTTACTAAGCATATATAAGTCAAATCATAGTGTATTGACTTATACAATTTTAGAGTGTATGAGTCAATATTATATATGTATACATCACTCTAAAATTGTATAAGTAAATAAACTATGGTTTGACTCCGAATTAAAAATACACACCTCTAACTTGCGTCTTAATTAAACAAATTTCGTACTTAATCACTTAATGAGATAAAATCTCGTAAATGTTCTCGAAATAATTATCGATATATCTTCTCCAAAGATTATCAGAATGCTTCGCAGCATCATTGACCTCTCTCGTGCCAAATCTCCCTTTTTGTTAGTAAATTTCATGAATTTGTTATTAGTTCTAAACACTATTTAAACTCGCCCGTGAGAGTCGCACACTATAGTGGTAGTCACATAGTCACACACTATATATAGTGTGTTAGGTATAGTATATTATGTATACCTAATCGATAATAAAAATATCAAAACAAACACTGAACTATCTGATAATGATCTCAGATCATCGTTCTAAAATTTGTATTAATAAAAACCAAGGTCATTTGTTATCTTCCTTCGGTTCATTATATTTCTCTTTCCTATATCATCTTTATCTTTCGTGTGAAAATCACCTCGTTATATTATTTAACATTTGCATAACTCCCTGTTTATTTAGAACTCTTTAATGGTCACTTATCACGTGACAATACATTGTATTGCTATCTAATCCTGCTCAATAGGATATGCGAGTATGCCCTATATCGAATGCGTTTCATACCATATTATTCTCATTGACTTAATTGAATTGGTATACATGTTTTAAGTGAATACTTGGTTCATAACTTATAATTATAGTTAACTATGGTTATTTCGTGTATCATCAATTAATATTAATAATATCTAAATATGTTATAAATACTCATGAAGTTCCTCAGCATCAGTAGGATACCTATCTATGACTGTGTTAATATATATTACATATATATTCTATATTTAAACAATATCATTATATTATTTAGCATATTCTGATCAATTATTTTGATTATTATTACACTTATGGTTATACTTATAAGGATAACTAGGCATATACTTATACTGGCGATAAGTGTATACACTTCCCGCACGTTAATACTTATACTTATAAGTATAAGGTATACCTCTATTATTCAAGCTAATATGACTAACTAGTAGCATGGCCTCCTTTAACTAAAGTAAGCTAAAGGAGGCCATTCTACTAGTCTAACTACATCTAGGTCAACAATATATTCTCTATATATTCACTTTCTATGAATATATTTAAAAACTATACCATCATACTATCTAAAGTAGACTACTATAATAACTTTTTTACATAACTAATGACTTTCTTTGTTTCTTCCTGTCTGATACTAGTTCTGATAACACCAATTCACCAGCTATAATCATAAACTCATAACAATTGATATGTTTGTGTATGCATAAATAATCTATCTATCTATCTATATATCTATAAACACTGGTACGCAATTTGAGAACCATATTTTGTAATATAGTTCGAATAACTTACTTTTGTAGCTTTACAACATTCATTAATCTTATTTTTATTGAAATTAAATAATTTATTTACTCTCTAGTTTTATATTACTGAAAATCTCTATTTATTATATTCTAAAGCCGTGCGCATTTTATGCTG
The DNA here is from genome assembly GCA_964019155.1 of Osedax fenrisi. Classification (NCBI taxonomy): domain Eukaryota; kingdom Metazoa; phylum Annelida; class Polychaeta; order Sabellida; family Siboglinidae; genus Osedax; species Osedax fenrisi. The sequence continues at coordinate 119,731,637 of OZ025239.1, read as the reverse complement.
TTTTATAAATTTAATATATTATATTTATATATATTTATATATATATATATATTTCACTCCTTCATATATATTTGACTTAGTACTTTCATATATCCTACTTTCAATTCACTCCACCACCCACGATACACGTTAAACTTCCAGTATTCATCTCGTTATCCCACATCCATCCTACCTTATATTTCAGAAAAGCTCATTCTCCAACATTGTCCCATCTATCTGGAATGCACTCCTCTTATATATAAGATCAATTCAATCTCCCACCTCCTTCAATACTCATATTAAGTCATATACCCTATATCTAATTTCATTATATTATCATTATATTTTATATTTCGTTCTTATTACTTCCACTTTGTTCCGTTAGTTTATTTTCGTTTTTTGTGGTTGGTGTGTTTTATTATTATTATTTATTTTACGTTCACTTACGAGGAGTTTCATCACTTTGTAACGGTGCCTAATACACATTATTTCATCATATATACACACACTTTACCGTACCTTACCAGGTCGAGCTTTCTTGGCATTCGGAGACCCATTTCGTCCTACACCACTATTATCCATCAAGTTGGCAAGGTCTTCTACTTATCTTCTATCATTTGATTTGTGAATGTGTTATCCGGTCTTCCACAGTAGCACATCACTACTAGCGGACGTTTACATCTCCAGCAGTGTCCTGAGAATCGCTTAGGTTTAGTTCACGAATTGAACTTGTGATTCTTGGAATATTGTTATAACAATAACCATATATATATTATATTATATAATATATATATATATATAGTAATGAAGCTAATGCATCGATTACTTATATTCAGCAGACTCTTGATTCGGCTGACATTTCGATAATTATGTAATATAAAGCCATTATGCAATGCACTCAATGATATTCGTATGCGTGAATCAACGTATCTTAATACAGTATACTATACCATATATGGTATAGGTTAGAGGGGGCAAGATGAACGCAGCTCGAACCATATTAATTATTTCTACAATTAATACATATTGTACGTTTATTTGAGTACACTTTATGCATAGGTAACGTATATAAATGTATATATATACATATTTCTATAGAACACATTTACGAGTGAACATATATATGTATACAACTATAGTTATGTATTAAATTAGTGATTTTACTTCTGATAAATTTAAATATACACATATTACAAAGGTTATATACACAATTAGTGATTCTACACTGAGAATATACAACCACGCGTCAATCATTATCCTAATATACAGTAATAAATTCCCAGTACTAACACGGTCAGACTCCACCTATCGTTCAAATGGTGACATACATCATATTACAGATTTATATAAATAGCAGTCTACCTATTTCTAGTATTTGTGTTTTTGTCTCTCTTCGTTATTGTTGTTATTATTGTTTCTATTGTTATTTGTGTTATATTCTATTTGTAAATTACTACAATTGTAGTATACTACATAATAACAATTTATTTGTATTATTATTATTATTATACATTATGATAATTCATTAATTACAATGTCGCAATATATATATATATATATATATATATATATATATATTTATGTATCATAAAACTTTTACATTAAATAATTAAATGATCATTATATGATCGAAATACAAAATGTTTAATATATTATTATTGATTATTTGAAATTAATAGGAAACTGACGATCACGAAGATAACAAATAATGAATGTATAAATATTACAAAATAAGAACTGTATTAGTTAAACGGAATTGTAATACTAAAATTATATGCCTATAATTTGATAGGATATACATGTATATATATACACCTATACACGTATATATATATATATATATATATATATATATATATATGTGTGTGTGTTTATAGCTAAAAATAGGCCGCTATTTACGATTACGTGTTTAACATCTATCCGATGCGAATCAAATACCCACAATTCGCCGTGTACTGATATACCGGGCCTAGCGGAGCACCTGTATTCGGGTATTGCTTACCACCCGAGTGGCTTCGCTGACCGGGCCGGCCAGTAGTAATAAGACGCGTCCGCCGGTCCGCGATGACGAATCGATAGTGTCCAGTCTTAAATAAATCGATACGGCCACAGCGCCGCTGACCATTATAATAATGAATATGTCATTGACCACCGCCGCTGCCGTCGTTCTTCATATTTCTATCGGTAACATTCTTGTCTGGAAGTGGACGTATCGAGCGTGTGCTGCGAGCGCGCGCGCCCCCGCGATCTCGATTCGTGTGCGTGTGCATTAGACACGCCCACCTATTATATAACATTTACTCCGAATTCAGGTGTATACCTGTGATTCTGTTAATTTATAAAATATTTAACTGTTTAACGTTATATGTTCTCCGTTGCGAACGGTATATTTGTAATTAATGCTATCGTCGATAATATAATTATAGCGAATATAAATTGTATAGAGATACTAATTGTGCAAATATTAATCTTTCAGTTAAGGTTTATATATATATATTATAATTTATAATATAATATACTCTAATAATATCATAACACTAACGTTATATCACCCTAACGTTATATCATCGTGCATTGTTACTAGCACCATGTCTACATTATATAATAGTATACAGTCAACTCTATAGTATATTATCTAAATAATGGGACTCATTTGCATAACACATACATACACACATACACACACATACACACACATACACCCACATATATATACATATAATATTCTGGTCAGATAAACTACTAAAATAAATGAAATAACATTAGTTATATTATAGTATATTATCCTACTATCAATACAAAATATATCATTGATAGTATTTAACCCTAATACTATAGTATTTAACCCTAATACTATAGTATTTAACCCTAATACTATAGTATTTAACCCTAATACTATAGTATTCAACGAATGCATGCGAATCACATGCAATTTGGCCTAGTTATGTATGACATCACGATGGACACGCCCTCACTTGTTTCCTTTATTAGAATACATCATTGATAACATAGCTAAATGGTTAATATTATGTTCTAAGATAAATTCATTATTTTAATTATCGAATATAATAATTGTCTTACTTTATTCGAGCACTTAATGTTCTTAATCGAGTACTTAATCGAGTACTTAGTGTACTTAGTCGAGTACATAGTGTACTTAGTCGAGTACTTAGTGTACTACGTAGCCGATAAGGCCTTTCGGGCATGCCAGGAGTATTCATGTGAGTATTTGTCCGGCTAGATTATGTTAGATCTCGTTACCTACTGTTAGACATTGTTTTAAATTAATATTATTCACAATATCTATAAATTGAAGTTAGTTTAGTTAATGAAAATTGTCGTTTATTAATATAATATTGTAAAGGTTTCAGTATGAAAGTTGTAACTATTTTCTGAAATCCTATGTTATATCATCGCCGATAATGCATAATTTATACATAACAACATTCAATCTATTTATATACATCACTGTGTATCTATTGATCTATATATAGATTGAGATATCTGTTTTCTAGAATATACTTAATTTACTAGTGTACTTAAGAGATATGTGCTCTTAATTACATGAAGGTTTCCTATCTAGTTTTATTTAATTATGAAAACACGTTTGTGATATTTGAAAAATGTTATAAATAATATTTCCAATATTTTGAAAAATTCCGAAATTATTTCATCTGAAAAATAAGTATCTTTGAAAATAATTAAACATGCGAAATTTCACACACACACACACACACACACATATATGTATGTATACACATGGTCACGTGTATACAATGTACGATGTGCACCGTTTACGCTCATAATGCGTATTGGGTTACCTTTAAATAGGTTACTTATATTACCTAAGGCTAGATATATAACCTTTAACCTTTACTAACGATTTATTTAATATAATAACAATCATGCCATACTATGAGGTATAGGTACATTTATGTTAAATGTGAACGTATAACTTCTACGTATTACTCATCGTTTTATAGTAAGTGACGTCATGACACTGTCATAACACCGTCATCGTCACAATTATACCACTAACAATAGACATAACACGTGTAGTTAAGTTAGAATATTAAAGGAATAATAACTAATATAATCATTATGATTTATTTGCATGCGCAATTTCTATATATATGATCGATACCTTCGGTTTTGTTACCTCCCCTGTTTGAAAACTTGCACTGTCGGATACTATATATTGCTTCAACGGCTCGTATAATCCACTTTTTTATTTTTATTTTACTTCTCCGTTTATTTCTTGTTTTTTTGTATCGTCTAGTTTTGTTTTACTGTTATCACATTTATATATTTTGTTTATATATGTTATATAATTATATTTTTATATATACTTATAACTGTATATATAACCAGTTATTCAATACACTTTTGATATATCTATCTATCTATCTATGTTATATTTATATGTATATAATTCATGTATATACTCCGTGGTCGCATACAACGCATGTTATAAGTTATAAGTTATAACTTACTTGGTGTTCTAAAACAGAAATGTCGTCATCAACACGTGTAGAACACATGACACATGACACATGTCACACGTGTTACGCGTTCACCACGTGACAATGTCGTCGTCAACACGCGTATACCACGTGACAACGTCAGGCGCGTTACGCGTACACCCAATAGGCGTCGCTAGTAGTAGACGTAGTAATCATTACCATTTCGGTGTGTATATATAATACATAGTTTATAAGTAAACAACAACAAAATAAATAAACAACAATAATGAAGACAAAATAGATATACATCGATACCCAAAACGACACGCTACAACAATTAACATCGGGTTTATAATTAATAAAACACGCGTCGGTTTATGCACGCCGAACGATATACAATACACACATTGTAACCGACCTATAGGTTCTAATTAATTTCGTGCGCGCGCGCTCTCTCAAGCGTCAATGACTCATTGGTCATCGGCTATGCGTGCGTCATCGTTCCATTAGCCGAACGCGGCGGCGGCATTCTATTACACTAATATGGTTAGGGGCTAATTTACGTACCCCTCGCGCCCACGACTGCATCCACGCACATACGCCATTATGCGATTACAACCGATGCACACGATAATGCACATCACCATACATAAACACATACGTATATATATACATAATTACATATATAATTACATACACACACATACGCAAATACATACTAATACACATACGTAGGTGTATACCGTTTACACGGTATATTATACAACCATACATACGTACATACGTACATACACACGAGCACACGCACACACAAATAAATAAATACAAACATACTAGTATAATACATACCACTATGATAATATTCTAAAGAATTTATATGATATGATTTGATACATTATTAATTATTACGAATAGTAGTATTACAACATATATTTTCCGAGGAAAGATGTAACACCTGCTCGCAAGAGTGTACTTTTATTTTGTACACAGAACCCGAACAGCGCCCCCTACATAGGTTCAATTCACGGAAAATATAAAATAATATGATTTAAATTATTATTTATATGATGAAAATTAGGTATCATCACTAATATATAACAAAGCAATAGTATATATATATATATATATATATATATATATATATATATATATATATATATATATATATATATAATTACAATAATAATAATAAAGGCAATTTTGAGATGTTGGCCACACTACCTGAATATAATCACCAAATATATATATATATATATATATATATAATAACAATGTTCGCGTTAATATGTATGTTAGTACCACCAAGTTTAATCTTAATATTCAACAATAATAATACACATCAGCATAATATAATTTCTGTAAAATTTATAAATATATGAATATTACTCTAATATATAATAATAACAATATATATAGTTTATTAGGTAAACAAAACACAATAATAAATAAAAATATGGAAGAAAAAATAGATATTAAGCGATACCCAAATCGACGTGGTACAAAAATTAACATTGGGTTTACATTTAATAACAAAACGCCTTGGTTTATGCATGCCGAACAATATATGCCCTTATTATTGTTATATAACATATACTACACTATATATATATAGTTTACTATTGTTATTATTATTGTTATTGTTATTGGTATTGTTTATTTAGATACCTACTTAGATAAATTACATATCTTAAAAATATTAGTTAGCACGAAGGTAAGGTCAATGGCAATAATAACGTATTCACAACATAATATTATACCTAACAAAAGAGTACACAAATAAATAAATAAACTAGTGATATAATAAAGTTACTATCGGAATACTAGCCGTTAAAGCTTACCCCTTTAAGGTATTTAAGGGTATACCCCTTTAAGTTTATAAAGAAAACGCAGCACCAGGTTATTAATGAGCCGTAGCTCGATAGGAGTGAGAATTCCAACACCATAATGGGATACGATGCGTACAGCATAAACAACATTTCGTTAGGTCATAGGTCACTTTTAATGCTGCTGCGGTATAGTAGTAGCAAGGACATGTCCTTGGTAGTAGTAGCAATACCCCTATAGGTATATATAGGTATATATATACCCGAGAATGAACACGGTGTATTGATGAGATATATTATTAAATGATACGGTTTTTATTATTATGTATGATGTTATGAGTAGGACGAATATATATATATATATATATATATATCAAATAAAGCCTAGTCTTTCAACGATCCTACATATACATATGATATACATACTATATAATATGTCGTGTGTATCTATAAACTGATTCACGCATTCATTCATATATATGTCTATTTTATAATTAAGCACATTTAGATCAGAAGCGAGTAAAGCAGCAGGAGCGGCGTGTATCAGATTAATATAGTACATATGGAGTCTAACTGCATAGCATACGATTTAGTTGAAGAGAATATTAGAAGAGTTAATATATGAAGATAAATATATTCTACGAGGTAGATAATTAAGATATTCAAGTCGAGAGAATAATAGAGAGGATTACGCAGATAAAAAACTATTTATAGTGATATATATATATATGAATACGAGAGATTAATTCGAGAGATATATGAAACGCTAATAGATTTACACCAAAGTATACTTTGGTGTAATAGGACTATACACTGTTAAAAATAAGGGTATAACATTATGAATTATATGGTATAACATATGGAAATACGAGTTATACCATACAATTACGTTAAATGGTATAAGATCACATATTATATGGTATAACATTTGTTTTTTTTTAGTTATACCATTAGCTATAAGCTAGCTTTTAATGTAAATGGTATAAGATCACAAATTATATAGTATAACATTTGTTTTTTTTAGTTATACCGTAAATGGTATACCAGGACGCCACGGGGTTATACCATTTTTTAATAAATGTTATACCATTTATTTCTAACAGTGTAGAGGAATTCTAGTAATGTTGATTTCATAGAGTATCGAAATAATGATGAATTTATGTTTTTATTATGATTTTTGATATCATAAATAGGTTAATGGATTAGTAGATTATTATATTAGATGTATCTGCATGTATTGTCCGTTATCGATTATTACATGAAGGTCATTTACTAAACGATGTATCTTAATGGAGTAATACTTCTTAAACATTCTAAAGATACTATTAATTGGATGAGGACATTATTAATGTATACATTAATATTATAGCTATAGCCACAATATGCTTAGCATGTAATATTTTCTCCACTTGACTATCTTGATGATTATTGAGAGATAGACGAAAGTTGGGTACCATTGTACTAACAAAAGAAGTTGCTTAACATAGAATGACATAACCAAGTATTTTTTGAGAATAGGGTTGATGTATGATTACATTTTTGTTAGAGATTCTGGAAAAGTGACAATATTAATAAAAAACTACATATTAGTGATAATTTTGCATAAAATAAAGAAGAAAAAAGTTAAAAATATTAGTTAATAATAATAGGAGATATAGTTATTTTTAATTTAAATTTAAATTTATATAATAATTGTGTTTTGAATGGTAATTTATGATTGATGTATCTAAATATATATATAGAGGTAGGGGAAATATGGGTAATGTAGCCAATTTTAGGTAATGTTGTATAATTGAAGTCTAATTGAAATTATTAAGGTGGCCACATTACCCTACACGGAGGGTAAGATGGCCACCTATTGCGGGTAATGTGGCCAGGCATTAATCCACTAGATGGCGTTACTTTATATCAAGTTTAGTCCGATGATATAAAAGTATAATATTACATAACACACGAAATTGTGATAATGTAATACTTTTTATTTTAATTTTTAAATTACTATAGGTAATTATATAGTAATTTAAAAATTAAAATAAAAAGTCTATAGTAATTAATGGTATACCATTACACTTACGTATATGGTGTTTATATGATGCGCGTTTTGCTTGTCGTATGAACAAATGCTGGACATTCCAGCCTAGACTGGATATTTGTCAGCCCATAATTTTAAAAATTAGGTGTTCACGAGGGTTTTAATTGTCGTATTAAGATTATGATTACCTAATGACTCATATGTTAATTCCGAGTTCCGACTACTTAAAATATAACTATCCAATATTGTACATATTTAATATATATATATATATATATATATACAATGAAATATCTGCTAACTGTGCTGTCATGCGTCATGCATATATATATAGGCACAATATTACAATGAGCAATACGTTTATTACGGTGTCAATAGGCTCGGCACGTTGAGAAGTATTACCGATAATTAACGTCAATTATATATAATTGATTATATAATTATATAAACGATTAAAGTATACTATAAGTGTATTCGAATCGCTAGTAGTAATATTAATAACGCACGCGGACGCGATACGGCGCCTCTCGAGTAGATCGCGTAACTCGCGTTACTTCCCGAGATAGGTTACGTAACTGCGTGCGTGCGTCGGTCGTATTACGCAACGCGCGCGGTGACGACGCACGCCCCCTCGATGTGGGCGGCTCCTTATTACGACGGAGGCGGCGGCTGTTGTTATAGGACACTATTGTTCGGTGCAGTCGCCTATACGATTATTCACACACACACACGCACGAAGTCGGTCGCTTATGCAATAACGTAAGAGAGAAGGGCTCGCTTTAACCTACCTAACTATATATATATAGTTTATATATAGTTCTATATCGTATACGAGCACGGCATACCAACCTACCTACGAATCGAGTTCCACGTATAACTCATAATACAGAGAGCGCGCGTGTGCCAGGAACTAGAATCAATAACCTATACCCGGTGAGGTTACGCTCCTTGCATAGTCTATCTATAGACGTCGTCGTCACACTCTCTCTCTCTCTCTCTCTCTCTCTCTCTCTCTTCTCTCTCTCTCTCTCTCTCTCTCTCTCTCTCTCTCTCTCTCTCTCTCTCTCTCTCTCTCTCTCTCTCTCGTAAGCGAACGTAGATAGGGACAACGTCTACACACACTGACGCGCACACGCACGCGAGTAACACTAGTGTGACTCACGTACGTACGCGTGTGTGTGTGTGTGTACGGAGGTGAATATAGCGGCGTAGATATGACGTAGCCGGCCGGCCGAGAGAGAACACGTCACTCGGATACCGGTCCGCCCACTACTACTACAACTACTTCTACCGGTCCGCCCACCACTACTACTCCTAACGGTCCGCCCACCACCACTACTACTCCTAACGGTCCGCCCACCACTACTACTACTACTACTGATACGACTACCACTGCGAAAAGTTATACTTATTATATAGTATATTAGTACTATAGTATATAAGATCTATATAATATGTATATATATATGTATGTGTGTGTGTGTGTATATATGTATAATTTAACTTTATATATTTGATATAATACAGTATTATATTATATTATAATAATAATTATATTTTTCAATTCAACAAATATAACTAGTTAATTATAGTTTAACTATATTTATATATACCTATATATAAATATATATATATATAGGTTAACCATACACATACCTATATACTATATAGTATATAGTATCAAGACCTCCTATAACCTCGAGGTTATAGGAGGTCTTGATAGTATATACATATTACATTTTATGTATTATAAGCATTAGTGGTATATCTATTTTATATGTATAACTTATATAGTTTTTAACTAATGTAATCATTACACTATTACTTTAATTATATATATATGTGTATATATATAGGCCTGTATATTTTCTTTGCGCTACTTTTGCATGTTACTTTCAACGAAATATCTGTAGTAGTAATGACACCATTCAACTATTTGATGTAACACTGAGTATGACCACTGCTATTTAGTCATGCTTCAATCTCATACGAATCATGGTACTTTAGTTATTGTTGTCATAACGATTGTTTAGTGAATGAATACACAAATAATAGTCATTTTACTCATATAATATAAATAAATAATTAATACACACGGAATATGTATACAATACAATATAGTTATATAATAAGTAAAAAAGGAACCCTTTAATAGCAATATTATTTCGAGATTCCACATAATATTGACTTAATAAAATGTAGATATTTAGTATGCGTCATATAAACGATAAGTAAATAGAGAACAATACATTGAATAAACGACAAATATGTGTCGTTAAAGTTCTGGATAATTATCTATATATGCACAATATTAATTGTTGAAAATTATACGTTTAAATATAATACAGTTTATTGGCTTCTCTTAACTTTAACATTAGTCTTCTCTCACATTATTATGTAACACTATGTAATAGGAACGTTCCACTTTTCTTCACCTCGTTCTGTTAATTACAAATACAATCAATTTATCATGTGTCACTTCCGTTGTTACTCAATCGATGACAGCTTTTCGTACTATCCCTTAAGGGTTTTTATAGAGTAATTATATCTATATATTATCCTATATCTATATATTACCCTATAGGGTAATTACCCCATAAATATCCTTAGACCACGCTAATAGGCTTGTTTGTCCTACTAAGCTATGAACTCTAATTCAATGTACATTGTATGACATATGAAATAACTTTGAACGAGTTGTAGGAGAGCGTTTTTATTTAAAACATTATAATTTCACTTATCATTATCTCATATATATATATTAGTGTTGTCAAATTTTCTAAAAAGTAAGTCTCAGTATCGTATCAGTATCATTCAACAGCTGTATCAGTATCGTATCAGTATAGTTCGAAACTGTATCAGTATCGTATCAGTATCATTCGACAGCTGTATCAGTATCGTATCTGTATCAGTATCAGTATCAGTATCATTTGACAGAAGTCTCAGTATTGTTTGACAGAAGTATCACTATCAGTATCGTTTGATAATTGTATCCGCATCGTTTAACAGCAGCATAAGTATCGTATAGTGATGTAAACTGGTTCGGGTCTTAGAGATATTTGTGAGTATCAAATAGTTGAAAAAAATATCAGGTTTTAATATCTATAATTTTAGTACTGGATTTTAGTTATTTATGATATTTCATATTTATAAAATGCTATTTTTGTAAATAATAATTTCTAAATTAATTATAATAATGATCCTCAAATGGTATATTTATTATATATGATCAATTATTATTAAAACTTCTGTGCAATGACATTTTTTTTAAATAATGATATTGATGGTTGCACGAATAATTTTAAAATGTTGCAATGTGGATTAAAAGTGTCGCGGATACATACGAAGGGCGGGGTAGTTTGATTGACATTGGCGCCTATTCACACAAAGGGACGTTAAGCTGAGTAATAGTGTCGCTGATACATACACAGAACCGCTATGTTGGTTGAAAATTGCGCGAATAAATATAATCCCAAAGGTAAACATTGGAATGTATTTTAGATATCCAATAATAAAAATCCGAAATAATACGAATCTAATATTTAAAGTCCGAAATAGTCCGAATCTAATATTTAAAGTCCGAAATAGTCCGATTTAAATATTAAAGTCCGGTCCGAGTCCGGTCCGAGTCCGATATATCATAAATTATACTGTATCAGTCCGGTATCAATGACCTAAAGTCCGAAGTCCGGGTCCGAATGACAACGCTAATATATATATATATATATATATATATATATATATATATATTAGGTTGGAGTGAATTTTGAAATAATTACGGCCGTCTGGTTATGTCTAGCGATAAGGAGTTAACGTTATATGTACATTTATTGACATTATTGAACTCCTAACTTCTTAATTATTTCAAAATTCACTCCAATTTAATATATATATATATATATATATATATATCTTACGATATATAAACACGTTATATAATGTAGATATAAATGTTTTCTAAATAACTATAGTTATTTTTCCTATAGGCTTTACAATTAATTATCGATTCGATAAACGATCTAAAATGTAGTCATCCTAGTTTTAGTGAACCCATTTCCCATACACACGCCTTTAACCTTTAACCTTAATGCCTTTAACACAACTAATACTAATGATACTACTTCTAACGAGATTACTGCTCGTATTAAAAAGGATTAGCTTAGCACCAACATCGCATACTATAGATCGGGGATAATCTTATTTACTTAATCCGATAATGAGTCATGTTTGTTTACGGTCCACGTTGGCTTTCCTACCCGTAGTACATCGTGATGTATCATGTACCTTCAACTATCTTAATCTTCGGATACTTTCGTTTAGTTGCTGTGAAACCGGTATTAACTGTCACATAGGTACATAACTATAGTGCTATTGTCCAATCCTATAGAAGTCTGCGATGTCCGACGGCAATATTGTCCATCAAGAGTGATGCTACATATTACGTTCGTTATGGATATTATTGCAACATCATAAGCGGGTATCAGTGGGTATGTATATCGGGCCACTTTTATTTTTTAATTTGGAGGTTTATTGGCTAAAATATGCACGTGAAAAGATAGGGAAATTAGCATTACATTAAATTCAGTTAAACTGACATTATCCGTACCGGCTAATTCTATTCATACTTTACATACTCCCTATTGCATAAACATATCTCGAATATCCCACTTGCCCTATGCTATTTACCCTGATTACCTATAATCATATAAATCCTTTTCTCCCTGCAGTGATCGCGGCTCTAATCACGCCCACGAATGAATCACTGAACTAACTGAATGGTTCTCGATGCCCTAACTTTCTTTAAATATATCGATACGAATACACTATACCTATGCTTTATATCTCTCCTCTTTCTATCTCCATGTTGTACTCGTATTTCCCTTTCTCGGGATTCTCCCTGATGCACTGGCATCGGGTCATTTTAAGGGTATTTTGTGGACAACCCCTCCTCGCTATTATTGTTTACTACTTCATTTTTATATTTTTGCCAAAAAAACTTTCAGATTATTTTCATAATCAACTATATAATAATCCTATCGATTTATTATAAATCAGTAGCCGTATTTTATCATATCGTTTCTCATATACAATTGAAAACAACATTATTATTTTTAGAATTCCTCCCACTTTACAATCATTAAAAATGCACCGATTCGCACGGCTGGCTTTGAGATTATTACTGCCGTGCAATTTACCCTTAGCACACATAGGCACTTAACTCTATCAACACACTCTACCACAAGCACACACAACTCTATTCACGATTCTCTCATCCGAATATCGCGAATACTATCACCATAGTTTGTGCAACGATCTATATCGTTGGCATCAACTCTGCATCAGCTTTCTAGGTTATTGCTTCGAAAAGCTGTAATTCACTACCTTACGATATTCGTTGTGTAATATCACTTTCGTTGTTTAAACGTAAACTTTGTGTCCATTTTAAGTCATTGTAATTCGTTATATTTTATTATTCGTTTTCTATTTTTGTTTGTTTTTAGTTTTTATTATCTAACGGCGCCTATAATCACTATGTGTTTTTGTAGTCAATAAACTATACATAAATAAATAAATAAATACGTTCCTACTTACAACCTAATCGTACCGGATTCACGATATAGCTCAACCGGCCCACTAGTATCGCCACCTAGGGGTAACCCCCTCCCCCTAGGGGTAACCCCCGCCCCCTCGGTAGCTACTTCAACGGTATTCTCCGAGGCTGTGTTCGCTGTTTCAGCGTTATCGATACGTTATAATGAAGCCCTCCCACGTGCTATCATATCTTCATTCTCTTCCTTTACGCGTACATTGTTTAATCATGTCATCCATTCAAAATCGTATTCTCCTCTCATAAGTTTTTCTAGTTTTTTAATTTTTTTATAATAATTGGTTACTATTATATTTATGTTTATATTACTAGTTTTTATATTATGAAGCCGATACGTATGTAATATTTTGTGTTAGTATTTAATAATATATATATATATATATATATATATATATATATATATATATGTGTGTGTGTAGAGTTGTAGTCAGGGCCGGCTTAAGCATACTATGGGCCCCGGGCAAAAAAAAACGTATGGGCCCCATACGAATTTCATAACATATTAAATGGGCCATTCTAGAAATAACAAATATCTATAATACTACAATTTATTTATATATATATATATATATATAAATGATGTAGGTCCTATTATTATTCTATCAAATTATGTAAAAATATTTATAATCTTTAAAAAAATTTGTTTTTCATATATATTTACATGTATCGTGTGAAGGAGACCCACTTTAAGATGCATCTAATATATATAGAGGGGGTCTCCTTCACGCTATGGGTCTAAATAGATATTACGATACCCACTTAAAATCATTGCAATGTAATATTTTATAATTTACAAATTTAATTTTAAGTTTAGAGAAGCTTAAGCTTAAGTTAGAGAATTCTCCATCAAGTTTAATTATTTACCATTAAATATATTATGATGAAAATGTCTACAATTGGGTATATCTAGCCCATCACATATATATATATATATATATATATATATATATAGTACCTATTAATATGTGTATAGTCCATTCCTTTGAGGTGTATTTCAATATGATATAATATATGTTTAATACTAAATTATCTTATCTAAATTACCTATATATTAATCATCTTAATTGAATAAATACCTTGACTCTAGTAATGTAATTTACGTAATATGTTAACATATTATTTAACATATATAATATCAGATATAAATTATGTAATTTTGGGAAATCCACAAGATACTGCTCTAATAAAATCTGTTTGTGATGACCATATTATATTCGATAATGTTTTTAATAAAACATATTATATTCTTCTTTAATAATATTTAATTATATTCTTCTTTTTTAAATATAGATGTTAATATATTCTTTATTTAGCTTGGATAACTAAATTATATTTATTTGGGATGAAAGAAAACAATATTGCTACAATTGTCGAAGATTCAACGGCATTTTTCCCAACCAGATTTAAGGAATGTACAGCGTAGATATGGGGATCCATATTGACAATGTACTATTGTATATAATGATATCTTTCATTTTCAGAAATCATAGTTAAAATATATCTTAATATATATATCTCATATTTAATTTTAATATAAAGAAGTATACTTTATTTTCGTAAACTAATTATAGAAATATAAATTGTTAAGATTGAACTATGGTTAATATTCCCTTAAATTGGGTAAAAAAGGTTAATAAGTTTATCATTTATCATTTTCTAGTTGAACAAACAATTATTTATCAATCCGTTTCATACTATTTTATCTGACAAACAGAGATGTGTAATATGATCTATGGTTATCACTATTAGAATATGCTCCAACATCTTCATGTACCTGCAGGTGCATAAACAAACATGTTTCCACCATAGCTTCGTGTAAATTTAGAAATTTTTGTAAAATTCACTTTTCAAATCGATCTAAATGACACTTATTTAATTTATTTATTATATTATTTTTATTTATTTAATTAGAATTAATAATATATAAGAAAAATACAGTTAAGACAATTTTTTTTTTAGATAAATAGTAAAAAAAATGTTCTCAAATAATTCATGGGCCCCCCAGAATGTGGGGCCCCGGGCAATTGCCCGGTTTGCCCCCCCTTAAGCCGGCCCTGGTTGTAGTATAGTATAATATGGCATATAATCATAATAGCTATTATAATAGCTATTAAAAAAGTAATTTGATATACTCGCATAATAATGTTATTCATATTCAATATTGGTCACGTTTCATTATAGGAATAACAGGCTGTAATATAATCGCTTATGTGTACGATAGCTTGTGTAAGGCTAAATACTCTAGATTACATATCTACCTATATACTATACGGCTAAAGTAATATATATATATATATATATATATATATATATATATATATATATATATCTATTATAAATGCCTTTATAACAGATATATACTATATATATAGTATATTATATAGTATATTCAAATGTTAATTTATAAAACATGTAGACCTTTATAACAGATATAAGGCTAGCGACATTTATTCGACATTTATTATAGTTATTAATGATATTCTCTCAACATTTTATTTTAATTAATACAATAATGAAATATAGGTTACGATTTCAGTGACCAAATAGATTATTTCGGTACATTTTATATACTGTTATAATTAAATTAAATGAATTATTTATAATGTATAATATTTGTTTATAATCATATATATTTATATATATACACTGAGTAGATAGATAAACACACCTAATAGTTATATTGTTATTTAGGTATTATTAAGAAGTCTTGTACATCATATTTTAAATACATTAATAAGTATTATTAAAGTATATAATTTATATATTCATTATAAATGTATCATGAACATTTTATTAATACGTTTCTCCTTATTCGATAACTCTAGCAAATATATTGTTTTAGGAATCTTCACAATATTCGGTATTTGGATCATTTTAACGAAATTTAAGAAATATACTTCAATATGTATACATTTATAGGTATAACCATATATAGTATGTTTATATAGTAGGTATACCTACACCTACTATATTACCTAATAATTTCAGAAAATTATAATGACATATGTCAAGCGGGTTTCACATTACCGATTTTCAAGCGACGAGTTGAGCGAATAATTAAAAAAATTAATTCGAACAATTAAAAACAATATTTTAATATTTTATTTATAATACATTTATATATAATCTTTTACAATAATCTATTTTAATATTATATATAAATGTTGATTATATTTGATTTTAAACTCGTGAAATAAAGGGTATACAAATATAACATAACTAAAAATACAATATATTATATATAAATATATATTTAAATTTATTTAGAATATGTCAATATAAATATTACATTTGTTAGTAATTACTATACATATATATATACAAACTTGTTTATAAATAAACTAACTTTTCGCAATACAACTATACACGCAATAAACTAGAAGGAGTCCCTTCACTGCTGGTTATTGATTGGTTATTGATTTATTTATATAATCAAATATCGATTAATTTCAATCGTGAATCATAAGGAATACTTATGTTTTCAACACTACCTCTCACATAATGTATGATCACTTTTAATAAATAAATTCTTAATCATTAATAAAACAAAACGTACAACTATATATAGTGTATATATACACATTATATAATAACATATACTATATAATGACATATACTATATAATTATTTATAAAATATTGTATAAATGTAATTATATTTTTACCATGAAAAACTAAAACGCAATTTTCTTAGTATAGATATACATATAAACTTATATATATATATATATATATATATATATATATATATATGTGGTTTCAATAAATAAATATTATTATATGTAGTTGTATTTATATGTATAATTAAAAAAAATATGACTCGACTTTTATTGATGATATATTGTTAAAGATATATAGATATACAAATATATTGTTAAAACTTTCAAAATAGATATACTTGATAATTATTTGTATAATGCTTTCTCACGACTGTCTTACAAAATATAATATTAATATTATGTAATAAATTAAATTAAAAATATATTCAAAATAGTAATAAAATATCAACATTATTAATAACACAACGAGTATATATACCTATAGGTAGGAATAGCACGCACACCCTTTGTTAAATATATTAATATGTGAATTGTTTCGTATACGAGAGTTTCCTATGTTTCGTTTCATATAGGAACCCGTCGCTTAAGCGTTAAAACCTTACCATTTTAACGAGAGCCGATCATTTTATATACACACACTTATACGAGATCACTTCTAAATATTATTTTACGACCTATTTTATTGGTTCGGACAGGGCTTGAACCCACGACGCGTGTCCCATGTCGTCCAATGCGTACTAGATATGCATACGACTCATTGTTGCTACTACTGTTAATATATTAACAAACCGGCCGTGAATCTCATCTGGATAAGGCGCCAGACACACAGACACACACAGTACACTCCCTGTCCGAATCAATAAAATAGGTCGTAAAATAATATTTAGTATTGATATATTTAAGTATCTTATATGTGTATAAAAATATTACTATATATATTTTTTATATTACTATATATATATATTACTATATAGTATTATTAACGGTTATATTACTACTATAGTAATAATATAACCGGTAATAGTATCATATAGTATCATTATATATGTCGTAGGAGCTTTAAGCCTGAATGTATTGAAGGTGTGACTTTAGTGTAAATATATAGATAGTAATACCAAAGCACTTATAAGTAATATATGAAAATTAGCTTTAAGTAGAATCCGTAAGAAGATTCAATAGGGAAGAACGGTAGTTAAGTAACGAGAGGTCACGATCATTATTAGTGTCTTCGTGAGATTTCTGAAAACCGACTTCTGTATTTTTGTAATCTGAATAGATGAAAGTTTGAGGACATTGTAATGGATTATATGTTACATAGCATACTTTGTCATCAAACATAAATCTTATCTTTTTGGAAGAATATTCGATAGATATAATCTTGTTGTTCAGAGTGCAATTTCTAAAAGAAGTATCATAAGTAGATATGGTAAGTACACCAGTATTATATTGATTAAATAGCAGTTTATTAGAGATAAGCCTTAATCGTATATATGGTATATAGTATATACTAATAATAGTAAATTCTTATAATAGTATATGCTTATAATAGTATATGCTTATATCATATACTCTATATATAATACGGTAACACTTACTATTATTTGTACTACATTGTTGACTTGAATGTAGTCCACTGCAACTAATAATAGTAGGTAACTATAGCTGTCGTATGGCCTACTTGTTTCCACTGCACCGCGGTCCACAAAACAACAATTCAAACATTGCGTTACGTAACATTGAACAAAGAACTAACTATAGTTATAGGTACTTAATGATTAACGCCGCTCGACACCGTACACCGTACACTGTAAGAGTAAGGCGTACAGTGTACACTGCATAGTGTACACTGTACAATGTGTACTGTACACTGTACGACTTATAGTATATATATATATATATATATATATATATATATATTGTACATTGTACACTGTACGACTTGTACGACTTGTACACTGTACACTAGACCGGTTCGTTCGATTCAATTTTTAATCCTTCATATAAAATATAATACATATCTATATTTTGGTATAATATGTGTTAATAATTTTTATAAAAAAATAGTTACCTTTGGTCACGAAGCATTTAAAGTTTGAAATATAAATTATTATTTTAAGATAAAATCTATAATATTCCATGTATAATAGTAATGACACCATCTTATTATCTTTGATGTTTACAAATATTTAAATTAATATTTAATATTAATTATGTATTTGTACTGTATTTAATGAATTAATATACAATATACCATTATTTATATTTATTATTAATATAATATCTATATTTCATGTTTATATCTACAAATTACCAATATTAATGTCTCCTAAAACTCGAGAAAATACACCGTTTTACAAAGTATTTATTTCAAAATAATTCAAAAAAATAATTAATTTTTTAAAATTAATATATATAAATTTTTAAAAAAACCTTTTTTATAAAAACCTTAAATAAATTTGAGTGATCAGATTGTATTGAATTGTGGATATAAGTTAGATATAAATGTCCTTTATACAAATATAATTAAAAAAATTAAAAAATATGTAAACTTATTTTGTATTTCATATTTCAAATAAAAATCCAAAAAAATTTAAAAATGATGTTAATTTTTTTTCTAAAAATAATTTTTAATTTTTTAATAATTAATTTGAATTGTATTATTATTATCTATAAATTATATATTTTAATTTTTAAAATTAAACTGTAATAATTTATTTATGTTAAATTATACGATTTTTAGATATTTTTTTTGACTTAAATTATTTTATAAAATTTGGGCATCTAGATTGTTATGAAAAATATTTTGTACTGTTAATACTACTTGTTATATATATTTCTAGGATATATCCATAGTTGGCTTAAAAAAAATCATCCAATTTTATAAAAATTGAATAAAACTATTTTCTATATCTCCCCCATGTTAACTTTTGTATGTATTCAATGTTAAAATAAAAAGGTCTCGTGACATAACAATATTTAAGATAAAGGTCTAAAATTGTAAACACTTATTCATCATAGCATACATAATTGTCACAGATGTGAAGGTTTTTAAAATTGCGAAAAAAAAATTAGTACGAACCGGTCTACTGTATAGTGTACAGTGTACATTGTACAATGTACACTTGTACACTGTACACTATACACTGTACAATGTACACTGTACACTGTACAATGTACACTGTACACTGTACACTGTACACTGTACACCGTTAATACCTGTACGGACGACGTCCGTACTTATGAATATGTTCTGTACGAGGTTAATAAGTAATGATCGGACGTAAGTAAGGTCGGGGTATAGCGGGCAGTGTAGTGGTCAGTGCAGTGGTCAGTGTACTGGTCAACGAACTGGTCAGTGTAGTAGTCAATGTACTGGTCAGTACATAATGTTCTCTCTCTATATATAATAATATGTTATTAAGCAAATACATCGCGAATGCACGACGAGTAATGCACGTATCCACTAATACATCATACACTATAGTTACACAAGTTGTATGTAATCATTAATTAATATAATAAAATGGTACCAATACTATTACTATTAATATTACACCCCCTTATTAGTATTACTAGTATTATTTCTATATATATATATATATATATATATATATATATATATATATTACTATTACTATCACTACCAATATTACTACTACTATTGATATTGCTATTACTACCACTACCACTATAACTATTACTACCACTATCACTATCAACATACCCCCTTAAATGTGTATATATTAATGCTTATCTTAATTAATATTAACACTTCTCTGCCATTATGGATTATATTATAAATGAGGCTAATCGAAAAACAAAATTACATTCTTAATGCACTGTATCCTATTAACATTTATTCATTATCTATTTACCAACAACATTTATATACAACATTCGTTATTATTAAATTACTTTACATTAACTATATAGGCAACTATCGCAACGATATCACTAATAGGGGAGGGAACGGAGTAGTGGCCGATAATATATATATGCCTCAGCATACTTCTTATATATATATATATATATATATATATATATATATATATATATCGATAATTACTGAATTTTAAGATCTTATTTTTTTTTGAATTAACTATAAATAATATAGTTCTAGAATACTGTGAATTCAGTTTTATATATTACTGCATACTATTAACGATTTACTATGGAAGTAAAAAAGGCATACGAAATCATTACAATATAGAAATTCCGGGGTAGTGGCCGATAGTATCAGAATATGCAATAGGTGTCTCGTAATGTATTCGATTTATATATTTTTTAATTATGCAATATTAAATAATTATATTTATGATTCATACGCATCTTATTTGATTCAATAATTTAATTATATATACACAATCATAAACATACATAAGTATAAATATATATAATTATGTTTTTGTTAAAATTTGACAACAAATTATTATGTAAGATATTAGAGTAATTAATTAATTATTTTAATTAAAAATTACTTTATATTATAGACATTTTGATTATCTAAATATTGTATATAGAACTTGTTATCCTATTTTGCACCATTTAAGCGATAATTAAAACGACCACTACTCCGTTCTCGGCCACTATCCTGTTCAGTCCCTTATATATGTATTTATACCTATATATGTATTTAACAGCTACTGTTGTTAACACATACATACCAATAGGTGTTACTTAATTTACTTAACTTCACTGCCCTATTATTTATAGATAAAATAAACTAGTATATATACACCTTATAATATAATATATCCTATAAATGTATTCAACATTGTACAGTTGTATATACACTATAGAATATCTGAACATTGATATACCTCTCATTCCATTTAATGCCCTGTACTGTATAGTCATTATGCTAAGATACATACCTAATACTCATATCCAACGTTCCACAGTTTTAGGGACACCACAGAACATCGGAACATTGCGTGCGTCTCTCGACGCCGAAATGGGGCGTGGCCTATCGACAACCGAGAACGTAGCTATAGGCAGCGGTGTGGCGGTCGTCTTCACGATATTCATGTGCACCTGCGGACTTCCGCTCATCGTCACCGGCATAATCCTCATTCAAATCAGCGTGTCGTTAGTGATACACGATACATATATCCAGTTTAAAACGTTCAGACTGTACGTTCTTTTTTTACTTATTAGATAGATAGATAGATAGATAGATAGATAGATAGATAGATCAAAAGTTTATTGAATTACTGGTTATATATAAAGAAAGTTATAATTATATATAAACATATAATTATATGACATATATAAACAAAATATATAAATGTGATAACAGTAAGACAAAATGACACGATACAAAAAAAACAAGAAATAAACGGAGAAGTAAAATAAAAATAAAACATTGGATTATACGAGCCGTTGAAACTGCCATTATAACTATGTTTTTTCAGTTTTCCCTTTTAAAATTATTATAACGGTATTTTTCCCGAATTAAGATGGTGAAGCACGCCGTGCTGTTAAGGTGATAACATACATATTACAGTAATACAACTAATCGATTCAATCAATATATGCTGTGGTTATTGTGATAAACTATTTTAAAATTGGGTGAAATAAGCCACGCCTCCGTATAGCCACGCCTACATTTTATATTAAATCTCAGCCAAGTTGAAATTTAAAATGGGCCACATATAGATGCGTGGCTTATGGGCATTCCAATAGAAAAGTATAGTATAACATTGACTAAAGAAATAGTCTAATTATATATATATATATACAATAAGTAGAATCATACATATGACATTATTATAATATATATATATAGGTAAAATTACTATTGCCTATCATTACAATTTCAAAGATATCATAATTAATTTTAATTTTATAATCCAAATTATAAATTAACGTATTATAATATTTGTAATGATATACTATATTATATTATATATAATATATTCGATCCTTTATTAATCGAGCTAGATCCTTATTGAGGGCTGTGTAAATATTGAGCTAATACTACTTATTAACAAATAATATAAAATGATAGGTGTATTATCATATATATATATATATATATATATATATATATATATATATATATATATATATATATATATAAATATTGTTATTAATAGATAATAATCAAGGAAACGGTGTCCTTGATAACATTATTCTATTTTAAATATATTATCATATAGGTGGCATAACTGATGATCGAATTAATAGTATCTATACATTTTAAAATAGTTCAAAGAAACTTATTACATAATTATGTTAATCGATCGTTACCCGAACAATTACCGACATGATACCCGAACAATTACCCGACATGATACCCGAACCGAAACTAAATTTAAAATAAAGATTTGAGACCATCAAATCTTTCCAAATACCCGAAAATTAAAAATTTGAACCGAACCGAAAAAAAAAATTTGATATTTGAGATTTGAAATTGTACAGCATTACTATATACCCATTTATAATAAGTTATGTTATTTTGTAATCCTACATCTGATTTTATTTGTCTATATTTACATATTTCACTAACATCGATATTCATGCATCATCATTATATATACATTATAATTGTATGTACTCATCAATATTGATATGTAAACAATATGTATATTAAGTACTTGCATAAATTAGGCATATCTATATAAGTTTGTATACATGAAAATAATACAAACTAATAATATGCTATCTCGATTATAAAATGAATAAGGTATGACGTATATTGATGTATTTTAAATATATTCATATAAATGTATATATAATGAAATATTATCTAATATTATACATATATATATATAATAATAATAATAATAATAATAATATCACAGTTTGTATTAATACCAGGGCTTATATAGAAGGCATAATGTTCTTAATAACATATTACATATATATATATATATATATATATATATATATATATATATTATGATGTAAGATATTAGATTTATATAAGTCATGTACATTAATATCCAAAGACAACATAATAACTTCCTGGTATACGTCAAACTTAATAACACTGTTAACTAATTAATATATTAACTAATTCATCTAATACGGCAGTTCTACTGAACAATGTTAGCAATAATTATATTAGTAGTTCCTAAATATACAAACAAACCAAACACGTTATATAAGCATAACATATAATAATTATAAATAATATATATATATATATATATCAATTAACAGGTAATTATAACGATGCTCTGTATGACGCTATTAACGATATCAATGAGTGATGGTGTAAAACTGAAACAAAATAAATGTCTACGTAAATGCCGGAAGGAACAAGTAGTCGGTTATGCAATATGTCACGAGAATCTTAACTGGAAAATGTATCCGTATTTCATTTGTTATAATAAATATTTCAAGTCATCTGTAGCATGTTTGAAGACGTGTCCAAAGATCTATGATGACCCAGTGACTATTAAATATGTGATTAATAACTAATTATTTATTTATTTAGAATACAAAGAGTTAATAACAAAATTTAATAATTTTCAACTACAAGGATTTATCCCTGACCCCTGTTATTTATTATTTTTGTAAATAATTTGCAATTACTTATAGAAAATAATATTAAAATATGACTTAATATTATATTAAAAGTCATTGCCATTACTTCCGATAGTTATAATCAACAAAAATATAGTAGTTAAGTAGATAAATACACTTTAATAATTAAACTAGTATAAATATAACAAATTAAAACTTAATATATATATATATATATAGTACTATATATAATTATTATTATGATTATTATTAAATGGTATTATTATACATTATAACTTTATTAAATAATCCTCAACGAAATTAAATAATATTAAAATATGGTGTACATTAATTTTAACAAAATAATTAATTTAGAATATTTTGTATTTATTAGAATTATACTACTATATATAGTAATAGAAATATAGGCATATATGCCTATATTTTTAACAGTAAATGCATTTTACATATTATAATTTATATGGGGGAAAGTAACCGAATACGGACAGTGCCTGAATACGGACACTATCTGTATCTCAGAAATCATAAATCCTACAAAAAAATGTTTAATTAATGAAATATTTATAATTATATAAATAGTCTAAATAAGTATTTTTAATTTTTTAATTTTCAAAATAATTCTGATATTTACAATAAACTGATTTTTTATTACGTTTTTAATTTTATGAAAAAAAATTTCAACATAAAACCTTCTCAAGAATATACAAATGTATCAATATAAAACATAACAATATATTAGCATTCTAAACATTATATACATAATTGCTCTATTTGTTATCAAATATTAATTAAGTTATAAGCATATATCTAGCGATCATACAAGTCCCTAATACGGACAATCTATATGTATTAATACTGACATCCTATAACCAATCAGCGCGCAGCATGTGATCTATTCTGATTGTAATAAAAATCTCGTGCGTTATAATAGTAATACCACTAATAAAGCTAAATCTAAAAATTGTATTATTTAGATACTTAAAGTGTATTATTAATTAAAAATTAATAATAATAAATAAATTATTAACTAATTAAATTAGAATACATTTTTCATAAAATTAATTATAAATAATGTTATTGCAATTTTTCTGATTGATTCATCAATAATATATAGTTTATCTAGTGTATATAGGGTGTCCGTATTATAACACAGGGTGTCTGTATTCGAACATGGGTACCGAATACGGACACCCCTGTTATCTATGAAATATATATATATATATATATACATTTATATCATATGCAAAAACAGGAAATCCTATATACCAAATGCCATATTATATATAAATTTGAATAAATAAGAATATCAATATATTGAATATAACTACGAATAAATCAATATAAAAAGAAGAAATTTAATACATTGTTATATAATACCTAGCACTACCTTCATAATTCTAATAATACTATAAATAGCTTATCATGTCTGATAAAATATGTATGACGTCTGAAAAATAAATTAGAAATCACTGTAGCTGAAACATGCAATAATATAATACAATTTTATGTTAAATGTAAGTTATAAATAATGAATGTTATATTAATATATATTATATATATATATATATATATATATTATATTATATATTTATATATATGAGTATTTTAAAATAAATTAATATATTATATAACAATGATAAAATAATTACTTATTTGTAATATAATAATTGAAGATTATACAATTTAAAATATACAGACTATATTCTACACTGTTAGAAAAAAGAGTTTTCTATACCACCGAAAAAAGTTTTCCAAGTGTCCCTGTATTAGAACTCTTTTCGAGCATTAAGCAAATAGAAAACTCTTTTGCAAAAGAGTATTCTAATTTTTAATAAATATAAAAACTCTTTACTAAAAGAGTATTCTAGCTTTTAATAAATATAAAAACTCTTTACCAAAAGAGATTTCTAACTATTAATAAATATAAAAACTCTTTACTACAAGAGTTTTCTAGCTATTAATACATATACAAACTATTTACTAAAATATTATTCTAGCTATTAATAAGTTAAGTTGTTGATGTAGTTTTAAATATAAAATAAAATATTAAAATAAATATTAGTATCTTAGTGTAGTAAATAGTATCATAACATGAAAGTATTAACTCGTATATTACAATATATTATATAATTGCATTTAAGTTAGATTAAAACTTAAATTTAATAATAATAAAATTGTAATATTGAATACTTTATATTTAATCAATATTCAATTGATACATATTCAATATCGAGCAATTATTCAACATGAATTGTATTATCAATATAATTATGATAACAATTGTAGTTGATAATTTAGAAAAATCTATAGGATACTTAAATAATTTAAGTTTAAAAAAAAAAATATTTTATTTATTAAACAGTAGAATAAATTAACAATACAATAAAATATACAATAAAAAAAATAATTAATAATTAATTTTGATAAACAATAATATAATAAATATAATAAAATAAATAAAAGGTATAATATGTTATTTGTTCTATATTAAATAATTAATATAACTTTAATTTAGGTAATATTTACATCAATTCTACAGAAAAGAGTTTTCTACATTATAAAAAAAAGAGTTTTCTAAATTTTAAAGCAAAACTCTTTTGGTAGTTTTTATATCTGTTATGATATGGAATACTCTTTTGTAGAGTATTTGGCCGTATTAGTAGATAGAAAACTGTTTTTAAATAAAGAGTTTTCTAGATTATAAAAAAAGAGTTTTATATATTTTAATAAACGCTGGAAAACTCTTTTTTTTAACAGTGTATAGTATACTATGAAAATTATGTATGATACTTCACCGGAATTGATATATATATATATATATATATATATATATAGGTAACAAAGAGAAGTTCGTTCGTATATACTTTATTACAGCAAAGACCTGTATAACAACATAAATAAAAATAATAATAATATAGTAATTATAATAATAAAACATTTAATTACAAAATAGTAATATACACATAGCTATGCAATCAACTGAGCGTGAAGCCTCAAATAATTTATACATTCAGATATATCGATATTACGTAATGACCGAATTGAATTTAATTCAATTCGATATTAATTTATATCACATTAATCGATATATCTGCAGATTTTACTTTATAACACATATATATATATATATATATATGTGTGCGTGTGTGATATAATAAACTCCATCGTATACAAGTAATATGGTTCCAAGTATTACTTTCTACTATTTAATAATGGTAGGTGATAACCTCTACCAACATGTTATTGTACCTCAACCATGAGGCGTTACGTGTAAGTAAGGAATCCATGTAATAATGTATTTAATGAATACGTTAAGTAGTTAGTTACTAAGTTAGTTGTCCAATAACTTAAATACATTCACTAATCGTTTTAATAATTATGAGAAAGTTACACAATTCTTATTATTATTAGTATTATTAGTAGTATTAGTAATATTGCTATTATTTATGTTATTGCAATTATAATATATATATATATATATATATATATATATATATATATGTAGATAATAATCTATATATAGATACATTTCTAGAAATTAATAGCTCCCTAAGGTATGCATCGTCCGAATGTAAGTGTCAAGGGAATTACAAGGTATATAGCGTACCCGGTACGTCGTACTTCGGTTATATAGTATAGAGTTTATACTATAGTATACAGTAATGTATACTATACTATAGTGCAGCTATATTGTTTACTATATTTACGATACATTTATTAAGTTTTATATATTTCACAGAAATATGCTAATACTATATGGGGTAGAATGGAGCCACTTTTCACAACGACTTATACTGCATCTAAAATACTAAAATTAAACATCATTTTAGGCATACGATATGTTTAGTATATTATAATTAGATAATTGGATACATTTATTCTATCCAAATTATTCTTATCGACAAATTTAAAATTTAAACATGGCTTATGTATCCCCAATAAATATTAGCCCTGAGTAGGGGCGCTGCAACAGGGGGGACGGGGGATATGCATCCCACTTTTAAATCTAGGGGGACCTCCTATGTATTGGTCCCCACTACTTTTATTACATTACTACTATTATTACATTTTTATATTTATTTTGATTAATTAATTATTTGAACAATTAATAAAATTGTTTTAGAATACTTACGTTTTAATAATTACACTAATAATAATTACATTAATAATATATGTTTAATTATAACTAAGGGAAAGTAATTACAATAAATGGTCTTAATATTTTATGACTCATTATTTGTATTAAAAAATTACAATATATTAATATTTTATGATCATATATATTATTGTGATTTTAAAATTTTATTTAATCTTTTAATTCCATAGATAACAGGGGTGTCCATATTCGGTACCCATGTCCGAATACGGACACCCTGTGCTATAATACGGATACCCTATATACCATTAGATAAACTATATATCATTTATGAACCAATCAAACAAATTACAATTATATTATTTATAATTAATTTTATGAATAATTTAATATAATTTAATAATTTATTTATTTTTATTATTTTATAATTAATAATACAATTTAAGTATCTAAATAATACATTTTTTAGATTTAGCTTTATTGGTGGTATTAATATTATAACGCACGTGATTTTTATGAAAATCAGAATAGTTCAAACGCTGAGCACTGATTGGTTATAGGGTGTACGTATTAAGACATTTAATTAAAACAGCTAGAGTGTCCGTATTATAAACTTATATGACCTCTAGATATATGCTTATAACTTAATGAATATTTGATAACAAATATAGAAATTAAATATATAATTTTTAGAATGCTTTATTTTTTAATAATATATTGTGTTATATTTTATAATATCGATACATTTGTATATTCTTGAGAATGTTTTTAGTAGATATTTTTTTCAAAAATTTAAAAACGTAATAAAAAATAAGTTTATTGGATATATAAGCATTATTTTGAATAATTAAAAAATAAAAATATATATAATTATGAATATTTTATTCATTAAACATTTTTTTGTAGGATTTATGGTTTCTGAGATACCGAGAGTGTCCGTATTCGGGAACTGTCCGTATTAGGTTACTTTCCCCTATAGTTTAATGTATTTACTATATACATAATTATCTAATTCAATAACAAAATGTAATTGATACTAATTCAGAGAATAATAAAATATAATTGATAATAATTCAGAGAATTGTTTTTTGGTGGTAGGTACTATAACATGAATATTATTCATACATTCACATATGCTTATTATAACTGATAAATAATTATATAATCGATATTTAAAATATAATTAGGATGATAGGTCTATCCCATCATAAACACGTTGGGAAATACACACCAGCCCTCCAAATTTACGTCTCTATATAGGTCACTCTCACCTACATCTAACTGATAACAATGATTTAATGATATATAATTTAAATAAAGTTATCTAGAAAATATAACAAATAAATGTCACCTCTCCCTATTTTATGTGGTTCAAGTTCTATTTTCGGATGTTTACAGAATTTTTAATTTTTAATTTATTAATATCATTGTTAATATTGACTATATATTATATATGCATACTTTATTCATATAATATATATATATATATATAGATTAATTTATTTTACTTTTATTTTATATTGATGTTAGTTATTGTAAAACACCTTTTTAATTTTCCAAATAAATAAACTTTTTCGAAATTATTGTCAAAATTTCATGTCATAGCTAGATATATGAATATATACAATTTTTACATTAATTATTATTTAATTTCGTATTATTCTGTGTTTATTTAAATATCGTATTTTATCGTTAGAAAATTGTCAACATTAATCATTTGACTCATGATAGTATACGTGTGCTTACCTTGTACATACATATACCATCTACCAGTATTGGGATATGTTTAGCTATAGGATTCAACCTGACTTCATTAGTTTGAGGGTATCACCAATACTTACGCTGGGATAGACAGCTAAAAAGGCTACGTTAATTCCCTACGATATTTGATACTTTATTTAATCACAGAACTGCGTATTTAAAATACGCTCGAACCGGGAATAAGAATATAAATAAATTAAATAATAATAATTATAATAATACAAGTAAAATAAATTAATAAAATAGTACAATTCATTAATTTTTAACAATATTAAATGTTTATATACTATTTAATAGTAACTATTTTTTCAACGTACTTTTAAATATTTTATGATTTTCATATATATTTTTTAATCTTAGAAGGAAGTTTGTTCCATAATTTAGGCGCAACCACAAAGAAAGTTCTGGAACCTATATTTTTATAAACTCGAGGGATATGCTAGGCATAATATAGGCAAGCTTTACTATATTCAAACATTCAAGAATGATCTTTTCGTAATATATTTGACCATACGAATCAATATTCTATATATATATATATATATATATATATATATATATATATTCATTTGGGTATATTAATATATCATTATTAATTTTAAAATATGTATACTCTATTATTTTATATATATGTATATCATTTATAATTAGTTAATTCAATGATTATAACAAATTATAAATGATATATATATATAAAATAATATAGTATACATATTTTAAAACAAATAATATATATATATAAATATATATAATGAATAATTATTCATTATTGATAACGATAACTAAATTAATTTTCAAAATATATATACACATATACATATATGGGTACATATAAACATATACAATATGACAGAATACTCAATAATAATGAGGTATATTATTTGTTGTTTTGTGTAATAAATGTAGCTTATCACATGCATTTTTTAATAAGAAAATTATGCATTTTATCAACAAATTACGAGTTTTTACGTTAATAATGTTATCAATAATAATTGTATACTAATAACAATATCAATATATTCAAATGTTCGTTTATATATAATTGAATTCTAGTCAAAGTGATTATTAAGATGTATTGACATACTTTTAGGAGTATGCTATATCGTCTATAGACTCTATGTCAGACATATATGTCATGTTTCAAGTGCGACATTTATTATAGATTAATAGCTGATGTTATCTTTACAGTAAAGTAATAGCAAATATTTATACTTTATACTTTCGATTATATTTTCGGCTATGTATTTGCTTAAATAAATTATCAATCAATATCTCTTAATACTCGATATTTATTTGTACTTATTATTAAACATTTAAATATTATTTTATGATATTGTGTATTCGTTAATTGTATATTTTATTATAACATTATCACGTTTGTATTTAAGTTACTATCAAATAGCATACACATTCCACCTACTTAATTACAAGTAATAGTATAGGAACTACTACGTACTGTTTCTTATAATTGGTTATGTGTAATGATGTTCGATAGTACACAGCTAATAATATTATAACAATAACACATTAAACAATTATATTTTTTGTACACAATAGAGAACGTCTAACGTTATTTTTGTGTCTAAATAAACATGCATGCATTCATTCATTAAACGCATACCTTTGAATACACAGTAGGTACTACCTACATATAGTCTATAGGCTATACACCTAGTCTATAGATAACTTTAGGTTTCGGTTATATTTTCTAATTACAATATGGTTATGTAGAATATTTAAATAATTATTTGTATAATAAATTATCGAAACGTTAATTATAATACTTAGTTTAATTATTTAACGAGGGTATTAATCATATTATACACGTCGTTATATAATAGTCACATGTGAGTATTTCTAATATATTGTACACATTTTTATATTATTAATTTATTTTTAATTATTATTATTACTAATAATAATAATAATATATCATTACAATAGTTGACGCATAATCTTCTTTTTTACATTGCACATATATATACATAAATAATAAATATTACCGATATTGGTTATAATTAAATAAGTACATATGTAATTTCAATATGGATATTATAATCTCATTAAACGATCAAATCAAAAACAACGGATTAACTACACAAACATAACTAATGAACTCTAGTCTATATACGTACGATAATGTTATTATTAATGGGCGACAATACAATAAAATATGCTATATTATTTTGAAGCCCTTTAGGAAGAAAAAGCATATTAATATATAATATATAATATATTATATATAATATATATATATTTATATATATATATATATATATATATATAATATATAACATATTATATATTATAAACTAGATAACGAAACAAAATTCTTCTAATAAATAGTATTATTACTATTATTATTATTATTATTATTATTATTATTATTATTATAGATTGATTGCTAATTTATTTAAGAAAATACATAGTCTAAAATAAAGTATAAAGTATAAATAATTTCTAACGATAACATACGTTATAGAAATAAACAAAGAATAATACGAAATTAAAAATTAAAGAAATTAAAACGATTTACAGTTACCGTAAAAATAAATGAAGAATAATCTAAAGTAGAAATAAATTATATAGTAAAAATAAACGAAAAATGATTGAAATAGAAATAAAAGATAGATTAGATAAAAAAAATATACAACAATTATTAGACATAACGTATGATTTTAATTTATATAATAGTTTTTCATGAGAAACAACATCTAAAGCTTTTGAAAAATCAATATATATTATATCTACATATTTTTTATTATTCAATTCGTTATACCAACATTTTAAACATTTTGTCAATTGTAATTCTGTTGATTTTCCACTTATAAAACCATATTGATTTTTTGTTGATAAATTATTAGATTTTAAATAAAAAATTAATTGTTTAGAAATAATACGCTCTAATACTCTACACATTATACATGTTATTGAAATAGGCATATAGTTATTTGAATTTGATTGTTCACCTCTTTTAAAATTTAAAGATTCTAATTCTTTGGATACATTTTTTTAGCTTTTTTTCAATTATATTTATATTGCAAATTAGTTTTAGATTTTCGAAATACATTTTTTACTTGCTTCTTCAATTTCAATATATTCTTCGGAAGTACCTTTATTATGTTAAGTACCCTTATTATTATTATTATAAAATAACTTACACTACTAACGCGTACGAATGCATGCTAGACTATGTAATCATGTACGCTTATAAGCCTAACGTATACGATATCGATGATACATCCAGGAAGGTAATACTAATGCACGTAGAGTGGTCAAATATATGTAGATATAACGCTTCGATGCACATATATAGTTAATCATATCACGTTAATGGTCAGATTAATATTTATATATAAATATAATAATCAGATTAGTTCAGCATAATACATGAATGATAACCCAGATAGATATAACAGTTCTCGTGATCTTATCGAGATATCTATAGATATCTCTTATAGTGCATTAGTACTTTAATATGGGATGTGAAATAAATCACATACATTTTAAACAGAAATAAGTGTATACATTAACACTATTAGATTATATATATACATATATATGTGTGTGTATATGCATGTGTGTATGTGTGTGTGCGTGCGTATGTATATATTATACAATTATATTGATATAGAATTCTATTAATAATAATTCTTATTGATAAGAGATATATTTTATAAAATATAATATTGCACAATAGATATCGCTGTTGTAATATCCAATGTGTTTATTTGAAATATACAATATACAAATTTGAATATATATTGAATACATAAATTAATGATATCCAAAGTGTTTATTTGACCTATAAAATATACAAAATTGGAACATACATTGAATACATAAAATAATCATATCCAAAGTGTTTATTTGACCTATAAAATATACAAAATTGGAACATATATTGCATAAATAAAATAATTATATCCAAAGTGTTTATTTGACTTATAAAATATACAATATTGGAACGTTGTTATATATTTTACGTTGATGGGCAACGTTTTTGGTTGCTTGGGTACCTATCAGATAAAGTACATGTATACACACATATATAATATGAATAACGTAAATCGTATTATAAATATATTATTACACGTAATAATGTTACTGATTTAAGTTATTATTAATTTCTTAAATACACAGATTATAAAATCTATTTAATAGTATGGGTCGAAACTAATATAAATACATTTTTAAAATATAAACATTCCGATATACATGTTATTTATAAATGATAATCTAGCACAATAATGACAGCTACCATATGCGATAACACACACACACATATATATATATATATATATATATATATATATATATATATATATATATATATAACTTATGAATACTACTACTACTAACCTATTTACAGACAAAGCACGGGCATAATAATCCTGGGAGTGAGCGCTTTCCTAGTGGTGTTCACCATAGTGATGATATCGCTCATCTGTGCGGGGGTATTCAATAAGAGCGGGTCGGTTTCGCCAAGAATTCCCGTTAGTAGTTTGTCCGTTAGGTATTATTAGATATTAGTATAATGATATATCGGGCTGGGCGGGTTAGGCGGGGTTGGGGTGTTTGGGGTTGCACTTTTGTTGACATTTTAGTATTACATAATTTCAGCTATTTTAATGCTAACATTATATCGATTTATGATTGATCGATTGTCATTATTAAGGGTAATATACATCTATGCAATAATCATTCATAATAAATATTAAAAATTAATTTTGATTATTATATGATGAACCCAACCAAATCCCACCAGACCTCCCTACAAAACCCATACAAAAAACCCACAACCTCAGTTAAACGCAAAAATACCTATATTAAATTATATTTATTGTAATTTTGAAACCCCGTGATTATTATACACATATAGAGCGATACAATATATTGAATTAAGTGTATATATATACCACTATATATAGTGAAAGAGTATAATATATATATATATATATATAATCTCATATATATATATACATATATATAGATTATACAATATTGATAATATATATTATATTTCAACGGTGTTAACATACCACAACAATAATACTATTAATAATAATAATAATAATTGCGTTCTTAGATGAGAGCGATGGCTGTTAGCAATGTGATCCCGGTACAGCCTCCGCCCTACAGCTACATCTCACCGCAGTCTCCCCCTCCCGGCTACACTCAAGGTCACGTGCACATTCCGGTACAGGTGGCGCCCCCGCCGCCGCAGCCTCATCAGCCTCCTTCATATCCAGTATCGTCAACGCCCCCTTACGGATATCCTCAGATAACTAATTCTCTGTCGAATCCGGCGTAACCGGCGTAACCTTTACGTTAGATATACACTCGGAGATATACTTTATAATAATGACAAACACACACATATATTATACATACATGCATAATATAATACTACGATTGCGATTATTATACAATACTACGTATTACAATTATACTTTGACCTACATACCGACCTACCACCTTTTACACATCTTTATGCATATGAATATGCGTATCGCGTATTATTGTTTATCCATTTATAGTGCAGTTTATTTGAAGAAATTTACTTGTATACGTTATATCGTTCTTTTTATGAATATTATCTTATCAAAATAATAATAGTTATTATATCGCTATCTATAATAACTATTATTATATATCCATTATGTATTATTATAAAGTATTTTTGTGATACTTTTAACTATATTTATATCGATATCAAATATGAAATATATTACATAATATTAATTAATTACTATTTAGTAATGATCTATTTTTATCTAATTTTTATATTTGGAATATTTTAAAATAAATAATTGTACTTTATATGTATATTTAATCATTTATTTCAAAAATCAACTTATATGTCACATAGGTTAGTATATATATACTAAGAAATACATAATGTTCTAACACTTAAGGAGGTTTATTGTAGAGAATTCCATTACCCCGATTTACAGGAATACACATAAATATATAGTATAAGATTAATTAATATTATTATAATTATCATTACCATCATACTTATTATTATCATTATTATTATCTGAGTTTAATTATATTAATTTACTTTACAAGCTTTTTACATTGTAATATATATATGTAATAAAAATATATAGAATATATAAATATAAATTAATTTTTATATTTTTAAAGAATAATATAAAAATAGTTTTTAATTATTAATTTTATTATACATTATAATAATTTCTATATAGAATAATAATATTTCCTACTCACTTTTCTCGGTAATATTATAAACTAGATTAAAAATGTAATATATATTATTAAATTTAAACAATGACAGGTTAATAATAGAAGCAATATTACGTATCGAGATATTACCATTTATTAACATGTTAATTATTATTATAAACAATAATAATATATACATAGTAATATTATAATATGATGACTTATTGTTTACAAATTTATGATAATAATTAATAAAATATATAATAATAATAATATTTATTTATTGAAATCTCATATATATATATATATATATTGAATATAATACAAATAGCGGATACAAATGGACCCCTCGATACGTCATATAATAACATATTTTGAAAATTATCATATAACCCGATAGTAATTATGTTATAACTAATTAAATCATCATATAATACTATAATAATGTAGGATAATATAAAATAATATAAATAAATTATAACATTATAATAGTAAAAAGATAAAAAACATACATAAACATTAAAATAACAAAGTAACAATATAAAGAAGTATTATATAGTCGAGTCAACACTTGTAACTAATAAAGATAAGACAAATAACACGTTCACATATCTAATAATATATGTTAAACATACACATATATTACATTGATATTTAAATCGTTTAAATTTTAGTTTAATATTTCAAATATTATTAAAAAATTAAAAAATAATATTTATAATATTTGTTTATATATTATAAATATTATTTTTAAATTACATTAATAATTTATAAAAATAAAAATACAATAATAATATTGTTATGTTATTGTCAATGTATAATATTTTTAAAAACATAATTTTTTTATAATTTAAATATTTATTATAATGCCAGTATTTTATATAATATCAAATATATATAATAAAAATAAAAATAAAATATGTTCATAAGTCAAGTTGGTATATTAAATAAAATATTAAAT
This sequence comes from Osedax fenrisi, assembly GCA_964019155.1. Lineage (NCBI taxonomy): Eukaryota > Metazoa > Annelida > Polychaeta > Sabellida > Siboglinidae > Osedax > Osedax fenrisi. The sequence goes on along the minus strand of OZ025239.1, from coordinate 119,693,669 downwards.
TTAATAAAAATATACCTACAAAATATGTATTACAAATTAACTAAATATTATATATAATTATCTTAAACTGTTAACAGAGTATAATGGTAATGAATGAGAATTTCTTATATCTATACATACATTATTCCAAAGTATCGAGTGAAAGTAACGTAGGTTATTATTTATATAATTATATTAAAATAAGGTTGAACGAGAGCACAGTTACTACTGGTATTACATATTATTATTAGGGGCGCTGGAACGATTTTGTATGTAGGGACCAATAAAAATGAATGTTGTGGTAAAAGTGGGGGGGGGACCAATATATAGGAGGTCCACCTAGATTTTAATGTGGGAGGGACATATCCCCGTCCACACTTTCTGCAGCGCCCCTAATTATTATAGGCGTAAATGTAAAAATAATAGGATGGAACACTAGTATAACATATCCTATACATGACAATGTAAGTTTTATAACTACAAATATCATATAATGATAATATTCTGTGTTACGATTGGAGCAGACGATGAATATTCATTTAGTGTATGCTTGTTAAACATAGGTCATCACCATATAAATAATATTTAAGTTTGATGCATAACTACGACCCCATTTTCTTATACAATACAGTAAATACGGATACAATAAAGTATAGTCTATAAACACACTAGTATCTGTATATATATATATATATATATATATATATATATTGTTATTTTTGTATTTGGTGGAGTCCTTTCATCCCATCCAGGAACTTAGAAGAAATTTTCACTTATATCCATATATGGCTCTAATGCCCTTCGAAGCCGCTCTCATGTTAATGCATCCATGGTTTTAACTAGAGCCGATCATTTATTTATACACAATTATATAAGATAACTTCTAAATAATAATTTAAGACCCATTTTATAAAATTAATTAATGGTCCGGACGAGGCTCGAACCCGTGTCCTACTGCTTGTGTACTGATGCCTTAGCCACTGAGCCACACAGGCATTTTTTAGTATCGATATATATATATATATATATATATATATATATATACAGTAAAACCTCTCTATAAGAAACTATTTTTTTTCAGTACTTTTTTCTTATAGAGAGGTTTTCTTATAAAGAGATTTTTACTTTTCCAATGCTTTTAAGAATTGATTTATAATTGAAAATGCATTATATATAACCTATAGGTTATATATATAATATATTTATATAATTCTTGATTGTTCAGTAAACCTTCATCAACTTCTTTAATTATATTATATTTAAAATATATACTTTATTTTTTGCGCTTAAACATGTTAATGCCATTTTATTAGATTTACATTAACAATTATAAATTATGAATCATCATTGATGAATATACCCAATATACTATAATGAATATTATAATAATCTATTATTTGACAATATAATAAATTGTATCATCAATACATTTAAGGATATAATAACATTTATTAATTAATTTTAATAAATTAAAGGATAAAAATAACATTTATTAATATATTTTAATAAATTTTAATAAATTTATGGACATACAATAACAATTATTAATTAATTTTAATTCATTTCGAGCTATTTATGTAATATAAAATATTTATAAGACAACAAAATATCTTATATAAAAATTAATTTCTTTAATTTTTATCATTATACAATACTTCTATTTATATATAATTATTTTTTATATGTTGTATTCAATAAGTTTCTTATAAAGAGGTTTTTCTTATATTTTTCTTATACGATTTTCTTATAAATAGGTTTTTTAATGTGGAAAAGGTTGAATTCCAACCAAATGTGTGACAAATTTTCTTATAAAGAGGTTTTTCTTATAAAGAGGTTTCTTATAGAGAGGTTTTACTGTGTATATATATATATATATATATATATATATATATATATATATATATAGATCTATAGATCTATATATATATAATATAAATATTATAAATAAAAATAAATCCATATCGTGTATACATTATAATGTTAACTATAGTTATACGGTTTGTCGTATACGGTTGGACAACTTTTTACACATGCTTGCGATAGTTTATATTTTTTACTGTAACAAACGAAAAAAGGATAAAATAACAAGTTAACTTTTTCGTGGCATTTGGAGTAAGCCGCTCGCCTATCTTCGTGGCATTGGCGTATACATCTGTTCGTGGGCAGAGCTACACTTTCGTTCAACGATATACATAGTATCAGTATGAACAGCATCGTCAGAGTTACCTGTTGATTGATACATGTCTTAAAGTAGATAATATTATATTATATATACACACATATTTAGATAACTATTTTCATAATATATTAATAAACGTCATACCTTGATCATTGTATAGTCGAGATAAATATTTCTAGCTCGTATTCTTTTATATAGGACGCGCGCATACATGCATATCATTATATTTGTAATACTTCATGTATATATAATGACTTATCTATATATATACATTATGTACACACTTAACAGCATGATTCCGAATATAGAGTGTTATTCCATATCAATATTTTTAATAAAATAAAATGATTCGAGAGCTTTAAATAATGATTATGCATGAAACATTTATACACTGTAAGACATACGTGAAGACACGTACAGTCCGACTTTATTCAATACAGAAACAAACTCCCTGTATACATATATATATATATATAGGATATTAAATACCCATATATAATAATAATCAATTTCTTTATACATTTAAATAATAGTAGCAACACTTCTCTAATGTGTAATCAAATAATGTTAACAATAACAACACGTTATATTAACAAATGTTTCTTTAGTATTTTGCGGAATATTGAGATAGACGGAGAACTTCGTATCGACAAAGTTATCTTGTTCCAAGTTATCGTATACATATATATATATATATATATATATATATATATATACATATATATAGATGACGTTATTTGTTTATCCGAGAGGTGAACGAGTGTGCTTCTTCTTAGAAAATCGGTACCATATCAAGTGGTGAACAAATATAAGTATTTATTTATAATATAGAAATCACGAATTATCTCTCTCGTTGAACAATGGAACATAAGTGTACTTTATCGTGAAGAGTGGTTACGCCTATTAAAAGAAGCGTGCCCGCTAGTAAGTAGAGTTGTTAATGATAATCATCAACAGGATATTAACTGGCCATCACTGATGACCACAAATACCAGCATCAGTGATGCCCATCGATGGGATATATCCCATATCGATGGTATATATACCGTGGTTATCAAGTATGCTTGATGTTTAATTAAATATGGCTATTAATTACGGCCATCATTTGAATATTAACTGGACGTTAGGAGATGTGCATAATCAGCACGATACGGTTAGTCGGTAGATGGGCGGTACTTAGGTGTCAATCACATACAACCGTTACGCTCTATTTCACATTACAAAATATTCTGAACGAGTAACATCTATATAGATATAATATAATATACGTATAAAATAAATAAAACACATGTGTATTTCACTATGCCTTGTATATTAAATATAATTCTACCACGTATATATATATTTTAGATTTTAACTTTTATTTATTATTTTGTTATTATTGTTTATTTATTTATTATTATCTGTTTATTATTATATATATATATATATATATATATATATATATACTCATCAATAGCAACTATATATCTGCTTATTTTTTACATTGTCTATACACATTTTATATGTTTTATATATGTAAGTGTTTAAATAAAACATTATACTTATAATTACACATACAAGCGCATACACACATATATATAATGTGAGTATGTGTGTATGTGTGTGTATGTGTATGTATGTATATGTGTGTTTCTAAAGTAGTACTATTTATGAGTATACAGTGTGCTATACACAAACATGTGTGTATGTTGTTGTTGTTGTTGTTACAGTATTTATTTAAGCACATCATTAATAATTATAATTCTATAATGTGGATCTAACAATATGTATCACATATAGATAAAAATAGCGAATGTATACATTATATATATAATATTATATATATATATAATTCGCAAGATAATATTACTAATAAACGAACATCAATGTTGGGCGATAAGATATTTTTTAAATTTCTTTTTAAAGATATTAATTGATATATTTTTATTTCTAAGTTGCGGGGGTAGTTTATTCCATATAATTGTTGATGCGGAGCTGAATTTTCTCCTTTCGTATTTGATGCAATGGGTAATCGGTTGGTGTAGTTTGGTGGAATTATTATTACGTAAAAGTCTAGTGTTTGGTTTATGTTTTATTTTGTTTCGTAAATTATAGGGTAAGTTATAAGTAATAGTCTTATTAAGTATTATACGTATTTTGTAGTTGATATAGTCTTCAGTGTTTAGCCAGTTAAGTTTGTTACGTAAGTCAGTAATTCTTCTGTAGTCGGTATATATTTCTAATTGAGCGGTTAATTATTTTGTCTAGTTTGTATATTTTCAGTTTTTCAGATCCTGAGAATAGTGAGTTGCAGTATTTTAGTCTTGAAAGTATGCTAGTCTGAGTCAGTAGTTTTGAAGTATTTCTATTTAAGTATGGCCGTATTTTTTTAAGATTTAATAGCTGTGCAGTCGTATATTGAGTAAGTAAGCTGTAATGTTTATCTAGATTAAGTTTATTATTGAAGTTGACGCCTAAGTATTTAACTGAATTGGTGGGAATGATTTTGTGTTGATTAATAATAATGTCAGGGAAGTAAGTATTTGGGTCATTAGTGATATTTAATAGTTCAGTTTTATTGTGGTTTAGTAGTAGGTTATTATTTGTTAGCCAGTTTTGTAGTTCGTTTAAACAGTCTTGTAGTTGGGTAGATTTTGTTATCGTTACGTGTAGTTCTATGTCGTCTGCGTATAAGTTGTAAGTAATATATGGATAACGTTTCATAATTATTTGTAATGGAATAAGATATATAGAGAAGAGAACTGGGGAAAGTATTGAACCTTGAGGAACACCGTGGTCGATGGTATATGATTTAGAGTAATTATTTCTTATTTTAATGAAATAATTTGTATCTTTAATAAAATTAGAAAACCATTCCATTGTTACATCTTGTATTCCTATGTTTCTAAGTATTTCTAACAGTATGTCATGTCTAAGGGTGTCGAATGCAGAGGATAAATCAAGTAATATTAGCTTTATTGGTTGGCCAGTATCTAGTGAGTTATATACGTCGTCAAAGAGAGAGTACGGTGGTTTCAGTACTATGGAGTTTACGGAATGCATTTTGTCTTATGTCCAGCAACATATTTTCAGTTAAGTAGTGTGAAAGTTGAGTATATACAGTTTTTTCAAGAATTTTAGTTAGTAGAGGTAGTTGAGATATAGGTCTGTAATTTGAGAATTCAGAAGAGTCAATATTAGGTTATTTTATTATTGGCGTAATTATTGCGTTTTTTAGTAAATTTGGAATAGTTCCTGTTATAAGTGATTCATCAATTATATTTGTGTAAGGCAAAGTCAGAGTTGTAGCTAGTTTTTTTATTAAGTATAGAGGAATTGGGTCGTGTGGTGAAGAGCATCTAGCAGTGACAATATAATTGTAGATTGCAGTATTAGTAGGTAAAGTAAAATGTGATAGTGTCGAAGTGCATGGTAATATTTGGGGTGCATTATAAAGAGGGTTACATGTACAAGAGAGTCTATTACAAATGGTGTTAATTTTGTCTATAAAATATTCTGTACATTTCTTACATAGTTGATCATCGGGAAAATATGGGAGCGTAAACTTTTTATTTTTTCCTAAGAGGGTCTTAGTTATTGAATAGAGTCGTTTATAGTCGTGTGAACAATCGTTTATTTTGTCAGTAAAGTAGTCTGTTTTTGTAGATTTCAGTTCATTCCTATATATATATATATATCTATTTTTTCGTAGGTCAATTAAATTTGAGTGTGATGGTGATTTTAATTTGGAGTTAAACCATGGTATTTCGTTATGTAGAGTCAAGTAGTTTGTTTTCAATTGTGCATGTTGATTTAATAGTTGTTTCAGTATAGTGTTTGAGTTGAGTACTGTAATTTGGGTTTTATTTATCATAGAGATAAAATCAGATGAAAATCCATCAATATTTATTTTCCTGATACACCTGTAAGTAAGTAGGGTCTGTTTAGGTGACGAGTTCAGTATATTAAGTTGAGAGTTTATTGCGTAATGGTCAGTGAGTAATGTAGAGCATGTTGGTTTATGTATTAGTATGTTAGAATGGTTGTTTGTAAGTATCAGGTCTAGTATATGTCCGTGGGTAAGGTTGCAAAATTAACGTGTTGAGTTAAATTCAGTTCGTTACAAAGTCGTTTAAAGTCTTTGTGGTGTAGTTTGTCAGAGTCATAGTGGAAGTTAAAATCTCCTAGAATGACCAGGTTATCATAGTTATGTTCATGTATAAAGTTTGTAAATTCTAAAGCAAGAGTTGTATGGCAGTTATTTGGTGGTCTGTATACTAGTAGGATCGGAATAATATTATTTTTTATTTTCAGTTTAGTAACAAGAAAATCGCAGTTTGATGTAAAAATCTCGGGCTGAGGAATAATTGTGATGTGATTTTTTACTAACAAAGCTATTCCTCCTCCATGTCTACCATCTGATCTACACTTTTGTATAAATGAGTATCCAAGGATTTCAAGCCCAGCAGGAATGACGGTGTCTATAATTTTTAGCCAAGACTCGGTAATTGCTATAATCGAAAATCGATAGTCCATAATAAAGTTAGTAATAATATCAATGTTAGCAGTTAAAGATCGGGCATTTATTAAAGTAAGAGATAAGTAGGTTATGCTGTTGTTTAGTCATATATGCTTATTCGTGGATGTTAATTCATCCGTAGTGGAGGTTAGTGCATCCATATTATTAATATAGTTTGTAAAAGAAGTTGTCCAATCAGTAAATAATTCATTTGGAACATTTAGTGGTTTTGTTTTCCAGTTAACCTTATTATTATTTATTTTTTGTCTGAGCTCGTATGTGTTTGTCTTAAAGTTCAATGAGAATTTATATCCCTTAATTAGATTAGATTTTATAGCGTGAAAATATATATGATTTCGTCTTATTATTTCGGGTGATAGATAGTTATGTAGGAAAATTCGGTTATAGTCAGTAATTTTCAGTAATGGGTTGAGTGAGATAAAAGAATCTTTAGCATAGAGAGTAGTAAATGATATAAAATATGTTTTCGTCTTATTATTTCGGGTGATAGATAGTTATGTAGGAAAATTCGGTTATAGTCAGTAATTTTCAGTAATGGGTTGAGTGAGATAAAAGAATCTTTAGCATAGAGAGTAGTAAATGATATAAAACATTAACTATATTTAAATATAACTTTAGATATCGAAGAGGGTTTATATTAAAATTAGAAATAAATTTCTTTATATAGTTTAGATTATTTTTAAATTATTTAAGTTTTTATCAGTAACGGTAATCAATCTTATATCGATATTAGTATGGTTAGTAGTAGGTGTATTGGCGGATTGTGCATATGAGGTAGTAAGTGTCTTATTCGTTAGTTTTGTTGGTGTTGTAGTATTCCGTTTTTTGATATTGTTAATCTGAGTAGTATGTATGTCTATTATTTTCAGTATATCATTTAGTTTATTCTCAATGGTTATGTTATTAGACGTAGTATATGTAGTCGTTGTATTATGGTTAGTAGTAGTATGAGTATAGTATTAGTAGTTGTTATGGGTGTAGTATTAGTAGTTGGTATGGGTGTAGTATTAATAGTTAGTGTGGGTATAGTATTAGTAGTTGGTATGGGTGTATTATTAGTAGTACGGCAGGTAGGAATGTATATTAAAAGGCTATTGATTGCATAAATGCTATTAATAGTTTTGAAGGTGAGTTTTTATTACCCTATTGCATCGACATTTCTTTCACCGGATAAAGACATCTATAGTGGGTTGTAGCTGTACATCTGCATACGACGTGTCCCTCAGCATGTGATGCTTCAGCTGTAGTCGATGTGTTGCAGTGAATGCATTTTGAATCCATGTTCTTATCAGGTTACTCGTTTCTCGGGTCGTTATCGATGATTTTATAATCTGTAGTAATATAGGCAAAACAGCAGACTATGTTACATAATATGATACTATGTAAGTGATAAATTGTAGTTAACCTCAAATGAAGTATGGCAGATCCAACTAACAAAAGTAAATTCCCACGGGAGATCCACGCGAGTATATCAAATTTAGATATTATGATAACAATAATTTATCAATTTGATATGAATAAATAATAGATCTAATTATAAATATACATAAACAGTATATGATATATATCTGAATTAAATCAAATTAAAAAGTATATAATTCTATGATCTTTGTAATTATTATTTATTTATTTTGTAATTTTTTATTAAATTTTGTTTTGTTGTTAAAAATGAAAACAAATCCTAAATATAATTATATCTGAATAAGAAATGATTATAATTTAAAGACAACTATTATGTATTTCAAACAAGTTGGATATTAATATGTGAATAATATTAATATAATAGATAATATAAAAAATTGAAAAAAGTGTGTGTGTGTGAATGTATATGTGTGTGTATGTTTGTGATAATTTGTGTGTGTGTGTGTTTGTGTGTGAATGTGTGAATGTGTGTATGTTTATAAGATTAATATACTTGTATTAAATCTTCACTATACAATATATACTATAAAAATGACAGGTATCAATGTAAGAATCACACACGTTACTATGGGAAATATTTATATATTTAAACTCCGTTATTGACCTAAATATATGAATTTTCCATGATATTATATACTAACTATACAAGGAATACGCAAACCCTATGCAAACAAATGTATCATGTGATAATATAAACCAATGAAATAGCCAACAATTATTACCACTTCTATATTATAGGTACACAATGTGCACTGCACGTGTCACTAATGGAGGTGACCAGATCTCAAATGCTTATGGCCAGTTCACCACACAATATGAATATATAGATTCCAGTCAATCTCCTTATATGTATTTATCATAGTATTTAATATATTTATTTTAATATTTATAATTACCCATTTAGTCAGCAACATGATACGATTACGCCATGATATATAGAACATATGTTCAACAAAATAATGAGTACTCTACATAATTTGGAAGGTAAGTGATATCAATGTAATATTAATACATAAGGGAAAGTAAATGTTTTTATACACATATCATTTGTATATAAATATTGTTACATACCTTACCTTACCTTACCAGGTCGAGCTTGCTCGGCAGTTGTTGACTCTCTTCTTCCATTCATCTTTATCGTCCATAGCAGTTTTCAATTCATTTACATTACCAAGTGTATCCTCCATGAGTTGGTGAACGTATGTTCTTCGCGGCCGTCCTCTTTTTCTCTCACCATGGGTAGGTTTCCATAGAATAGTATCTGATGCCATTTCGCGCTTATTTCTCCAACAGTGACCAGAAAAACGAAGTCTTTGCTGTGGTATCGACGTGCATATATCCGGTATATTTGCATATATTTCTTTATTGGTAGGATGGTCCTTCCAAGACCTGTTTAGTATTGCCCGTAACATGCGAGTATAGTTTCCACTTAGTCTTTTTTCCAGAGCTTTTGTGAGTGTCCAACTTACAGATCCATATACCAATACCGACTCAACAGTTGCTCTGAAGAAATTTCTTTTAATTCTATCCGGTAACCTAGATTTCCAAATAGCGTTCATCTTATTTAAAGCTGCCCAGCTTTTAGCCAGTCTTATATTCATATCCTTTTCTGTTGATTGAATATAACTTCCAAGATACTTAAAATCGGATACTTTTTTAATGTCCTTGCCATTTATGCTTTTTATTTTTTCATTTTCTCCTTGATTTATGCTTATGAATTCGGTCTTACCTGCATTTATATTCAAACCAATCTCTTTTGCCGTATTTTCAATTTTATGTAGAAGAATTGTAGCTTCGCTCGTTTTATCAGTTACTATAGCTAGATCATCTGCATAATCGACATCTGTTATTTTTATTGCTGGATGTATTCTGCTCTTTCTCTCATAGAGGGTAAAGCCAAGAACATTATCTCGATCAAGTGACATTTTCAAGATATAGTCAAGACATATTATAAAAAGAAATGGTGCTAATGTATCACCTTGTAACACACCTCCTGTTATATTTATAAATACCGTATCGCCATCATCTGATCTCACAATTGATTTAGTATCTTTATAAGCTATCATAATTGCATTTATGATCTTTTCAGGTATTCCATATGCTTTAAGAATCTCTGCCATCTTTCCTCGATGTATGGAATCAAAGCTTTGGAGAAATCAATAAAAAGGAGTTTAGCTGTTATTTTCTTTTCGTTTACGCCTTCAATGATCCTTCTAACCGTGAGTATTTGGCCAGTAGTAGATCTATTAGTTCTAAAACCATTTTGGTTTTTTCTTAATATCTTATCTACTTCAGGTCTTATTCTATTTAAAAGCATTATATTATATATCTTTGCAGCTATACATGTTAGAGTGATACCACGATAGTTGTTTGTAGAAGTTAAATCTCCTTTCTTCGGTAGCGGTATTATACAGCCTTTATTCCATATACTGATAGTGTTTTGCTCGTATACTTCATTGCAGGAGAATAGTAAGATTTCTTGAAATTTGGGTATTTTCCAGATTTCAACAGGAATTTCATCTAACCCGCATGCTTTTCCATTTTTGATACTTTTTATAGCCTTTTCTAGTTCATATTTCGTAAAGATTCCAGTTTCTATATTCAACAAATTTGAAATATTTGTTATAGTTGATGTTTTTGATTCAGGTGGTTTTCCTAAAAGATCTTTGAAATGATTGTACCATAACTTAATTCTTTCTTCACCACTTGTTGCTTTTATCTTAGCTTTATTGTTCTTTTTCCTGCCAGTTATATCATTTACTACTTTCCAGGCACACGCTGATTTTTGGTTTGATACTGCAGCTTTGATTTCATCTATTTTCGACTGAAGGTCGATTTCTTGCTGAGTATCGTATGTATCATATAGTGCTTTTTGTGATAGATAATAGGAATTAATATTTTCTATAGTTGGGCAAGAGTTCTTTAATTGAGCTGCTGTTTTTAGCATATCCCTTTTTAAACATATATCGGGATTCTCCCAGGGAGATCTCTTTTTAAGTTTGTCTTTGAAGGGGATGATATCAATTGCAGTTTCTCTACAAGAAGTTTCAAAATGGTCATACAAAGTATTTGATAATGTAGTATAATGATATGTTGGATGTTTCATCGTTAAGGTTTTCAAACTTTTTTAAGACTTCGCAAATAAACTTTTTTTGAATATCAGGATTCTTTAGAATTGTCCAATCATATATTGGTGTTTTGATAGTCTTCTTTTTGTTTGATCTTAAACTTAATTTAAGATGGACAGATACAATTCTATGGTCTGATGCTATACTTTCAAAAGATCCATAAGCTCTACAGTTTTTGCTGCTATTTTTCCATTTTCTATTAATCATTATATAGTCAAGCTGTACTTTATTTCCATTTGGTGACTTATGTGTCCATAGCTGGCCTTTCCTTTTCTGATAATAAGTGTTAAGACATAGTAGATTATTTTCTAAAATGTAATCTTTGAGAAAGATCCCATTTCTATTTGATACTTCATGCAATGAGAACATGAATCCATCTTGAATGCCAAGATGAACATTAAAGTCTCCAGAAATGATCAACACATTATGTTTTGGAATTTGTTTTGTGGCAGAATTTAGAATATCATAGAAATTCTCTATTTCCATGGGATCCGATACGTTTGTAGGGCTATAACATACTATGATAGATGTTTGTGGGTTTCCATTAAAATTGACGATCATTATCCTTTTGGATACTAAAGTAACGTTTACAAGATAATTAAATGATGTCTTGTTAATTAGAATACCGATTCCACCTGTAGCAGCGTTTACACTGTTTTTCCATGCTGAACCTGTTATCATATGCCATTCTCCAATAGAATATTCTTTTGTATCGACGTCCTCGTGTATAAATCTATGTTCTTGCAAACAAATTATATCGAGTTGCGTAGCATTTGCTGATGCAATTATTTCAGAAATTTTATTTTCATTTTTTAATGTCCGTACATTGAAGGTGGCAACTCGGAGAACTCTACTTGCTTTCATTAGAGATACATTTGGTATTGATTTGATTTTATTTTTACATTTACATTTACATTTACATTTAAATTTACACTCAGTAGTTAACTTATCGACTGCAACCTGAGTGGGAATTGCAGGACGCGCTCCTTGTTCCGCGCGACGAGCGATGCGGGATGAAGATATTTGGGAAGTCGTAGTCATTTTGCTTTCGATGGCTATATAAAATGTGCGGTCGCCACTCCATACACATTTGCGTAACCCTGCGTGGGTGGCTAACAGGTACTATGCCTTGCCAAAGGGCAACCAGGATTTTGTCGGGCACTGCTAATTGATTATTCGCAGCTAACCATTATATCTAATGGCCGTTCCCCTATCCGCAACCTGGGGAGCCGGTGGATTGGAGTTATCATCACCACATCATAATATCAATTACTGATATAGATGAAGAAATGTGGGCCGAGGATCCTATGTAAACTGAGCTCTCCACAAATTTCCACATATTATGTATTAATCATTATTAAAATAAAAATGTAGGTTATACCTATAGCTGATAACTTAGTGCTGCCACAAACCCATGACAAATTATTAAAAGAGGAAAACGAAGATACATACTACAGGGTGGAGGGAATGGAAAAGTGGTTATCTCTGAACAATAGAATAATGGAGAAAAAAATGATTTTGTTAGTGATATAGGGGAGGGAAGGGAGTAGTGACCGATAATTAATATGCCTCAGAAGATTTCTAATATATCGATAAATACTGAATTTTTAGCTCTTATTTTTTTGAATTAGCTAGAAATCATATAGTTCTAGAATACTGTACTTTCATTTCTATATATAAAATGTTTAATCTAATAATATAAACGTTTGATTAGGCATTAAAAAAACACTAAAATAAGGCAATGCCGTAGTAGTGGCCGCTAGTACCAGACAATGCGATAGGTGTCTCGTAATATATTCGATATATATTTTGTTAATTATATAATAGTAAATAATTATATTTATGATGCATACGACCTTATTTTATTCAACGATTTAATTATATACACACACACTCACACACATAAATAAGTATAAATATATATAATCATGTTTTTGTTAACATTTTCCAATAATTTATTATGTAATAAATTAGAGTAATTAATTAATTATTTAAAAAAAAAATTTACTTTATATTATAGAAATGTTGATTATCTAAATATTGTATATAGAACTTTTATCTTATTTAGCACCATTTAAGCATTGATTAAAACGAACACTACTCCGTCCTCGGCCACTACCCCTTCCCTACCATATATATATATATATATATATATATATATATATATATATATATATATGCTATGAAAGAAGGATATTACTAAATCTAGATTATATCACTCACATTAATTTACATATAACAATAATAACATTATTATTAATACATAGTATGATATAACTTATTCCTATATTATCAAGCATATAGAATACATTTCTTACACATTTTATTTTAATTATTAATTAATGTGAGTGATTTTTAAATCATGGGGTAAATATCCCACAGTGAATATATAAATTCTCCCATATTTAATTCTTTATTATTTATTCACATTTATTTAATTAAAGTTCATATTATTTTCTAATTTCTAATTAAGTTATGTTATCTATGTTATCCACGCAAATCTCACTAATTAAAATATATATATATATAATGTTTAATATCAATATCATGTGTATTATTAATAGTTTAAACTACACTTATATATATATATATATATGTGTGTATTTATGTATTTACATTTCAGGTACTGTCCATAAGATGAATTCTACAACTTATCAACTGATATGGGAGAACAAATTCAGACCGGAATATTAAACAAGACGACAATAGATTGCTGAACTAAATGTACAATATGATTTATATAATTTATTGTGTTATGTTTTAATATAACAAAATTAACATTCATTTATTTTGATAAATATGTTATACAAATATATAATATATACCCATAGATTATTATATTGGTAGTTGTATAACTAAAATAGTAGTGGTAAGAGTAGTATTAATAGTGTTGGTATTGGTATCGATACTTAATTTGTATTATTAATTAATAAAATAATAAAAAGTAATAAATGAATTACTAATTAAATTATATTAAATTATTCATAAATTTAATTATAAATAATTATCGTTGTAATATTAATACCACCAATAAAGCTAAATCTAACATTTTTATTATTTAGATCTAAATAATAAAAATGTTAGATTTAGCTTTATTGGTGGTATTAATATTATAACGCACGCGATTTTTAGGAATATCAGAATAGTTCATACGCTGCGTGCTGATTGGTTATAGGGTGTCCGTATTAAGACATCTAGAGTGTCCGTATTAGAGCGTATATGACCTCTTGATATATGCTTATAACTTAATGAATATTTGATAAACAATATAGAAATGATATATATAATGTTTAGAATGCTTTATTTTTTAATAACATTGTGTTATATTTTATATCGATACATTTGTATATTCTTGAAAAGGTTTTAAGTTGACATTTTTTTTCATAAATTTAAAAACGTAATAAAAAAATCAGTTTATTGGATATATCAGCAATATTTTTAATTATTAAAAAATAAAAAATACTTTTTTAGACTATTTATATTATTATAAATATTTTATTAATAAAACATTTTTTTGTAGGATTTATGGTTTCTGAGATACAGATAGTGTCCGTATTCGATTACTTTCCCCTATATAAATTATAATATGTAAAATGCATTTACTATTAAAAATATAGGCTGCATATATAATTCTAATAAATACAAAATATTCTAAATTAATTATTTTGTTAAAATTAATGTACACCATATTTTAATATTATTTAATTTCGTTGAGGATTATTTAATAAAGGTATAATTTATAATACAACCATTTAATAATAATCATAATAATAATTATATATAGTACTATATATATTAAGTTTTAATGTGTTATATTTATACTAGTTTAATTATTAAAGTGTATTTATCTACTTAACTACTATATTTTTGTTGATTATAAATATCGGAAGTAATGGCAATGACTTTTAATATAATATTAAGTCATATTTTAATATTATTTTCTATAAGTAATTGCACATTATTTACAAAAATAATAAATAACAGGAGTCAGGGATAAATCTCTGTAGTTGAAAATTATGAATTTGTTTTATTAACTCTTTGTATTATATTAAATAAATAATTAGTTATTAATCACATATTTAATAGTCACTGGGGTCGTCATAGATCTTCGGACACTTATTCAAACATGCTACAGATACCTTGAAGCAGTTATGATAACAAATGAAATACGGATACATTTTCCAGTTAAGATTCCTGTGACATTTTAAATAACCGGCTATTCGTTCCTTCCGGCATTTACGTAGACATTTATTTTGTTTCAGAATTACACCATCACTCATTGATATCGTTAATAGCGTCATACAGAGCATCGTTATAATTACCTGTTAATTGATATATATATATATATATATTATTTATAATTATTATATGTTATGCTTATATAACGTGTTTGGTTTGTTTGTATATTTAGGAACTACTAATATAATTATTGCTAACATTGTTCAGTAGAACTGCCGTATTAGATGAATTAGTTAATATATTAATTAGTTAACAGTGTTATTAAGTTTGACGTATACCAGGAAGTTATTATGTTGTCTTTGGATAGTAATGTACATGACTTATATAAATCTAATATCTTACAGCATAATATATATATATATATATATATATATATGTAATATGTTATTAAGAACATTATGCCTTCTACATAAGCTCCGTTATTAATACAAACTGTGATATTATTATTATTATTATTATTATATATATATATATATACTATTAGATAATATTTCATTATATATATATACATTTATATGAATATATTCAAAATACATCTATATACGTCATACCTTATTCATTTTATAATCGAGATAGCATATTTTTAGTTTGTATTATTTTTATGTATATAAACTTATATATATGCCTAATTTATGCAAGCACTTAATATACATATTGTTTACATATCAATATTGATGACTATATACAATTATAATGTATATATAATGATGATGCATGAATATCGATATTAGTGAAATATGTAAATATAGAAAAATAAAATCAGATGTAGGATTAAAAAATAACATAAACTTATTAAATGGGTATATAGTAAATATTTATATATATATATATATATATATATATATATATATATATATATATATATATGTATATTTATAAATATAGTCGAAAATTCCAAAAATAAACAATCAAATGATTTATTTCAAATAAATATGGATATCTTGAAAAAAAACAATATATGTAATTCACCTATTCTAGAATATCTAGTTAACCTTTCGATATCTAAAGGAAAATGTCCTAATATACTCGTGATTTCTAAAGTCATTCCATTATTTAAAAATGGAGATAAATCTAATATTACAAATTATAGACCAATTTCATTGATATCTCAATTTGCAAAGATATTTGAAAAATTATAAAAATTAGAATGACTTTTATTGACAAATATGACTTAATACATAAATCACAATTTGGCTTTCAAAAAAATATAGATACATCCGTTGCAATAAATATGTTAATGAATGACTTAATTAGAAATCTTGAGAACAAATTTATTTCTTCAATTGTTTCTATAGACCTCAAGACAGCTTTTGATATGATTAATCATGAAATTTTATTACATAAATTATCAAATTATGGTTTTAGAGGTGTTACTTTAGATTTTTTAGTAGTTATTTAAATGATAGGAAACAAAAAACTGTATATTTTAATAATGAGTCAGATACAACAAATATTAATTATGGAGTTCCTCAGGGTTCAGTTCCAGGCCAATACATTTATATTATTTATGAATACCTTGCATTTATTTTCTAATATGTGTTCAATTATTTTATTTGCTGATGACACTAATATTATTTTAAATAAAAAAATATTAATAATCTTAATTCATTAGTTACTAATGAACTTATACAATTAAAAAGTGGCTTATTATGAATAAATTAACAATAAATATTGAAAAATCTTGCTATATAATAATTGATAATATAAATAAACATTATTTTGATAATAATATTTATATTGATAATAAACTATTGAAGAGAGTAGAATGCTAAACATTTTTTGGAATGTATATTGATGCTAAACTTAACTGGAAAGCTCACATTAATTATATTTGCAAATGAGTATCAACATTTATTGCAATATTACACAAACTCAAATTTTCATTAAGTATAAAATCACTTAAATTATTATATAATGCTTTTATCCTACATAATCTTAGCATCCTACATTGTATTACTATATGGGGTAATACGTATAAATCAAATATAAATATAATTATTATATTAAAAATAGAGCTATACGTGATATTTATATTTTACAAAATAGAATTAATACTGATGAATTTTATAATTCTTTAAATATTTTGAAATTTAAGGATATATATAAATGTAAAACAATATTAATTATGTATGATGTTTTAAATAGTAAATCAGCATCTCCATATAAATCTATATTTTTTCTAAAAAAAAATAACTATATTCAAAGAAGTCAATATATAGTATATGTCAATATTTTAGTATATTTTATAACGGACCTATATTATGGAATAATTTAGAAAATTCTTTTAAAACTTATCTATCGAAATCAGTATTAAAACGGAATTTGAAAAAAACGATATATCAATCACTATCTATAATAATATTGTATATATACATCTATATATTAATTGGAAGTTTGAATATACATATATACTAATGATAACTAATGATAAATCTTTGACTAAGATTACATATTTAACTAATGATAATTATAAATAAATGAGAACTGTTAAACGAAGGAATAGATATAACTATAGAATTTACATAAATAATATTTTTAAATATATAGAAAAAACCAAAAAATAAAATATTATTTTTTTAAAACCTTTTAACTGTTTTTAAAACCTTTACATTATGTGTATTTTATTTTTGAATTTAAATTTTATTGAGGTATAAACTAATTACATATTTAACGAGTTCATGTCATTATTGAATTTAACGTCTGCCTTTATTTTTATATATTTATGTATTTCGTATTTATGTATTTCGTAATAGTGCATCATCATTGATTATAGGTTACAAATACTATTATTTAATCATCTACATATTAATATGTAAACAATAATGTATAATAAGTGTAAATATGTTGAGTGTTTACATAACTTGTGCATATATAAGTATGATTCATAACTTTAAAAATATTATAAATTATAATATTTTAATATACAATGAACAAGGTAATACGTAAAAAGGGTGTACATATTTAGTTAAGTTATATAAATAAATATAAGTGTAGTTTAAATGTATAATAGATATATTCTATACATGATTAATTGTTTAATATTTATAATTTATAATTGTATGTATATTTTTATATATAACTTTATAATATTCAATTATATTTTATTTAGAAATATATATCTATATATATATATAAATATATATATATATATATATATATAGGGAAAAGTCCCATATTACCGACCCCCTCCAAATACCGACACCCTCGTATAACAGTAACTATAAGAATATCAAAAAATTATATATACATACAATATTTGTAATTTAATGGTAAATATGAATAAGTATTTTGACTATCAAAATATTCAATCATACAATTGTTATTTGATAAAAAGTAATAGTCTGGTTTTAAATATTTGAATAACAACTTTTTAAATCATTGTAAATACATCATTAATTAAATGATATAAAGAGATTCATAATATTGTAAATAAATTAAATGTTATAAAAAATAATTTAATTTTAATGATTATAATCATTAATAATTATTAATCAATTTATATTAAGAGCGCAACAGGGGATTTTTAAAAAATTAATAAAAAAATTAAATTTTTAAACACAAATATATCTTTTCTATTTTAAAAACTTTTTTAATAAAAACTTAATTAATTTTATATTTTTGAAACTCCATAACTTTAGAATTACCTGATCAAACTATATGAAACTTTCAGAATATATTTATATCAGTATACTCTATAGATATAGTTATAAATCTAAAAAATAATATCTTATTACATATAATATATTATAACATTTATGGACATTTCTGGAATATTTATTATTTTACAAATTGGTGATATGTAGGTCCCATTATCTTGGTCTTATAATTAACAAAAAATGTATTTGTACACTATATATATAGCTCTAAATATAATGTACAAGATACAAAAAAGGTAGTTATTATTTTATATATTTCTAAAGTTATGGTGCTTTAGTAAAACAATAATTATAGATACAACTCCTATGTTACCACGGTAAATACCATGTAAATAAACCCTGACGCGCCGGTATCGTATAATAATTCGTCCCAATTCTCAAAATGTATGTATATACATATTAGTTATATGAGGTTTACATTTGAAGCTATTAGTATGTGTATTTAGTGAAATATTATCGATTTTGTAGTCACGTGACAATCAGGGACGATTTTTAGAATGGGGACGAATTATTATATTGCACCGGCCCTTAATTAAAGAAACCCATATGATTTTCCTATTACAGACCCTCTAAATTACCCTAATACCGACCACATGTGATTTATAATATCAAATGAAATTATATCCGTATTTTACTTTACAATATGTAATAGTTGTTTGTGTATCATTGATATAGATTTAGGATTCATGATTCTAGTTGATTATATACATACCGCTTAATAAATAAATATTAAATAATAATATACAATATTTTAATATAATTACTATAAAGTTTAAATTTAAATTTAATATTAATATTAAAACACAAATTCTATAATAAATAAATTGCGTGCATGTTGTAATTAATTATATTTATGTATATCTACTTTTTAGATTGGATATTATAATACTACAATTATTTATACCATGATTATTTTAGGGAGTCGTTAATAGGAGAAGGGGGTCGGTATTATACAAATGTATCCAGTTACCGACCCCCTATTTATTCTTGTCAATATAATTATATAAACAATTTAAAATAACCACATTATTCATTGCCATAATATTACCATAATTACAAAATTTCAAATAAATATATTGAATATTTAATAAGTTATTACAAATACTAATTTAGGGGTCGGTAATCGGAGACTTTACCCTAGTTATAAATTACCCTTAAAAAACAATTAACGTACTTTATTATGACTACTAAAATATGTTTATATATGTGTCTATATATACTCACAATAATATACATATATATATATATATATATATATATATATATATATGTATATATTTATATGTATGTATTATTTATTTTACGTGCACTTACGAGGATTTGCCTAATATATTTCATCATCATTTCATCATATATTTATATTTATAATATAATATTAGTAATATTATAACTATAACATTATACAGAAAACCACTGGGCTCGTTATCCTGCTGTTAATGATATCAGTAACTGAAAGTCGAAAACTGCCAACGAATACATGTATACGAGAATGTCATAAGGCAAGAAGAAAAGGATATCAAATATGCTACAGCGAAATTAACTTATTAATGTATCCATTTTTCATTTGCTTCAATAAATACTTTGCAACATCAAAAGAATGCTTAGAAATCTGTCCTAAGATCTATGACAGAGGATATGACTAATATACAATATTATGCATTGTTATCATCCATAGTTAGAAAGTATTATTATCGATTAATGATTAACAATTGTCATTAAAATAATAATTAAAAATAATTTATATTATTCTATTACTATATAACAATTTATAATAAAAAATAATAAAAATTATTCTTCATGTTATCAATTAAACTATATATATATATATATATATATATATATATATATATATATATATATATATATATATATATATATATATATATATCTATAAATAAATGTAATAACCCATTACATATTAAGTTGTAATAATAATAATTAGGACACTAATAATAATAAGAATTATAATTATTGATTGATTGATTTTTATTATTGATAAATAAAATATTTACTTATGATAAATAGGTTGATGAAATAAACAAATATTATTACGAAATTAAATAATATAACAATTCTAAAACGATTACCGTCGCCATAATTATTATTAACTTTTATTTATTAACTGTATTAAGTATATACACTATTGTATAATAGCCATACTGTATTATTTATAATATAAAATGAATAAAGTAAATATTATTATATAATTCTGATCGATCTCAAATTGTATTATATAATGATGTATACTCAGACATAGCTACTATACATTGTGGAGTACCCCAAGGAACTATTCTTGGACCTATTTTATTTTTAATATATATTAATGATTTAGTAAATGCATCTAATATATTTAAATTTACAATGTTTGCTAACGATACCACATTATTTATTGATGATAGTTCAATTGTTTCATTATCAAGAAATATAAATATGGAATTATCAAAATTAAATAACTGGTTTATTGATAACCGGTTATCATTGAATACTGATAAAACCAATTACATTCTATTTAATTGTAAAGAAAACATGAATATACAAATAAATAAAAATAATATAAAAAGGGTAACAAATATAAAATTTCTTGGTGTAATTATTGATAACAAACTAAGTTGGAAATATCATATTTCATATCTAAGAGCTAAACTGAATAACATAATCTGGATAACTAGTAAAGTCGCAAGATTATTAAATTTCAAAGCTCTAACAATGATATATAAATCTTTATTCCTTCCTCACATTAATTATGCTAATATAATATGAGGCAATACATATATATCTAATACAAATTGTATCCTCTTACACCAAAAAAAAATGTTGAGAATAATTTGTAATAAAAAAATTCATGACCATACTAATATTTTATTTAAAAATGCAAATACTCTTAAATTTTGTGACATTGTTGAAAAAAACACTAGTATATTCATGTACAATAAATTCTACTCGTCTTCATCATTATTTTTTAAAAAGAAAAATATAATATATAATATTCGTGATTCCTTAATTTTTGAAATAGAATTATGCAGAAAAAATTTCTTATTATTTTCTTTAGTTTTTAATGGACCAAAAACATGGAATAATATAAACTCTGACATAAAAAAATTATATTCAAAATCTATTTTCGCAAAAAAAATTCATAACAAATTCATCGATAATTACAATTAATCCAATAATTCAAACATTTACATTTATAAAAAAAAATATTGTATCTTTTCTTTTATGTTATAATTTTCAACCTGACATTTATAATAAAAATTGTTTTTATTACTCTTCTAGTAAAATAACTATGTTTACCCTTTAGACCTATATATAAAAATAATAAACTTTAAAAAAATAATCATTTTATTCTTATTGACGTTATCATTTTATAATAACAAATATATTTTTTTTAATCCTTTTAAACTTTTATATAAAAATGATCCTCATTGTTTTGCTCTTTTCTTCTCAGTTATAATTTTAAACTTGACCTTTATATAAAAATTTAAAAAATCCTTACAAAATATTTGTTAATGACTTTAATAAAATAATTTTTTTTAACTTGACCTTTAAAAATAACAACTTTAAAAAAAAAAATAAATAAATAAAAAAATAATAATGTTAATCTTCTTACTGCCTTTTATAATACAATATTTTGTTGTTAATAATTTTAGACTTCTATATAAAAATTATACTCATAAAAATTAATAAATAGTTATTTTATTTATAATATAATGACATTTATTGAAAATTACCTTTTATCACTTTTGACTTCTATATAATTTTTATTTATATTTTTTTTAAATATTAGTTTGTTGTTGTTGTTCAGTATAGTTTCCTGATCTGTTTATTTATTATATTCGTATTATCATTTAGTATCGAAATTTAAATTATTTTAATTTTTGTTTTTGTATTTTTATTTTTTTATACCTACACTAATTTTATCTATTGTTATCTTTTATTTTATAGTTTATTTAATTATTAAATGATGATTAATCAATAACGAGTTGATAGATATCACAATTTTATCATATTATATTTATCTTAGTGTAAACAGGAAGTCAACATCATTATTATTATTATTATATATATATTTTATATTCCACAATATTCACATTCCATTATATTTATATAATGGAATTAAATTATTTGATATCTGTCAACAAGTTAAATTAAGGGTAATTGTCTCGACAAGCAGCAATGCTTCTACAATTACCCAGGTAGGTACTTACCTACTTGTACCCAAATCTGATAATAATAATAATAATAATAATAATAATTAATTAAAATACAGTAATTAATACACTAACAAATACTATCAACAATAGAAATATATTTTTATATATTTATATTTTGATATTATTCATTAATTACATTTTAAATAATGTTGATTGTTGATCAAATATATATTAAAGTAAATATATACACGCATATATATACCGTATACAGAGTAGGTACAGTAAAGAAAGGTGAAGTGAATTATTATCAAATATTATTCACTTACCTTTAATTATATATTTTCTTACTAAATATAAAAATATATGTTTATATCATTTGAAAATATCCTTTATATTTATTAAAATTAAAATTGATCCTGAACAAATACAAGCTATCGATACATCATTGAGAACCAGCCACATTTCAGTTTCACTATAACCTTTCACCTAGACTTCTCTCCACATATTAATAACATGATTCGCACTGCCAACTATTTTCTATATAATATTAGAAAATCTCGTCATAAGCTTACCTTGTCATGACGAAATGTTTAATTAACTCGCTAGTATTCAGCAGACTTATATATTGCTGTTCATTATTATGTAATTTACCTGTTAACCTTATGTACAAACTTGAGCGTACTATACGTGTATTATATAAACTAAACTTTGCTTCAATATTTTCTATATCTGATTTAATGAGATCATGTGGCTGCCTTAAGTTTAGATATATTTGTATACATATGCTATTGTGTATTACACATAAGGCTATACACCGTGGATTTCCTGAATATTTTGATCAATCCATTACTATTCAGAGTTCGAACAGATCCAGTCGGGAGTGCCACATCATGAAGTTGGTGCAACGATCTACATCGTTGGCATACTCTGAATCAGATTTCTCGGTTACTCCACCGAAAATCTGGAATTCACTTCCTTATGATATTCATTATGTTACATCAATTTCATTGTTTAAACGTAAACTTTTGTAATATTGTAATTCGTTTTCTATTTATTTTTGTTTTTGTTTTTTATTATCTAACGACGCCTATAACCACAAATTATTTTTGTAGTCAATAAACTATATATAAATAAAATAAATAAATATGAAATCAGAGCAAGTGTTAAATTGGTGTGATAATTGAGAATTAGTCTAACATATACTAATCTAAAACACATAAAGTTACAAATATAATGACTACAGTTTATACTCTAGACTAATAATAGTAATTTCACGCAGAAGAAAATAAATAATGTTATGATTACCTGGATTAAAGATATTAGACTGTTCGAACACAATTATATGACATAGAAACGTATTGTATAATACTAGAATATCCTTTAGAATGGGGTTAAGAGTAGTCGTGGTAATACGCGGAAGAATATTATAAATTTGCAAAATATGTGCTATACTATAGAATGTACATACTAGTATATAGGTATAACATATATACTAGTATATAACATATATGATACATATTTTTGTTTAAAAAACTAGTTACAGTTTTTAGAGAATCAATGAGCTAGGAAATGGGTATATAAATAGATACATTAAATGATCGATACTTAGTTTCTATAATATCACAATAATATATGAATATTGTATTAAATATGTACAATAGAAGATATAATTTAGCTAACATCAAAAAAGTAAATATCAGTAATAATTATAAAACATTATATAAAGGGGGTTTCCACTAGAAGTATTTCCGGCAACTTGCCGAATTGCAAATTGCGGTGTATACGCTATCAGTTGTTATGGCTATATCATCAGCGTAATCAATATCGGTTTTGCAAATGTTAGGGTTACGTCTACTTCTCCTTTGTGTAAATCCAAGATTTGAGTTTAAATCCAGTGAATTCTTTATTACGTAGTCGAGGCATATAATAAATAGAAACGGAGCTAAGGTATCACCTTGTAGTACGCCAGTCGTGACCTTGAAAAATGACGTGTCTCCATCGGGTGATCTAACCATAGGTTGTGTATTTTTGTATAGCATCATTATTGCGTTAGTGATTTCTTCTGGAAATCCATACTTGATTAATATATGATTCATCTCTTTGCGATTTATAGAGTCAAAGTCTTTGGAGAAATCTATGAACAATAGAGTTAGCAGTAGGTTTTAGGATTTAACTCCCTCTAGGATACGACGAACTGTTAGAATCTGTCCTGATGTCGACCTATTTATTCGAAAACCGTTTTGGTTTTTCATTAATACAGTATCGTACATGCGGACGGATTCTGTTTAGTAGCATCAGATTAAATATCTTGGCAGCTATTGCTATTAACGTAATTTCCCTGTAGTTTCTTGTTACTGATAGATCTCCTTTTTTCGGGAATGATAGTATGCATCCTTTTGTCCAGCTTTCTATTGGTTTTTACATGTATACATTATTACACGATTCAATCAGGAAGTCCTGGAATTCATTTAGTTTCCATACCTCGATAGGTATTTCATCTAGTCCGGTAGCCTTGCCGTTTTGTACACTTGTTGTTGCTTTTAATAGTTCTTCCGGTTTGAATAGGCCTGTCTCTATGTAAAACATTTTGGTGTGTATTTAGATTCATTATGTCCATTGCTGTTATAGTTTGGTTGATCTATTGTTGATCCAAGAAGCTCGCTAAAGTGATTACCCAGTGAACCAAACTGTTAATATTATATGCTGAACATGTGTAATATTTATCAGTTCAACAGTTCTTTGTTTTGAATTGTCATATATTCAAAATGGTGTATAAATTTATAAATATTAATATATATATATTATCACAGTATTCTCTCATTGTATATATAAGTATATATAAATATATTATATATAAATATATTTAATTACTATAATATAAAAAAAAATTATATTTTTTTTATCGAAATCTGTTAATCTCATAAAATTTACATATTTGTTGAACTCTATACAAATGTAATATGTTGAACATGTTCAATTTATACATCTGTTGAACTCTATACAAATGTAATATGTTGAACGTATTAATTTAACATTTTTGTAAAATAATTAAATTATATATAATTACATATATGTAAATATTACATAACCATGTAATTGAATGTATATGATTAACTATTAGGAAAATAGTGTAAATATAAGGATACTAATGTTGTCAACATTTTAAATATAGTGTGTAATATTTATATTAATTATTATATTATATAAATATTAATTATAATTAATTAATTAATACTATTAATTTATAATATTATATTGTGAATTATAAATATTAAAATAAATAATTATATATAATATATATATAAATATTTATTATTACATTAATATAATACATTTCATTAGAAATACATTTTTCAGTTAATCCATTGATGCATATAAATTACGATTTTTTAATTAATTAATTGATTTATATATATTTATATTTATTAATTATTACTTACTTATAATACTTATCTACATATATTTGTATATTAATATGTACTACTTATACCTACTTATAAATACTATATTATAATTGTTAACATATACAATAATTTACAAATCCATTAAAATATCTGAATTGGTTTTATATATGTATAGCACATATATGTGCTATACATATATATATATATATATATGTGTTAAGGGGAATATATTATAAAGGGAAGTCTGCAGATATATCGATTAATGTAATATACATGAATGTCGAATTGAATTTAATTCAATTCGGTCATTATGTAATATCGATATATCTGCATGCATACATTGTTTTAGGCTTCACGCTCTGTTGATTGCATAACATGTGTACATTTCTATTGTGTAATTAAATGTTTTATTATTTGTATACATTTTTATTCGTTTTGTCATTTATATTTGTTATTGTTTATGTATATGTCGTGTCATTCGTTGCCTATAAAACTCCGCTCGCTGAGATTGATACAATTTTGATTCTGCGTCTCACCAGGTTGGTACATATTATCATTGTCGTTATTATATTTTTTACTATATTATTATTATTATTATTTATGTTATTATACAGGTCTTTTTGGAAATAAAGTTATATAAGAACTTCACTTTGTTACATATATATATTCTTTAATATTATGTTTTAACATCCCTATATTTAGGTTGAAGCTTTATCTAGATTAGATGAATGCAACATTGGGGAAAATTTTTTTTCTATGTTTAAATATATTGCATCTAAACAAGTATGGTGCTATTATTCTCAGTGCTGTCAATTAGGATACATTTATTTTGCCCAAACAAAATTATACAAATGTATAACTAGTTAATTTATATTATGTTAACATTAATTTACTATAAATACATGTATTATAAGATAAATATAAGTTAAATATTCATATTCATTTTTATTAAAGTTTAAATGTATACCCTATTTTATATATTAATTATATATTAATTAATATGTATATTAATAATTATATATATATATATCATAGAGGTTTTATTAACATTACGAATTCATGAACATGCAGTAATAAAAGATATATACAAATGTATCGACTCTCGACTTACAAATTGTAAACGAAAAAAAAGGAGATGCAAGAAAATTATAATTAATAAAATTGTAATTTAATTAAATTATTTAATTTAATATATAGGACATCCGCTCAACTCAATACATTTTACATATTCTCAATATAATCAAAATGCAACATGTTCAACTCAATACATTTTAAATATGCTCAACATAATCAAAATGCAACATGTTCAACCACATCAAAAAATGTAGCAAAATGAATATGTTCAACATGTTAACAATTACATATGTTCAGCATATTATATTAACAGTTTGGTTTACTGGGTATATACATATATGGGAAACTATCCAATTACCTACCACTTCAGGATGCGTTCAATATCACTGGTTTGTATATCACTTCAATATCTTTATTTTGCCCTTATTTGATTTCTTTCGACCACTTACTTCATTTACTGCTATTCCTTGCTAACGCCGATTTTGTATTGCTTACTGCATTATTAATTTCGTTTATTTACTTCTGAATATATAGTATCTGTTATTCTTCGTAGGACTTTACAAGTATATTCTGAGCTTGTACACAATTTCTAATAGTTTCGGTCGTTGGCTGGTTTTCTTTTAATAGTGCAGCTTGTTGTAGAAATGCACAGTTTTCACATACTTCATTCGTTTCCCAGGGGTTTCTTTTGTTTAGCTTTTAAAGGGATCACCTTGCCAGCAATTTCTTTGAACGCTAATACACACTTTTTATATCTTGAGTTAGCAGATAATAATGTTGTTGTTGATTCGTCTTGAAGAGTTAGAGCTGAATATCTATTTTTCACTTCGGCAATGAAAGTTTTTTTTTATTTTAGAATCGTATTTTAAGGACGACCAATCGTATAGCTTGGTTTTACTTTCTTTTTTTGATATTTTTTCTAAGACTCAGTTTTATGTTTGCTATTTATAATGAATGATAATGATTCACTTCATTTAACTTACTAACGTTACTTTACTATGTATACTTTATTAAAATATGTATGTGAATATTTAATTTAATATATATTAGATTAACATTATTTAAAAATTTAATTAAAAAATAATATAAAAATATAAATGTATGTTGATAGTTTATAGTTTATTTGTTACTGTATTTAAATTAATTATATAATACTATCAAATGTATTTATGTTAATTGTATAGTATACTAGTAAGTAATACATTATATATATATATATATATATATATATTATACCATAGTTAATATACTTAATACGGTTAAAAAATAAAATATAATAATATTTATGGCTACTATAACATATTTACAGTCTTTGATTTCGTATTATTCTTTGTTTATTTCAATAACCTATTTATCGTTAGCAATATTTCACCTTTTTATTACAAAACCAATCAATCAATACATAATTATAATCTTATTATTATTATTACTACTTAATATGATAATATTAATACTTAATATGTAATTACCATTATTTATAGGTATTTATATTAAAATATTTAATTCAATTCAATGTATAGAATATACACATTTAATTGATAAATATGACAATTAAAAACTTGACAACATTTATTATTATTTTTCATTATACATTTTTATATGATAAAGATTAATATACAATATTTTCAAAATATTAATTGTACGATAATTTCTAAAATAACTGATAATAATACTGTTTATGTAACTTATTGTATCGATAATCTTATACACCGAATAACAATATATATATATATATATATATATATATATATATATAATAAATACTATGAATGATAACAATAATAAACGTGTATTTTATTCATATAATCTGTCATAGATCTTTGGACAGATTTCTTGGCATGCTTGCGATTCTTTAAAGAATTTATTGAAACAAATGAAGAATGGATACATCAAGAAGTTAAGTTCGTCGTGACATATTCTATATCCCTTTCTTCTTGCCTTATGACATGCTCGTAAACATTTATTTGTCGGTAATACTACACTGTCATATGGTGCTATCATTAACAGCAGGATAACAAGCCCAATGGTTGCCTGTTTAATTGTATTGTTATAATATTACTTAATATTATATTATATATACACATATGTATATTGTTGTAAGTATATATATATATAGTCTCATTACATTAATCGAACTACATTACGTTCACTGTTTATTTAAGGGTAATATATATGTATATATATATATATATATATATATATATATATATATACATATATAGATAGTATATATTATATACACATATGAATATACTTATATTTATTTCTAAATAAAATATAATTAAATGTATAGTTATATTTCAAAAGTACATAACATTATAAATATTAAACAAGTAATCATTGATAGAATATATCTATTATACATGTACAATACACTTATATATATATATATATATATATATATATATATATATATATATATATATGTATATAATATAACTAAATATGAATACAAATGAATATGATTTTATTTAATATAAATACGTATTACCTTGTTCATTGTATATTCAAATATTATAGTTTATAATATTTGCTAAGTTATGAATCATACTTATATATGCACAAGTTATGTAAACACTCAATAAATGAACACTTCATAAACATTATTGTTTACATATCAATATTTAGGTGATTAAATAATATTACTTGTAAGCTATAACAAATAATGATACATGCATATAAATCTTATCGAAATACATAAAATAAAGGCAGACGTTAAATTCAACGTTAAATTCAATAATTACATGAACCTGAATATGTAAATAATAAATATATATATATATATATATATATATATATATATATATATAATACAGCTTAATAATTTGACTATTATTGTATATTTTAATTCCATAGTATATATATATATATTATTATATTAATTATATTATATATTTACTTAAGTATTATAAGTATTATATATTTAATTTATATTTACCTTATAGATATCCCACTCCTCCGATGGTTAATTGGTTAATGGGTTAAGTATAATAATACGTATAAGTATAAGTATACAATTGTTGTTTTATTATTAATTATAGTTATATTGAATATTATAAGAGTAGGCGAAATATGGTTAATGTGTGCACTTTTATATAATGTCGTATGACTTTATAAATATTAGTTTTAATTCGATAATTTCAGATAAATATAGATACATCTTATGATATACAATATGACTGCCAAATCATTATAGCGAGGATATCTGAAATTAAGTTGGCTACATTACCCTCCATGGAGGGTAAAGTGGCCAGGCATTACTCCACTAGATGGCGTTACTTTATATCAAGTTTAGACCAATGATATCACATCAAGTATAATCTTAAATAACACATGCAATTTTGATATATTAATGCTTTTTAGTTTAATTTTATAAATTACTATAGTAATTAATAATATACCATTACACTTATTTATCATATTATTAATATGGAAAAAGCAATGTTATCAGTAAATGACTATATGTCATAACAATATGGCAAGAAAATACATTCATAAGATAAAATAGTAATCTATAAAGATAACTAATTTATATTATCTGATATATATATATATATATATATATATATATATATATATATATATATATATATATATATATATATATATATATATATTAAATAATATAATATATATTTAATAAATAATTTGATATATATTTTATTCTTTATAATTGTGCTAGAGTTAATATATAATTAAATATACTACATTACATTTAAAAGTTTATATCACAATTATAATATGTATGGAAATATATTTATATGATTAGGATATAGTATATGTTGATTCAATCAACGTTTTCATATAATGACGCACGCAATATTATACACATATAACATTTTATTTCAGATCATATCTTTATGATTGGATAAAATCATCGTGAAGTGGCCACATTACCCGCTAAAAGATGGCCACATTACCCGCTTCTAGGTATCACGATATATACACCATATAATAATGAATATTAATCACTAAAATAAATAGATTTAAAAGTTATTGTAATTAAATATTTCTTTAATATCCAACTTTGATTTTCAATTTGTATTATATATTAGTGAGTTAATATATGTATTTCTACATTTTTATTTAATTTTTTTTTAATAAATCGCTTTTTTAATTTTTTGTTATCAATGGATATTATTATTATTATTATTAACATATTTAGGTAATGCCAGGGTAATTATAGAACCAGTGTTGCTTATCTATACAATTACTCCTTTATTAATATGATAAGTTTCATTATAGATACGAATAATAAATAAATAATAATGTTATAATATTAAGACTTCCTGTTTACATATATATGATACAAATAAATAAAATATATAATAAAATATAATGAAACTTAACATATAACTAAATGGCATCATCATGTAATAATATAAATAAATGATAAAATAATAAAATTAAAATCTAAGAAAAACATCAAGCATTAAATAATATAAAATAAAATAAAACATAGAGGAACTAAATAGTGATAGCTAAGATTTAAGTCTTATATATTATAATACTGACAATTTTTAATTAATTTTTTTTAATACTGATATTTTATAATTAATAATATATGTAATTGTAATTATATATTATGTCAGAAAGGAATAAATGTAAAAATAATATAACTAATTTTATTTAAGTCGGAAAAATAAAAGTTGAAATTCTTTTAATCAATCTGATAAAATATATAATTTTAATTTTAATTTTAATTTTTAATTATATATATTTTTTTTAATACTACTATTTTATAATTAATAATATATGTTTTTATTATTTTATATTATGTAAGAAATTAATAAAAGTAAAAAAAATAAAACTAATTTTATTTACGTCGGAAGAAATACAATTTGAAATTCTTTTAATCAATCTTATAATCAATCTTTGATATAAGAGATAATTTTAGATATAATTTTAATATTTTTTAAAATTTTATTTTGAACATATATTTAATTTTGATGAAGGAATATTAAAGTTATTTATGACACGTATTGGATAATTATTAGATTTTTTACTAAAATGATTGATTATTAATTCAAGGTAAATATTATATTATATTATATAATTTAAACATGCATATTATATAATAAAATATATAAATTGTATATAACTATATAAGAGATTTTGCGTTAAAATAGTTAAAATGATTAAAAAGTTCTATAAAAGAATGTAAACACTGATACAAGTGTACGGTTAACCATTATTTTAATGGTGAATATTTTGATTTAGTAATTAATTTATTATACTCAATTCCATTTCAATTATTAGAAAATCTCATTTTTAATTAAAAAATTAAACAGATAATTGTTGTTAGTTTAAAATTGACTAGTAATGTATAGTATTGCACATCCATTACCTTTATTAATTCTGGTTTTATGAAATGACACATAACTTTCAATATTAAATCCATATAAATTATATTGATTAACCAATGTATACAGATAGATTTTTAACAATTATTTTAACAATTATAACACATAGAAATGTTGTTATTAATTACATTGATTAAATGTTTCTTATATTACATTTATTAATTAAACCAATACTATTAAACTGAATAAGTGATAACTTAATTTTAATATTCGGAAGATTATTAACATATTTTATTAATAAATATACGGTGAAGATATAATAAAATCGGTACATACATATGATGTGGATCATCATTAATCATAGGGTAACTGTCGTCAATGTAACGTTATTCATTATAAAATAGTGCATAAACAAAGGCGTTTTTTTATTAATTATAAACCTGATGTTAATTGTTGTACCATGTCGTTTTGGGTATCAACTTATATCTATTTTTTCTTCATTATTTTTGTTTATATATTTATTTTTTTGTTTACCTAATAAACTATATATTATTATATTATTATTATTATTCATATATATATTACAATTAAAATAAATATTTAAAATGTTTAAATAGCATATGAAATAAGTATATAAAAGTAAAATAAAGGAATTAAAATAAATATAACAACTATATATAGTGGAGAGTTTCAAATTACTGACCCCGAAATGATTATTTGATGATAAAATATTCAATGAAATATTTATTATGTAATATGTTTATTTGAAATTTTGTAATTAGGGTAATATTATGATAAATAATACTGCTATTTTAAATTATTTATATTCATCTATAGACAAAAATAAACAGGGAGGGTCGGTAATTGGCTGAATATGCGTATTATCCACCCCATATATAATTACCGACCCCTTGGAATACGCGAGTTAAAATAATTGTGTTATTATAATATAAAATAAAATAGAAGATATAAAAAGATTTGATTAAAAACAAAACGCACGTACTTTATTTATTATTGAATTTAAGTTTTAATAATAATAAATTTATATTTAAAGTTTATATTATCATATAAAAATAGTGTATATTATTATTTAATATTTATTTATTAAACAATATGTATATAATCGAATCATGGATCCCTATTCTATATCAATGATACACTTTAGAGAATTGATTATATTATTATTTAAGTATCTAAATCAATTATTATTATTATACTTACAACTTACGACACATTTCAAAGTAAAACACGGATATATTTTATTGGATATTACAAATCACATAGAGTCGGTATTATGGTAATTTAGGGGGTTCGTAATTGGAAAATCATATGGGTTTATTAATATGTCTTGGTTAAAATAACCTTATTAAAATTAAATTATTTTTATAAAATGTATACAAATTTAAATGATCAACACAATTATGCATATAATTACGTTTTCTTTTATTTAATAAAGTATTTATAATGATTTAAAAAAATTATTATTCAAATATTTAAGAATATTACATTTGATCAAATATCAATTGTAGGATTGAATATTTTGGAAAAGAAAATACTTATTCATATGTAACATTACATTACTAATATGTTATATGTATATACTTTTTTGATATCTGTTATAGTTACTTAGATACGGGAGGGGTAGGTAATTGGATAGTTTCCCATATATGTATATACCCAGTACACCAAACTGTTAATATAATATGCTGAACATATGTAATTGTTAACATGTTGAACATATTCATTTGGCTACATTTTTTGGTGTGGTTGAACATGTTGCATTTTTACTATGTTGAGCATATTTAAAATGTATTGAGTTGAACATGTTGCATTTTGATTATGTTGAGCATATGTAAATTGTATTGAGTTGAGAAGATGTCCTACATATTAAATTAAATCATTTAATTAAATTACAATGTTATTAATTATAATTTTCTTGCATTTCCTTCTTTTTTCGTTTACAATTTGTAAGTCGAGAGTCGATACATTTGTATATATCTTTTATTACTGCATGTTCATGAATTCGTAATGTTAATAAAACCTCTATGATATATATATAATTATTAATATAAATATTAATTAATATATAATTAATATATAAAATTACATTTAAACTTTAATTAATATGAATATTAATATTTAACTTATATTTATCTTATAATACATGTATTTATAGTAAATTAATGTTAACATAATATAAACTAACCAGTTATACATTTGTATAATTTTGTTTGGTCAAAATAATGTATCCTCGTTGACAGCACTGTACTTGTTTATATGAAATATATTTAAACATAGAAAAAATTGTTTCCTCAATGTTGCATTCACCTAATCTTGATAAAGCTTCAACCTAAATATAGGGATGTTAAAACATAATATTAAAGAATATATATATTTAAAAAAGTGAAGTTCTTATATAACTTTATTTCCACAAATCGTAATTTATATGCATCAATGGATTAACTGAAAAATTTATTTCTAATGAAATATATTATATTAATATAATAATAAATATTTATATATATTATATATAATTATTTATTTTAATATTTAGAATTTATAATATAATATTATAAATTAATTAATTATAATTAATATCTATATATAGATAATATAATAATTAATATAAATATTATTCACTATATTTAAAATGTTGAAAACATTAGTTTCCTTATATTTACACTATTTTCCTAATAGTTAATCATATACATTCAATTACATGGTTATGTAATTTTTACATATATGTAATTATATTCAATTTAATTATTTTACAAAAATGTTAAATTGAACATGTTCAACATATTAAATTAATATAGAGTTCAACAGATTTGGAAAGTGAACATGTTCAACATATTACATTTGTATAGCGTTCAACAGAAATGTAAATTGAATACGTTCAACATATTACATTTGTATAGAGTTCAACAGATGTGTACATTTTATGAGATTAACAGATTTCGATAAAAAAAATATAAATTTTTTTTATATTATAGTAATTAAATATACAAGGAAAGAATAATGTGATAACATATATATATATTAATATTTATAAATTTATAAACCATTTTGAATATATGACAATTCAAAACTAAGAACTGTTGAACTGATAAATATTACACATGTTCAGCATATAATATTAACAGTTTGGTTTACTGGGTATATATATATATATATATATATATAGCCTGTGATTTATGTATCAGAAGAATACACTTGCCGGAAAGCGATATTCCCGGTGTTCGATTCCAGATAGTTATTATTTGTTCACTTATATTTAATAATCGATACATCAAAACACAATACTCTTTTTGTACATATTTGTTTTTTTCTCATCCTGGATTTATCATAGTTATTTATAACATGTACAAGTCTTTGACTTCTCGTTGGGTCCATTTTATCCATTTTGTATACGTGGTTCAATAAATATATTAATATATATATATATATATATATATATTAATATATAATTATAAAGAATATTATGATACTGAATACGTATGATTGAATAATATTATGTAATTATATTTATTATGTATGTCTATTATTTTGTATGTTACCTATTTACTTTTACAAATTGAATATGTAAAAATACAACTGTATTTGATTATATTTGATTATATTTAAATTATTGTATTACTAAGTGTTAACAAATAAAGATTTAATATGATCAATACATACTTATTATTATATAAATAACGATATATATAACGTGATACAATTATATTTTAAATACACGAATAAGCAATTAGTGAATATACCCTCATAGATGTTGAAAAATTGCAAACCTAACTATAACTATATATATATATATATAATGTATATGTATTATTAATTAAATATAACTATTTTATTAATAATTGTCCATACAATTATTAAATGATCTAGTAAAATATGATGTATTATTCTGTTAGTCTGTTAATAGTAAGTGAATTTATAATTTCACACCGGACATAATCCATATTTACATTATTAATTACCGTTCCAAATATAACTTTATTACAGAGCTTAATAAACGTAACCGAATTATTATCAATGAGTCTTAGTTAGCTATGACTCATACTATATTATACATATATAATAGTAACACTTCGTTCTCTAATTTACTCTTTTTTATAGTAATTATTATTACGTTTTAAATGACGTCGTTAAAGCTGTATTGTTTATTATTTCCGGTTAAGAACTATGCACTAGTGCTGCTTATAAGCTTATAATAAACACATCCAATTATACTTATTATTCGCGTTCAATGAAATAAACAATGACAATAACAGGATTATAATGAAATAATGCATTAATAGTAAACGTCAATCTAGAGTATTTCAGTATTTTAGAGTATAATAACTTACCGTACAAGGTCGAGCTTGCTCGACATTTCATGACTCGTTCTCTCCATCCAGCTCGATCTTGCATTGCATTTGCCAGTTCTTCTCTTTCATATCCTGTATCACTTGATAGATGATCTATATAGGTATTTGCAGGCCTACCTCTTGATATTTGTCCGTGATTTAGAGTAATAGGATACATTTTAACGTAGTTCAATTAATACATTAATAGGTCCTATATATTACGTATTAACGTTTATATGTTAATAATTATTTAACATATTTAAATTAAATTGCATAATTTTCATTAAATTATAATGTTATAAGTAAATGATAATGTCATTGAAATGTCGTGTATTAAAAATAATGTTGTTTATTATAAGAAACAACATCAAATGATTTTGAAAAATAATAAAAATATTGCATATATAAATTCATTAAACCAATATTTTAACAATTTTGATAATTGTAATTCTGAAGTTTTAAAATTATATACCATTTAATTGGTTAGGAGTTAAGATTAACGATACAATAATAATACAATAACGATACAATAATAATAAGAGCTGGATTTAGACTAGAAGGTATAATACATAATGGGATAAGAATGTATAATAGTGAGCAATTCCTAAACCAAGGATATACAACGGAATTTCTATAATGAAGAAGCGAAATCTATAGAGGAAAATAACCGAATACGGACAGTGCCAGAATACGGACACTCTCGGTATCTCAGAAACCATAAATCCTACAAAAAAATGTTTACTGAATAAAATATAATGTCTAAAAAAGTATTTTTAATTTTAAAATTTTTCAAAATATTCGTGATATATCCAGCCAAGGCGACTTGTCAATTTGGTGTGTCTAACAATAGGCGCGTCGTGTGTCTGCATCGAGGAAACGACAGCTGACCTATTCTATAGGCGAGGAGAACATAACCATAACAACGTCGGGGTCTACGAACTGTATAGCTAAACCCAAACCTAACCAAAAACCCAACCCACCCCGTTAGTAAAACGATATAAACACGACTACCATACTTCATATAAGTCCCTAATACGGTCACTCTAGATGTCTTAAGTGGTATATTTATTTATTTCTTGTAGTATATAGGGTGTCCGTATTATAACACAGAGTGTCCGTATTCGCACATGAGTACCGAATACGGACACCCCGGTTATCTATGGAATTAAAAGATTAAATACAATTTTAAAATAACAATAATATCTATAATCATATAATAGTAATATATTGTAATTTTTGAATACAAATAATGACTCATAAAATGCTAAGACCATTTATTGTTAAAGTTTCCGTATTAGGTTACTTTCCCCTACGTAGGGTATGTATTGGGAGTATGTCATGTATATATGTAGGATGTAATAGGGAATTGAAATATTTATATAGGGGGGGGGGGTTATATAGCCTGTTATGTGGTAGATACCAATTGAAAATGTAAACATTCCCATTAAACATAATTTAGATTTACATCTATATAAATATATATATATATATATATATATATATATATATATATATATATATATATATATATATATATATATATATATATATATATATTTATTAACATATATTTTATTAATAATATATAATTCCTAGTATTATATTATACATATGAGGTTATGTATTATACGTTAGATTACAAACTTTTACTTCTTATGTATACCTTATATTTATAATAATCATATATTAGGTGTGATACCATTATGTATATATTCGGGGTTTAATTAAATTTCTGAAGTAATGAGAATTTCCTATGTAACTATACACTCTAATTTAGTTACGTATTAATGATTAACTAAATATTCTTTAGTACTCATAACTCAGATAATATTACATATATATTAATTGTATTCATTTAATATCTTATTTATTGTATAATCTATGATTCGCTAATAGTTAACAATATTTCTAAAAACATTTATATTTTGTAATTAATTATTATTTATACGATATAATATATATACAGTCTATTAATATCATACATAATAGCACAAGAATGTATAATACCGAGAATTTCCGAGACCAAGGATGTATGACGGAATTTCTATAATGAAGAAGCCAAGTAAATAAGTAGGGTTATATATGTGGAGTACGGTATACAGTTAGGATGAAGTGGGGAATTTGTATGTTTATATATTAGGGGGAGATACCTATTTCAAAAGTTTAAACATTTCCATTATATGTAATTTAGATGTGCATCTATATATATATATTTATTGACATATAT
Source organism: Osedax fenrisi (assembly GCA_964019155.1). Taxonomy (NCBI): domain Eukaryota; kingdom Metazoa; phylum Annelida; class Polychaeta; order Sabellida; family Siboglinidae; genus Osedax; species Osedax fenrisi. The sequence goes on along the minus strand of OZ025239.1, from coordinate 119,654,039 downwards.
GTTATTACTAATATATAAATTCTAGCGTGATATTACACATGTGAGGTCATGCATTATACGTTTATCTAGAACGTTTACTTCTTATTTATACCTTATATTGGTGATAATAGTATAGTATATGTAATATCATTATGTATATATTCATTGTTTAATTTAATTTCACAAATAATAAACATTTCTTATGTAACTATAAACTCTACTATATTGATTTATTGTATTGTATTTTAATGTATTGATAAACTACATATTCTGTAGTACATGTAATTCTATTAAGATTACATATATTAATAATATTAATGTATAACTTATTTATTGTATAATCTAGAATACGCTAATAATTAACAATATTTCTAAACAACATTTATATTTTGTAATTTATTATTATTTATATGATATAATATATATACAGTCTATTAATATAATACCATGTAAACTATTTAAAATCATTGTGATATATGTTAGATAAACTTATAGAATTAAACACAGTAGATTTAAATTGAAATATTTTATTAAAAATATAATAAATAACAAAAATAATACTATGTAAAAACAATTAAATTTCACATAACAAATATTGTATGATTACAAATAAAATAATACCGATATAGGAAATAATGGATAATATAAAAAATAAAGAAAATAATCAATATATAATTAATTTATAAGTTTCAACAATTAAATAAATATTTTGCTGTAGATTGTTTTCCGTAAAACTGTAAAATAAAAATTCATATTAATTTACATATATTATATTTATCTCTTTTATATAAAAATAATGTAGCTATTAAATAAAATATCGTTTAAATTTAAATAATATATAATATATATATGTATAGTATATATGTGAATTGTTATAAAAACTATGCATACTAACTTGTTTGTGTCTTATATCTGCAACATAATAATTATTTCTCGAAAATGCATACATAATGTTATAGTGAGGCCATACCAAGACAGCATTTATTTCAGTCGGAGAATGTTTAAACGGAGGAACAGTCCTGTAGGCCCTTCTGACTTTTCCATGTTTAATTACGACTTTATAATATGTACCGCTGCTAATAAAATATATAGCCTTTCCGAGAACGAATGCGGCATTTATGGATTTCGGGACACCGGGAAAGAATGAGTGTAAGGATATCGGAGAATTATGCATTAGTCTATTGTTCCTGGTGATGTAAAGTTCTCCTGCCTGTTACGTAATAGAGATATGTATTAAAGTCACTGTCATCGTATTCACAATACACTCGTATTATATATGTAGCTATGATTTACCAAGAGTTATTTATTTAATTAAATTAACCTTTATAAAAAAAATATAATTTTTGAAAGAAAACACAGCATCCAAATTTGAAGGAATTCCATCAAATTTTCTATATATGAGATGAGGTTTTCTTGGATTCTGTCCATTTAATACATAATAATGTTCACCTGTATTATTTTATAAATACAAGATGTTAATAATAAATTATATATACATATATTTGTAAGATTAAATGTTATTAATATATGTTGTAAACTTTAGATTTAATAATTTATTAAATATAATTTAAATTATAAATTAATTTAGTTTGAAAATATATTAACCTTTAAAAGCATGTATATATTTATTGTCTACGATAGTAATGGCATCGAGTGTACTATTACTGCATATATCGTTAGATTGTGGAGTACGTTTTGTAGTAGTGGTTGTACTTCTTTTAGTTGTGATTTCTGTGGTCGATGGTAATATATGTGCAGTAGTCGATTTCATTTCTGTACTTGTGAACTCATTAGATCCTGTATTTTGTTCGATAATTATATTACGAATAGAAAATCATTAATTTAAAAATTGTTAATATTACCCAATAATAAAATATCTCACTTGTTTCTATTATTTATACAACTTAACTTATCATCAACAGATGATATATAATTACATGACAGTTGAATTTTAACACATCACCCTTATTTGTGGAGTTATTATATATCTATATAAATATTTAATTTATAAAATATTACCGTAATAGAATATAGATATAGAGACAAGGCAATACTGATTCTAATCATTAATCATATAAATAGTATACATTATGTATACAATAATAACCGTATAAGAATTGTATTCCATTAATATCATCAGCACTAAGTTTAAAGTTATGTATGTATCCAAAATAGTAAGGGAACATAACAGAACTCATTTTAGGCGAATGTTTTAATCCTAACATATGTCCGAATTCATGAGTCATAACCTGTATAAATAAACCACTTTTACTATTTATTATTCACATAATACGAATATACTCTATACCTGAACGATGTTAATTCCATATCTACCAGTGGTCCAATTTTCAGCTTCATCTAAATGAACTTTACCACTTTCTGGCTGAAATGCGTGCCCTATAAGTCCATTTTTTCCATCAAATGGAAATCCATCTCCATGTTTACCCTAATAAGTATAAACATATATAATTATATTTTATGTATTATAACAAAGTTAAAATATATGTTATAATATATGTTATAATATATGCATATATATTAATTAATAGTACTAACTCGTACAAATTTGATGTCCACATCTGCTTTTTGATTGGCTGAAACTTGACGAAAATTCAAACGTGAAACATCGCTCCAAAACTGAAAATAAATAAGTAAGTAATCACATAATGTATTAAATATAATTATATATGTAATTTTAATTTGTATTAAAAATAAATTGAAGTTATGAATTTAATATTTAGATATTTAATAAAATAGTTAATGTAATATTATATATCATAAGTAATAATTAATACCTTGATTGATTTAGCAGCACTTTCATCTACATCCGAATGCGACATTTTATGAGAATATATTGATATCTTATAAGTAATATTATGATGTTTCCAAACTGTTCCCATTAAATTATATCTTCGAATACGCTTTTGTAGATCGCTTATGTCAGATACATCGGTATTACCACATCTTGGTAAACTCATCAATGATAAAGTTTCTTTATTTATTGAACCTACAGTAGATATATAATTATATAAAACTATATTACACATTACAATATTAATAATTCGATATTTATTATATGGCTATTCAGTAATTATTCTTATATATATATGTATACAATAATTATTAATATGTAATTAATAATGAAATATTATCGTTATTTAATATAACATAATTATAATTTCTTACCGGTATCTTTAAGTCCTGAAGTATATTGGAATCTAGAAATCGCCTTAGAAATAATTAGTTCCGATGCAGAGGTTTTCAAGGTAGATATTTCATCAGAAAGATATCCATATTTTTGAAGATAAGACTAAATGTTTAATATTTAAGTTATTATTTTAAATGATGCATGATATTTTATTTAAATATATAAATATATATATATATATATATATATATATATGTATATATATATATATATATATATATATATATATATATTATAGATACTTGTATATAGTAATATTATATTATGTATTTTTAATAATATGTAATGGTAAAACTTACGATATGATTAATATTGATTGTATTCGAGGATACTTGACATATACATATAACAATGAAATATAATGTATACATTATGATTGTTTAGATATTAATATATAGTTGTTTATTAAGCGACTAAACACAACTGATCCGTAATCATATTATTCGGCTGTTTTATACTTTCTAATGGTAATAAATAATCATTTCTAATAACTCATCTATTTATAACTCGTATTATTGTTCTATTTCAGGCTATCACTACATGCTTAGCGTATCATACCTACTCCATTAAGAAAGATTTTATGTATACGATGTTAATATTAAGTAATTATATTTATTTATTTGTAGATCTTATTATTCTATTATAATTATAAATACATATACATATATATTATTATCATTAGATATATGTTTGAAAAATAAAATAATTAGTTATTAATAATAATTCGTTCGTTATTTTATAATACTAAATTCATTAAATGTGAACAATTTTTATTTCACTTATAATAGTAAGTTCGATTATTAAGAATAATACGTGCACACTAGTTTATGACTACTTTTAATGTTCTAATCAATTCTATAATTATATATCTTAGATCAGTTGAGACTAGAATTGTCATTAAAATAGAAAATAGATGTAGGTTTCATATACCTATATATTTACTTATTTTTGTATTAATATAAACCTACTTTATCATATGAGAAATAAGATATTCTCTCTATTTGTTTAGGATTCATATATTTATAAGATTAATTAATATTTGGTTATCTAAATAATTAAACATAAAATAAAGATTATATTTAATATTAAATATTGTTAAACGAAATCCTTATTGCATTTCACTATATTATATATAGAGTTGTTCGACGTTCATTTTTATAACGTACCTTCATGTTCCTAAGATATTCATCTATCCATTTCTCATTCCAGGTTCTTCACAATATATGAATCATCAATGGATAATTTATATATATATATATATAATATTATAATAAAGTATATATATATGTATTAATATATAATGTATTATATTATATAATAGTATTCTTAATCGTATATAAAATAAATAGATTACACATTTTTGAACTAATACTTAATTATTTATGTAATTCCATACTTATAAACGAACGTATTTTTTATGAATTATTTCTAGCAGTAGTGTTCAAGCATTCTAGCACATTCCCATTATCATGAATTATTCTGTATCCGTTCATTTCACCGTGTCCATTCACTTCATAATGTTATGTTTAAGGTCGTTCCCAGAAGGACATACGTTGAATGACGACCAATACTTATTATATAATAATTAATTTTACTACTTTCAAGTAGTATACACATATATATAATTCATCAGTTAACATATATTAACTATAAGATATTATAATAGAAATATAAAATATATTCGGTACATTTGATGAAATTCTTAAATTTATTTGTAACTATAAAATTACCTTTCAAGTTGTCGCATCCTTGATACATATTTATTTTGTGCAATACATTATTTTGCAGTACAACATGTATATATATATATATATATATTTAAATATATAAACTATAATATAGTAATAAAACATTTACTCGAATAATTATAATTTGATTGGAACCGATATATCATTATTAATGTAATTCTATCTTCACATATTTAATAAATTATATATATATATATGAGATACAATATAATACTTTTTTTTAAATAATATATTATAAGATAAAGTAATCTTAAAAATAATATTTTGGAACCTATTTCAAAATGTAAATAAGTTAATTCATATATATATATATATATATAATAGGATACCTTTATATTCAGGTATTAATCTAACAAGAGTTGTAAACATTTATTTTGTTGGACATAATAATTAAACAAGTAAGTTAGCTAATTAGTTTAAACTAGTTTATCCTATATATATGTACTTATTACTCGATACACTAATCGGAAGTTAAATTATTATTATTTGTTAACTAATAGGAGTAAATATTTAAATAATTTTAATATTATGTTAATTGTACGTTATTAAATATTTGTTTTGACGTTCGACTCTTCATTGCTCTGGCACAATACTACATTACAATAAATTAAATTAAAAGTATTTAGAAACATTGTTAATTTAAACATATTTATAGTATCCTATAGAATAAGTTTACTTAATGTTTTCACTATATATGTAGTATATTAAAATACCATATAGCATGCTATACAACACATATATTCCGTTATAATACACTTGTGTACGTAATAAAATAGGTTATTGTTCCTAAACGATCATTAGCTATTAATAATAATAGCATTGCCAAATTTAATGTGTTTTCGGATGTGACATTTAATAATAATATCCGATCTCATTAAATATACTGTCAACTTTTTACTATTTCCATTGTTATGTTTATTTAATTATAAATATAGTTCAGTGATATTTAATAAAAAACATCACTATAGTGAAGGATATTATTATTAATGGGAACCGGATTAATGATATAATGTGAATCACACCTGAAAGAAATACAAATATCGAAAAACAAGTAGAGGGTACTACATCATGTAGGCCACTTAACAATATAACTAGGTAACTCAACAACTATTTGTACTACATTTGTTCTACACTATATAATTTTTAAATATAATATAAAAATTTAATTAATTTGTTAACTATTCCATGTATAGATAACTATTATACATGTCATTAAATATTACTTAATACTTCTTTAGTAATATCTAACTAGATAATAGTTTATAAAACGTAACTATTAATAATGTATTGACCTTGAAATCTCGTGAGAGTACATCTATATATCCCCATGATGTAAGCTAGTAAATATGGTTGTTTTTATTATATTGTTATACATTATATTTCATTATTAACTTTAATTTATTAATATAATTTAAATTCTATCTGTAATTAATCAATGAATATGTAATACTAGTATAAAACAAATATTATATTATATGTATGTATAAATAACATTTATTTGAACAGAGTATATCTATGTTTATCTAGAAAACATACACACCTGATAAACAAGATATAATAAACAATAATAATGCTAATCATGATTATTAAGGGTATTTTCATTCAAGACATACTAATTTCTACGCGCGTGTCTGCACTAAATAATGAATCATTATTAATGGCGCATTAGTGTAGTAGATATTATATCTTTTTTATTATAATACTACTGACGAACTAGTAAAACGTATAGTTTTTTATTATAATACTAACGTTAATTGTATCAAGTATATCCGCTATAATTGTTATTTATAAAACTGGTATTTCACATTTAATTATAACAACATCCGTTATGTATTTATCCAAGACACTAATGGTTACAATTAAACATCCGAAAACTAAAAAATTCGAATTAGATATTATTATTATACTAATTATTTGATATATTTATATAATAATTGTATAGATGAATATGATCTTATTAGCTATATTTTAAGACTCAATATTTAATTCAATCTATTACAGTGTGTGTATTATTGTTTATAGGCTATATTTTACAAGTTAGTGTACTTATCAAATACAAAATGGTATCTTCAATGAATTATATTTATATGTGTAGGAATAAAATGTTATTCAATGCTCTGTAAAATTGTAGTGCTTTTGAATACAACAAAATATTATTTATTAATCCATACTAATATTATAAGATTTAACTATCTTTTTTTATATAAACATTATTTATTATTAAAACGTAAATATTTTATATATATAAAAAATTCGTATACATAAAAAATATATGTTAACATTTTATATATTAAGTGGATATAATATTTGATTAAAATTCATTATCATCGTTCACTTAAACGACTCCAAATAAAATACCAATCGACCAATCTTGATGCTGATCTTAAAGCCTTCAAAGTATCTCGCTCAATTTATAGATGTAAACTTCTCACCTATAAATCATCCTACTTTACTGGTAAGCTTAATAACTTCGGTATGTCCTCATAGCCTAACCTTCCCTAAATTATAACTGCACATTTTATGACATATATATATATATATATATATATATATATATATATATATATATATATTGAATTGCATTGAATTTAATATGGTTTATTGAGTAGAAATAAAATATAATGCAGATGCTCAATGGAGAGTACCAGAGATTATTTTGTAATTAATGCTCAAAACGAGGGTACTCTCCAATAATATAATAATACAATAATATGACAACGATAAAATTAATAATAGTAAAACGTAAAAGAAAAAAAAGAAATAAACTAATTTAAAATTATATATACAACAAAATTAGTACATATATATATAAAATATATTAACTGTTATATATATATATATATTAAAATTAAAATAACGAGTGTTAATAATACAATTAATATTTATTTAAATATTCAAGTTTTATATATTTTTTAAATGCATTGTATAGTAAGTTTTTACATGTATCATTTAATCCATTCCAAAGTTTAATACCATATACATTTATTGTGTGAAGTTTATTATTTGTTTTATATTTAGGTATATAATAATTATATTTTCCTGCTTTACATTTATGTTATGTTCGTTTTATGTTTTATTATTTTATTTTAGCTATTCTATAATTACATTTATTTCTTATATTATAATTATTTATTTTATGTTAAAATATTTATTTGTTATGTCGATTTGTAATTATTTATTAATAGATATTTAATTAATTAAATAATATATATTTAAAATTATTTTTTTTTTTAAATAACAAATCAGTATTATATATTTTATAAGTATTGTGTATATTATTAGGTGTTTTATTAATTAATCTAATTATATATATATATATATATTAATATATATAAATATATATATATATATATATATATATATATATATATATATATATTTAATTGCCATTTATATTCCCATTTTTAAAATTAATTTCAATTATTTTATTAAAGAGATCTGTAACTCTGAGATGTACTATCATCTTGAAAAAAATCACTCTGAATTATTAAAAATAATAAATTATGAATATTATTAATAGAAAAATAAAACGATCCTTGTAATACAATAATCCTTCCAGATTTGTCAATATAACTATTTGAAAACTAATTTAACCTAGAGTAATTTAGATATATTCGAATATATAATAAAAATTGATACATATGATGAACAACAATAATAAACTATAGTATACTGATGATCAAGATTATTATCTGTATTTCCAATCACAATATAATAATTCCTTAACATGTGTCTGTATTAAATAATGAATCATTTTTTAATGACTCATTAGTGTAGTAGAAATATATATATTTTATTATAATAAAGCGTTCATAGTTTATTATGTGTATCCGCTATAATTGTTATTTATAAAACTGGGATCTCACATAAAATTATAACGACATTCAGTATGGATATATCCTTGACACTTTTGATTATAAATAAACATCCGACAACTAAAAAAAATCCTAATTAGTTCATGTTATAATCCTAATTATACACAGATATTTAATTAGGTAGATATGCATTCGCCAATATTTAGTGAAACATCGGATACGCTTTTGTATAGATATTTTATTTGTTAACATAGTATTTTGCATGTATTTCAGATTTTATTATAAATTAAATTAGGATTATAGTAATATCCTACAGATAATTATATATTTACTATAATATAATATAATAGTTTTAATGTTTGAATACTATAGTATTAAATAAAATATATTTTATTAATTTACATTAATTTTAATTATTCAATAACACATACAACTAAATGATACATTTTATTTATCGAAAATATAGTCATATTCATAATATTCTAAATATAATCCATTACTAGTGAAAATAATAGATTAATTTTAATTATTCAATAACAATTACAATTAAGTGATATATTTTATTTATCGAAAATATAAGCATAATTCATAATATTCTAAATATGATCCATTAATAGTGTTAATAATATATTGGGTTTCTCAAATATATAATCTAGGATAAAATGTTAAATAATGAAGTATTAAGTATAATACTGGTGGGTAAATACTATGTATATTATGTGACTAATGCTATATTACTATAGTTAACTATATAATAGACTATTAACAATTAGTATTAAAATATAGATTCTATATTATACAGGATATATATATATATATATGCTTGACATTGATAATGAATTAGGCGATTTATGTGATTTTATAATACATTAAATTAGGATAATTGCAATATCCTACAGATAAATATATAGTACTATGTTACTATAGTAATATAATAGTACATTATATCAAATATATATATAATTTGTATTGATACATTTAACTATTAATATAATGGTTACAGGATAAAGTCATAAACAAAAAATAAGTATTATACTATTTATTAATACTAATAAATCTATGATATTAAAATCAGCCAGACGTTGATGTATGTCAATGATATCATTCATATAGGTATTATTATAATAAAATATATATCATTGGAACGCTTATTAAATTATATAATACAAGTAATATTTTGTTTTTTTTAATATATCAAAAATTAAGTTAGGATGAAAATTGTATTAAATATCTACTCACAAGATGGGTTATCCAATTTGTCTTATATATTTTATATTTATTCATTTTTATATCTATTGTAATATTTGATAAATTATATTTATATTTTCTTTATACTTTGAATTATACAATTTTATCTATTCTATTTCATTAGTTAATTATTATGTTGGTATTAGTATTTCCCGTTATTTTCAGATATATTTATACGTTATAAATACCGTTTATATTTCTTTATGAGTTTACATAATGTATTACGATGAGCAGATTTGATTATTATTATTATATATATATATATGAATATTATCTTAATCAAATTCAAATATATGGGTAAGAATAATAATACCTTAATTTTAATTTTTGAATAATATCTTATTAATTTACACTTTAATTTATACATTTAAGTGATACATTTTAGTTATCGAAAATATAAGCATAATCATAATATTCTAAATATGATCCATTACTAGTGATAATGGGTTTCTCAAATATAGAATCAATGATAAAATGTTAAATAATGAAGTATTAAGTATAATAGAGAGTGGATAAATACTATGTATATTATGTCACTAATGCTATATTACTATTATTATAGTTAACTATACTATAGACTATTAACAATTAGTATTAAAATATGGATTCTATATTATACAGGATATATATATATATATATATATATATATATATATATATATATATATATGACATTGATAATGATAGATTAGGCGATATATGTATAATTATGTACTAGTTATAAAGTGTTACACCAATAATATAATTCTATAAATATAGAATACTAAACGTTATGATTTATTGCCTATTTTTATATTAATTGTTATTATTATTACGCTTTAATGATGTCGTCAGTGTGTATTTTATTATTTCCGGTAAATATGATTATCTGTTCTCTTATAGAATATAATAAAACACGTGCAATTGTAATGATTATTCAAGTTCAATAAAATAAATAATAACAACAGTAGAATTACAATGAAACAATGGTAAACTGGACACTGAGTGAATACTATTAATAGTTAATTTAGATTATATATTATAGTTATATATACTTAAATATATAGTTATGTTATGATTTTACAACTTTCTGTGTGGTTCAGTTTGTTATAAAGCATTATATTTCTTTATCCAAACATGTTTTAGGAGACAGGTTCAAACCCCATCCGGACATTAAAATATGTCTTAAAATAATATTTTGAAGAATATTATATAATTGTGTATATATATATAAAGATTAACCCTCGTTGAAACCATGTATACCTTAAAATTTGAGCGGATTCGAAGGGAATCTTAATAATAGTAGTCATTTGGTGATAAGTGAAAAAAAAACGTAAATAAACCAAAGCATAATATTCTGATCATAGGATGAGACTTATATCTAACATATCTAACAATAAAGAATATGTAATACGCATGAGCACATATCTAACAATAAAGCGGATATAAGTATACCTATCATCAAAATACAAACAGGAATGGCCAAATGCTCAAGAACTATCTTCAAGAAAATAATATGTTATGTCTAAAAATCACTTTAAGAAAAGAAATGGTCAATTATAGACACATAACTTTCCAAATGAATTTAAATCACAGACTTCATAATTATAAACATATAATGGAAGAACAGTAACAAAACTGCATCATCGAATCATAACTGCAGAAATAAATCTGAGTATCATAGCGAACAAAATGAAAGATAGAAAATGCAAATCATACGACTGGGCAACATTTCAAAATGCTACCAACATTAGAAAATAGCTCATTATAACAGTAAAATCAGAAATAAGAAATCTGCACTAGCTTGGAAAACAATAAACGAAGTTAGCAGAAGCAAGAACTCCAATAAAGCGAAACTGAAAGTAACTAGTGCTAAAGAGCGAATCAAACTTTGGCATAATATTTCAAAGAGCTAATAGGCAAGATTATCCAATCAAAAATACATAGCGAAAATACTAGCACCATTTATTTCTTATAATCTGCCTCGACTATATTCTTCACAACGAAAAATATAACATGTAATTACAAAGGTATTTAATAGGTATATAAATACCACCTATACATTATAATGAAACATTGGATAACCCATCTTGTGAGTAGATATTTGATACAATTTGCATCCTAACTTTATTTTTAATATATTAAAAAAAAACAAAATATTACTTGTATTATATAATTTAATAAGCGTTCCAATGATATATATTTTATTACAATAATACCTATATGATAAATATCATTGAAATACATCAACTTCGGGCTGATTTTAATATCCTAGATTTATTAGTATTAATAAATAGTATAATACTTAATTTTTGTTTATGACTTTATCCTGTAACCATTATATTAATAGTTACATTTATCAATAACAATTATATATATATATATATATATATTATATAATGTACTATTATATTACTATAGTAATATAGTATTATATATTTATCTGTAGGATATTGCAATTATCCTAATTTAATTTATAATAAAATCTGAAATACATGCAAAATATTATGTTAACAAATAAAATACTCTATTCAAAAAGCGTATCCGATGTTTCACTAAATATTGGCGAATGCCTATCTACCTAATTATATATCTGTGTATACTTAGGATTATAACATGAACTAATTAGGATTTTTTTAGTTTTCGGATGTTTATTTATAATCACAAGTGTCAAGGATATATCCATAATGGATGTCGTTATCATTATATGTGAAATCCCAGTTTTATAAATAACAATTTTAGCGGATACACATAATAAACTATGAACGCATTATTATATTACAAAATATATATTTCTACTACACTAATGAGTCATTCAAAATGATTCATTATTTAATATATACACATGTTAAGGAATTATCATATTGTGATTGGAAATACAGATAATAATCATGATCATCAGTATAGTATAGTTTATTATTGTTGTTCATCAGGTGTATCAGTTTTTATTATATATTCTAATATATCTAAATTACTCTAGGTGAAATTAGTTTTCAAATAGTTATATTGACAAATCTGGAAGGATTATTGTATTACAATGATAGTTTTATTTTTCTATATATTAATAATATTCATAATTTATTATTTTTAATAATTAAGAGTAATTTTTTTCAAGATGATAGTTCATCTCAGAGTTACATAAAACTTTAATAGAATAATTAAAATTTATTTTAAAAATGGGAAAATAAATGGCAATATATGTATATATATATATATATATATATATATATATATTAATATATATATATATATATATATATAATATATATATATATATATAATATATATATATATAATTAGATTAATTAATAAAACACCTAATCATATACACAATACTTATAAAATACATAATAGTGGTTTGTTATTTAAAACAAATTTAATTTTAAATATATATGATTTAATTAATTAAATATCTATTAAAAAATAATTACCAATCGACATAACAAATAGGAATTTGAATATAAAATAAATAATTATAATATAAGAAATAAATGTAATTATAGAATACATTAAGTATAGAATACAATAAATATAAAACAAATAATACACTTCACACAATAAATGTATATGGTATTAAACTTTGGAATGGATTAAATGATACATGTAAAACTTACTATACCAGTCATTTAAAAAATATATAAAACTTGAATATTTAAATAAATATTAATTGTATTATTAACACTCGTTATTTTAATTTTAATATATATATAACAGTTAATATATGATATATATATATATATTTACTAATTGTGTTGTATATATAATTTTAAATTAGTTTATTTCTTTTTTTTCTTTTACGTTTTACTATTCTTAATTTTATCGTTGTCATATTATTTTATTATTATATTATTGGAGAGTACCCTCGTTTTGAGCATTAATTACAAGATAATCTATGGTACTCTCCATTGAGTATAACTTGTATATTCTGCATATTTTTATTTTAGTTCAATTGTTGAATGAATAACAAAATCCCCTAGAGGTTCCCAGCATATGCTTCATGAGCAATATTTGGGTCTTTAGATTTGTTTGGCATAATGGAACAGGATCTAATGGAGAGTGATATTTTATAGAATTCATTAACGAGAGAAGGGGAAAGTAACCTAATACGGATACTTTAACAATAGATTTTGACTTTTTATGTAACATTTTATGACTCATTATTTGTATTCAAAAATTACAATATATTAACATGATTATATATATTATTATGATTTTAAAATGTTATTTAATCTTTTAATTCCATAGATATTGAGGGTGTCCGTATTCGGTACCCATGTCAGAATACACCCTGCACATGTGCTATAATACGGACACCCTATATACCATTAGATAAACTATATATCATTTATGAATTACAATTACATTATTTATAATTAATTTTATGAACAATTTATTATAATTTAATTAGTTAATAATTTATTTATTTTTATTATTTTTTAATTAATATTACAATTTAAGTATCAAATAATACAAATTTTAGATTTAGCTATATTGGTGGTATTAATATTATAACTCACGCGATTTTTATGAATATCAGAAGAGTTCATACGCTGCTGATTGGTTATAGAGTGTCAGTATTAAGACATCTAGAGTGTCAGTATTAGGGACCTATATGACTTATAGATATATGCTTATAACTTAATGAATATGTGATAAAAAATATAGAAATTATAAATATAATTTATAGAATGCATTATTTTTTAATAGTATAGTGTTCTATTTAATATCGATACATTTGTATATTCTTGAGAAGGTTTTAAGTTGAATTTTTTTTTCATAAATTTAAAAACGTAATAAAAAAAATCAGTAAATTGGATATATTAGCAATATCTTGTATAATTAAAAAATAAAAAATACTTTTAGACTATTTATATAATTAATAATATTTTATTCATTAAACATTATTTTGTAGGATTTATGGTTTCTGAGATACCGAGCGTGTCCGTATTCGGGCACTGTCCGTATTCGGTTACTTTCTCTTACTACTGTCTGAGATGGAAGTGTAAAGCATGACCAGTGGTTAGTAGTGGTAATATGTGTTATATAAAAAAGTGAGGTATCAAATCCAGGAAGAGAATCACTTGGCAAAGAAATCTTTCGTTGAAAGAAACTGGGAAAGGCAGTGCACAGAAAAGAGTATGGTTGGTCTGAATGTCGTCTATTAAGATCTCATCAATTTAAATGAAAGACCAATCAATTTAAATGAGAGTTTAAATGCTTGTTTAGAGGACATACCGAAGTTATTAAGCTTACCAGTAAAGTAGGATGAGTTATAGGTGAGAAGTTTACATCTATAAATTGAGCGAGATACTTTGAAGGCTTTAAGATCAGCATCCAGATTGGTCGATTGGTATTTTATTTGGAGTCGTTTAAGTGAACGATGATAATGAATTTTAATCAAATATTATATCCACTTAATATATAAAATGTTAACATATATTTTTTATGTATACGAATTTTTTATATATATAAAATATTTACGTTTTAATAATAAATAATGTTTATATAAAAAAAGATAGTTAAATCTTATAATATTAGTATGGATTAATAAATAATATTTTGTTGTATTCAAAAGCACTACAATTTTACAGAGCATTGAATAACATTTTATTCCTACAAATATAAATATAATTCATAGAAGATACCATTTTGTATTTGATAAGTACACTAACTTGTAAAATATAGCCTATAAACAATAATACACACACTGTAATAGATTGAATTAAATATCGAGTCTTAAAATATAGCTAATAAGATCATATTCATCTATACAATTATTATATAAATATATCAAATAATTAGTATAATAATAATATCTAATTCGAATTTTTTAGTTTTCGGATGTTTAATTGTAACCATTAGTGTCTTGGATAAATACATAACGGATGTTGTTATAATTAAATGTGAAATACCAGTTTTATAAATAACAATTATAGCGGATATACTTGATACAATTTAACGTTAGTATTATAATACAAAACTATACGTTTTACTAGTGCGTCAGTAGTATTATAATAAAAAAGATATAATATCTACTACACTAATGCGACATTAATAATGATTCATTATTTAGTGCAGACACGCGCGTAGAAATGATTATGTCGTGAATGAAAATACCCTTAATAATCATGATTAGCATTATTATTGTTTATTATATCTTGTTTATCTGGTGTGTAGATATGTTTCTAGATAAACAAATAATACTCTATACAAATAAAGTTTATTTATCCATACATATAATATAATATTTGTTTTATACTTTTATTACATATTCATTGATTAATTACAGATAGAATTTAAATTATATTAATAAATTAAAGTTAATAATGAAATATAATGTATAACAATATAATTAAAAGAAACCATATTTACTAGCGTACATCATGAGGATATTTAGATGTACTCTCAATATATGGCAATGTCACTAGATTATTAATAGTTACGTTTTATAAACTATTATCTAGTTAGTTAGTATTAAAGAAGTATTAATTATTATTTAATTACATGTATAATAGTTATCTATACATGGAATAGTTAACAACATAATTAAATATTTATATTATATTTAAAAAATATATAGTGTAGAACAAATTTAGAACAAATAGTTGTTGAGTTACCTAGTTATATTGTTAAGTGGCCTACATAATGTAGTACCCCCTACTTGTATTTCGATATTTGTATTTCTTTCAGATATGATTCACAATATATAATTAATCCGGTTCCCATTGATAATAATATCATTCACTATAGTGATGTTTTGTATTAAAGTGTATATCACTGAACTATATTTATAATTAAATAAACATAACAATGGAAATAGTAAAAAGTTGACAGTATCTTTAATGAGACCTGATATTATTATTAAATGTCACATCCGAAAATACATTAAATTTGGCAATGATATTATTATTAATAGCGAATGATCGTTTAGGAACAATAACCTATTTTATTACGTACATAAGTGTATTATAACAGAATATATGTGTTGTATAGCATGCTATATAGTATTGTATTATATTAAACATATAGTAAAACCATTAAGTAAACTTATTTATAAGGCTACTATTAATATGTTTAAATTAACAATGTTTCTAAATAATTTTTAATTAATGTATTGTAATGTAGTATTGTGACAGAGCAATGAAGCGTCGAACGTCAAAACAAATATTTAATAACGTACAATTAACATAATATTAAGATTATTTAAATATTTAAAATAAATAATTTAAATATTTACTCCTATTAGTTAACAAATAATAATGATTTACCTTCCGATTAGTTTATAGAGTAATAAGTGCATTAAGTGGATTACATATATATATAGGTCAAATTAACTTACTAGTTTAATTATTATGTCCAACAAATAAATGTTTACAACTCTTATATATATATATATGACTTAACTTTTTTACATTTTGAAATAGGTTCCAAAATATTATTTTTAAGATTAATTTATCTTATAATATATTATTTAAAAAACAATTATTATATTGTAATCATAATATATATAACTTATTAAATGTGTGAAGATAGTATTACATTAATACTATTATTATAATAATTACTATAGTAATTAATAGTATTATTATTACATATATAGGTTCCAATATAATTATAATTATTCAAGTAAACGTTTTATTCCTATATTATAGTTTATATATATAAATATATATATACATGTTGTACTGCAAAATAATGTATTGCACAAAATAAATATGTATCAATGATGCGACAACTTGAAAGGTAATTTTGTAGTTACAAATAAATTTACAAATTTGATCAAATGTACCGAATATATTTTATATTTCTATTATAATATCTTATAGTTAATATATATTAACTGATACATTATATATATATGTGTATAGACATCTTCCAGATCAACCTGACTCTTTTCTGTGTACTGCCTTTTCCAGTTTCTTTCAACGAAAGATTTCTTTGATAATTGATTCTCTCCCTAGATTTGATCCCGCACTTTTTGATGTAACACATATTAGCTCTACTAACCATTGGTCATGCTTCAAATTTCCATCTCATACAGTAGTATTATCGTTACTGAATTCTCTCAAATCTCACTCTCCATTAGATCCTTTTCCATTATGCCTATTCCACTCCATATTTCCTTATCAAACATTGGTTTTATTACAGATATAATCAACTTGTCTCTTATCACTGCTGTTGTACCACAATCGATGAAATACTCGTATATAACACCATTACTCAAGAAACCGACTTTAGATCACTCCAACTTAGCTAACTACAGACCAATATCCCAACTCTCATCTATGTAAAAGACTTTGGAACGAGTTGTCTCTTCACAGCTAATAGAGTATATTACTTCCAATAATATTGTCTATTGCTTTCAAAGCGCTTATCTCCCTCACCGTAGCACTGAGACCGCCCTAAATAGTATTATTAGTGAAATTCTCTTATCACTCGATGCCAAAAGTCCTTGTTATCTTGTTCTGTTAGATTTATCGTGTGCTTTAAATCTCTTAATCTTCAAATTCTTTCGTTTCGTCTACGTGAGATTGGTATTAACGGCCAAGTTCTTAACTGGTTCAATTCATTTGTATCTAATAGATCTTCATCTGTAAAAATTAATTCTTCTTTGTCTGTACCTTTTGTTCACTCCTGTGGTGTTCCACAAGGCTATGTCCTTGGTCCCATTCTATTCATAATTTATATATTACCTATTAAATCAATATTTCTCAAATTTCCTCACATACATTATCATCTTTATACTGATGATCTCCAAATATACACGTCCTTCCCACCTTCCAGCGATCCTGAATCCATTCAGTTATCTATTTACAACTGCATTACTGAATTAACTAAATGGTTTGCTAATAACTCACTTTCACTAAATATATCTAAAACTGATACTATTATTTTATCTCGTCCAAGTTCTCCTTTAAATATAACACATCCGTTTTTACTCTCCCTTCCCACTTCCCAATCAGTAACTACACTCGGTATTACTTTCGATACTCACTTCAATGTCACAGCGCAAATAGTAAATATTATACGTACTGCTAACTACTATCTATACAACATTAGAAAGACGCGAAATAAATTAACTTTTAATTTAACCAAGTGCCTCATTCATGCCCTTGTGTTTAGTAGACTTCGGTACTGTTGTTCCCTATTTACTACCCTACCCATTCATTTATTGTACAGACTTGAAACTATTCAGCGTCGTGCAGTAAGAATCCTCTATAAACTCAAACGTCGAACAATGGTTTCCGTCTCATCTCTGATGCATCGCTTGTATGGTTAAAGTTCCGGCTAGTTTGCAAATTCCATCTCCTTTGCATAACGCATCGAGCCATCTATCGAGCCAGCCCTAATTATCTCGCGAATATTATTACTATACGAACGGATTATCGACCTCGTCGTGTTGGCTCGACTATGATGCTCAACCAACCTATCACTGCGACAGTATATACCGAATCGGCATTTTCTGTCGCAGCTCCTAAATGTTGGAATGCATTGCCAGCTGACATCAGATCAACCGATTCTGAACCTTTGTTTAAACGTAAAGTAAATCATTATTTTATTTCTTTATAACTGCATTATTAGATATTGTTCTTGTTCTTTAATATATATATTGTTCTTGTTATTGTTCTTATTTTTATGTTCAAATTGTTATTTCCTTTATTATTATTATATTATATGACGCCGATAAACATATGAAATTTAGTAGTCAATAAACTATTTAATAAAAATAATAATACTTGAAAGTAGTAAAATGAATTATTATGTAATAAGTTTTGGTCGTCATTCAACGTATGTCCTTTAGGGAACGACCTTCAACATAACATTATGAAAGTGAATTGATACAGGGAATTCATGATAATGGGAATATGCTAGAATGCTTGAACGATACTGCTATAACTAATTCATAGAGAATACGTTCGTTTATAAGTATTGAATTACATAAGCAATTAAGTATTAGTTTAAAAATGTGTAATCTATTTATGTTATATACGATTAAGAATACTATTATATAATGTAATACATTATATATATATATATATATATATATATATATATATTATTCTTTGGTAATTCATATATTGTGAAGAACCTGGAATGAGAAATGGATATATGAATATCTTAGGAACATGAAGGTAAGTTATAAAAATGAACGTCGAACAACTCTATATATAATATAGTGAAATGCAATAAAGGATTTCGTTTAACAATAATTAATATTAAATATAATCTTTATTTTATGTTTAATTATTTAGATAACCAAATATTAATTAATCTTATAAATATATGAATCCTAAACAAATAGAGAGAATATCTTATTTCTCATATGATAAAGTAGGTTTATATTAATACAAAAATAAGTAAATATATAGGTATATGAAACCTACATCTATTTTCTATTTTAATGACAATTCTAGTCTCAACTGATCTAAGATATATAATTATAGAATTGATTAGAACATTAAAAGTAGTCATAAACTAGTGTGCACGTATTATTCTTAATAATCGAACTTACTATTATAAGTGAAATAAAAATTGTTCACATTTAATGAATTTAGTATTATAAAATAACGAACGAATTATTATTAATAACTAATTATTTTATTTTTCAAACATATATCTAATGATAATTATATATATATATATATATATATATATATATATATATATATATATGTATTTATAATTATAATAGAATAATAAGATCTACAAATAAATAAATATAATTACTTAATATTAACATCGTATACATAAAATCTTTCTTAATGGAGTAGGTATGATGCGTTAAGCATGTAGTGATAGCCTGAAATAGAACAATAATATAAGTTATAAATAGATGTATAATTAGAAAAGATTGTTTATTACCATTTGAAAGTATAAAACAGCCGAATAATATGATTACGGATCAGTTGTGTTTAGTCGCTTAATAACCAACTATATATTAATATCTAAACAATCATAATGTATACACTATATTTCATTGTTATATGTATATGTCAATTATCCTCGAATACAATCAATATTGATCATATCGTTAGTTTTACTATTACATATTATTAAATATACATAATATAATATTTCTATTTTAAATATTCTATATACATTAATTAAAATTAAAATTAATGTATAATATATAATTTTAAAATAATAACTTAAATATTAAACATTTAGTCCTATCTTCAAAAATATGGATATCTTTCTGATGAAATATCTACCTTGAAAAACTCTGCATCGGAACTAATTATTTCTAAAGCGATTTCTAGATTCCAATATACTTCAGGACTTAAAGATACCGGTAAGAAATTATAATTATGATATATTAAATAACGATAATATTTCATTATTAATTACATATTAATAATTATTGTATACATATATATAAGAATAATAACTGAATAGACATATAATAAATATCGAATTATTAATATTTTAATATTAAATATAGTTTTATATAATTATATCTCTACTGTAGGTTCAATAAATAAAGAAACTTTATCATTGATGAGTTTACCAAGATGTGGTAATACCGATGTATCTGACATAAGCGATCTACAAAAGCGTATTCGAAGATATAATTTAATGGGAACAGTGTGGAAACATCATAATATTACTTATAAGATATCAATATATTCTCATAAAATGTCGCATTCGGATGTAGATGAAAGTGCTGCTAAATCAATCAAGGTATTAATTATTACTTATGATATAATATTACATTAACTATTTTATTAAATATCTAAATATTAAATTCATAACTTCAATTTATTTTTAATACAAATTAAAATTACATATATAATTATATTTATACATTATGTGATTACTTACTTATTTATTTTCAGTTTTGGAGCGATGTTTCACGTTTGAATTTTCGTCAAGTTTCAGCCAATCAAAAAGCAGATGTGGACATCAAATTTGTACGAGTTAGTACTATTAATTAATATATATATATATATATATATATATGCATATATTATAACATATATTATAACATATATTTTAACTTTGTTATAATACATAAAATATAATTATATATGTTTATACATATTAGGGTAAACATGGAGATGGATTTCCATTTGATGGAAAAAATGGACTTATAGGGCACGCATTTCAGCCAGAAAGTGGTAAAGTTCATTTAGATGAAGCTGAAGATTGGACAACTGGTAGATATGGAATTAACATAGTTCAGGTATAGAGTATATTCGTATTTTGTGAATAATAAATAGTAATAATGATTTATTTACACAGGTTATGACTCATGAATTCGGACATATGTTAGGATTAAAACATTCGCCTAAAATGAGTTCTGTTATGTTCCCTAACTATTTTGGATACATACACAACTTTAAACTTAGTGCTGATGATATTAATGGAATACAATTCTTATACGGTTATTATTGTATACATAATGTATAATATTTATATGATTAATGATTAGAATCAATATTGCCTTGTCATTTATCTATATTCTATTACGTTAATATTTTATAAATTAAATATTTAGATAGGTTAATAATAACTCCACAAATAAGGGTGATGTGTTATAATTCAACTGTCATGTAATTATATATCATCTGTTGATGATAAGTTAAGTTGTATAAATAATAGGAACAAGTGAGATATTTTATTATTGGGTAATATTAACAATTTTTAAATTAATGATATAATAATATGGTTGATATGTTATAACGTGTATAATTATTTAATTGCATAATAGCTATATAAATATAGTTACGTATTTATTTAATATATATAATACTTTATTTTCTATTCGTAACATAATTATCGACCAAAATACAGGATCTAATGAGTTCACGAGTACATCAATGAAATCGACTACTGCACATATATTACCATCGACCACAGAAATCACAACTAAAAGAAGTACAACCACTACTACAACACGTACTCCACAATCTAACGATATATGCAGTAATAGTACACTCGATGCCATTACTATCGTAGACAATAAATATATACATGCTTTTAAAGGTTAATATATTTTCAAACTAAATTAATTTATAATTTAAATTATATTTAATAAATTATTAAATATAAAGTTTAAAACATATATTTAATCAAATTTAATATTACAAATATATATATATAATTTATTATTAACATCTTGTATTTATAATATAATACAGGTGAACATTATTATGTATTAAATGGACAGAATCCAAGAACACCTCATTTCATATATAAAAAATATGACGGAATTCCTTCGAATTTGGATGCTGTGTTTTCTTTCAAAAATTATATTTTTTTTATAAAGGTTAATTTAATTAAATAAATAACTCTTGGTAAATCATAGCTACATATATAATACGAGTGTATTGTTAATACGATGAAAGTGACTTTAATACATATTTTTATTACGTAACAGGCAGGAGAACTTTACATCACCAGGAACAATAGACTAATGCATAATTCTCCGATATCCTTACACTCATTCTTTCCCGGTCTCCCGAAATCCATAAATGCCGCATTCGTTCTCGGAAAGGCTATATATTTTATTAGCAGCGGTACATATTATAAAGTCGTAATTAAACATGGAAAAGTCAGAAGGGCCTACAGGACTGTTCCTCCGTTTAAACATTCTCCGACTGAAATAAATGCTGTCTTGGTATGGCCTCACTATAACATTATGTATGCATTTTCGAGAAATAATTATTATGTTGCAGATATAAGACACAAACAAGTTAGTATGCATAGTTTTTATAACAATTCACATATATACTATACATATATATATATTATATATTATTTAAATTTAAACGATATTTTATTTAATATATTATTTTTATATAAAAGAGATAAATATAATATATGTAAATTAATATGAATTTTTATTTTACAGTTTTATGGAAAACATTCTAAAGCAAAATATTTATTTAATTGTTGAAACTTATCAATTAATTATATATTGATTATTTTCTTTATTTTTTATATTAACCATTAATTCCTATATCGGTATTATTTTATATGTAATCATACAATAATATTTATGTGAAATTTAATTATTTACATAGTATTATTTTTGTTATTTATTATATTTTTAATAAAATATTTCAATTTAAATCTACTGTGTTTAATAAGTTTATCTAAAATATATCACAATAATTGTAAATAGTTTACATGGTATTATATTAATAGACTGTATATATATTATATCATATAAATAATAATTAATTAAAAAATATAAATGTGCTTTAGAAATATTGTTAATTATTAGCGAATCATAGATTATACAATAAATAGGATATTAAATGAATACAATTAAAATATATGTAATCTTATTTGAATTACAAGTACTAAAGAATATTTAGTTTATCATTAATACATAAATAAATTAGAGTTCATAGTTACATACGAAATTTACATTACTTCTGAAATTAAATTAAACCCCGAATATATACATAATGGAATTACACCTAATATATGATTATTATAAATGTACCTTACCTTACCAGGTAGAGCTTGCTCGGTAATCCATGACATGATTTTTCCAACCTTCTCTATCATCTATCGCTGTTTTCATCTCATCTATCGTTGTAAGATTCGTATCGTCTATTAGTTGATCGATGTACGTTTTTGCTGGGCGTCGTTTTCGTTGACCATGATGTGGTTGCCACAGTATTAGATCGCTTGCCAGTTCATCTTTACTTCTCCAATAGTGCCTGGTAAACATTAATCTTTAATCATTAATTCGTTATGATTTGATGATTTGTGGTATACCACCATATAGTTGTTCATTTGATAGATAGATAGAGTTTATTGTTTAAAACAATAATATAAAAAAGAACAAATAACGAATATAAACTAATTTATATAATTATTTAAAAATGCCATGTTTCAAATGGTTAAGATATGGATTTAACAAATGATAAAAAAGAGAATAATAATAAGGCGATTTATTCTGATGCAAATACTTCATCAACGTATCATCTTTAAGGGAAGGGGTCGTCAATCCCTATGTCTTGGAGGTACAAACTTGACCCAAGAGTTTTTCCACTGACAATCGTAATATAATAATAAAGAGAATGCAACCGAATAAAATAACATAATAATTGAATAATACAAATTAATAAAGTAAAATAAAATGTAAATATTGATACAATGAAATATCAAGCCTTGTAATAAATTGAGTAACCGAAGTTACTGAACAAGTATAATCATATAGCAAATTCCAATGAGTTGAAATACGATTACTAAAATAATTCTAATAGTAATTTTCTAATAACAAGTTCTAGGTCCCATTTACACATCCAGGATGATAGTTCAAATAGATAATATCTCCAGGATGTATTCGTTACAGCATGAAGCATACGAGTGTAGGCTCATTAATGCACCTATTACTCTATAAACTAATCGGAAGGAACATAATTATTATTTGTTAACTAATAGGAGTAATTATTTAATTATTTATTTAAATTTTAAATAATTTTAATATTATGTAAATTGTACGTTATTAAATATTTTTTTTGATTTTCGACGCTTCATTGCTCTGGCACAATACGTCATTAAAATAAATTAAATTAACATTATTTAGAAATATTGTTAATTTAAACATATTAATAGTATCATATAGAACAAGTTTACTTAATGTTTTCACTATATGTGTAATATAATACAATACAATGCATATAGCATGCTATACAACACATATATTCCGTTATAATACACTTATGGACGTAATACAATAGGTTATTGTTCCTAAACGAACATTTGCTATTAATAATAATATCATTGCCAAATTTAATGTATTTTCGGATGTGACATTTAATAATAATATCCGGTCGTATTAAATATACTCTCAACTTTTTACTATTTCCATTGTTATGTTTATTTAATTATAAATATAGTTCTGTGATATAAACTTTAATAAAAAACATCACTATAGGAAGGATATTATTATCAATGGGAACCGGATTAATTATATAATGTGAATCAAATCTGAAAGAAATACAAATATCGAAATACAAGTAGGGGGTACTACATTATGTAGGCCACTTGATAATTAGCTAGGTAACTCAACAACTATTTGTTCTAAATTTGTTCTACACTATATATTTTTTAAATATAATATAAATATTTAATTATTTTGTTAACTATTCCATGTATAGAAAACTATTATACATGTCATTAAATATTTCTTAATACTTCTTTAGTAATATCTAACAATTAATAATCTAGTGACATTGACATATATTGAGAATAAATCTATATATCCTCATGATGTACGCTAGTAAATATGGTTGCTTTTTATTATATTGTTATACATTATATTTTATTATTAACTTTAATTTATTAATATAATTTAAATTCTATCTGTAATTAATCAATGAATATGTAATACTAGTATAAAACAAATATTATATTATATGTATGTATAAATAACATGTATTTGAACAGAGTATATCTATGTTTATCTAGAAAACATACACACCAGATAAACAAGATATAATAAACAATAATAATGCTAATCGTGATTATTAAGGGTATTTTCATTCAAGGTATAATAATTTCTACGCGCGTGTCTGCACTAAATAATGAATCATTATTAATGGCGCATTAGTGTAGTAGATATTATATCTTTTTTGTTATAATACTACTGACGCACTAGTAAAACGTATAGTTTTTTATTATATTACTAACGTTAATTGTATCAAGTATATCCGCTATAATTGTTATTTATAAAACTTGTATTTCACATTTAATTATAACAACATCCGTTATGTATTTATCCAAGACACTAATGGTTATAATTAAACATCCGAAAACTAACAAATTCGAATTATATATTGTTATTATACTAATTATTTGATATATTTATATAATAATTGTATATATGAATATGATCTTATTAGATATATTCTAAGACCCAATATTTAAGTCAATCTATTACAGTGTCTGTATTATTGTTTACACCTATACTTTACAAGTTAGTGTACTTATCAAATAAAAAATGATATCTTCAATGAATTATATTTATATTTGTAGGAATAAAATGTTATTCAATGCTCTGTAAAATTGTAGTGCTTTTGAATACAAAAAAATATTATTTATTAATCCATACTAATATTATAAGATTTAACAATCTTTTTTTATATAATCATCATTTATTATTAAAACGTAAATATTTTATATATATAAAAAATTCATATACTTAAAAAATATATGTTAACATTTTATATATTAAGTGGATATAATATTTGATTAAAATCCATTATCATCGTTCACTTAAACGACTCCAAATAAAATACCAATCGAACAATCTTGATGCTGATCTTAAAGCCTTCAAAGTATCTCGCTCAATTTATAGATGTAAACTTCTCACCTATAAATCATCGTGCTTTACTGGTAAGCTTAATAAATTCTGTATGTCCTCTAAACAAGCATTTAAACTTTCATTTAAATTGGTCTTTCATTCAATTTGATAAGATCTTAATAGACGATATTCAGACCAACCATACTATTTTCTGTGTACTGCCTTTTCCAGTTTCTTTCAACGAAAGGTTTCTTTGCTAAGTGATTCTATTCCTGGATTTGATAACTCACTTTTTTATATAAAACATATTACCACTACTAACCACTGGCCATGCTTTACACTTCCATCTCATATAGTAGTAGGAGAAAGTAACCGAATACGGACAGTGCCCGAATACGGACACTCTCAGGATCTCAGAAACCATAAATCCTACAAAATAATATTTAATGAATAAAATATTATTAATTATATAAATAGTCTAAAAAAGTATTTTTTATTTTTTAATTATACAAGATATTGATGATATATCCAATATACTGGTTTTTATTACGTTTTTAAATTTATGAAGAAAAAAATTCAACTTAAAACCTTCTCAAGAATATACAAATTTATCGATATAAAATAGAACACTATAATATTAAAAAATAAAGCATTCTAAAAATTATATTTATAATTTCTATATTTGTTATCAAATATTCATTAAGTTATAATCATATATCTATAGGTCATATAGTCCCTAATACGGACACTCTAGATGTATTAATACGGATACCCTATAACCAATCAGCGCGCAGCGTATGAACTATTATGATATTCATAACAATTGCGTGCGTTATAATATTAATACCACCAATATAGCTAATTCTAAAATTTGAATTATTTAGATACTTAAATTGTATTATTAATTAAAAAATAATAATAATAAATAAACTATTAACTAATTAATTTAGAATAAATTGTTCATAAAATTAATTATAAATAATGTAATTGTAATTTGTTTGATTATTAATAAATGATATATAGTTTATCTAATGGTATATAGGGTGTTCGTATTATAGCACATGTGCAGGGTGTATTCTGACATGGGTACCGAATATGGACACCCCCATTATCTATGGAATTAAAAGATTAAATAAAATTTTAAAATCACAATAATATCTATAATCATATTATTATATTGTAATTTTTGAATACAAATAATGAGTCATAAAATGTTAAGACCATTTATTGTTAAATTATCCGTATTAGGTTACTTTCCCCTACTCTCGTTAATGAATTCTCTAAAATATCACTCTCCATAAGATCCTGTTCCATTATTCCAAAAAAATCCAAAGACCCAAATATGGGTCATGAACCAAAGGCTGGGAACCACTAGGGGATTTTGTTATTCATCCACAAATTGAACTAAACGAAAAATATGCTTTATTCAAGTATAAACAATATGTTTATTAAATAAAATATTGTTCCTAATATTCACAAAAAAAATATTTTTACAATTGAATATTATTTACAAAATATTTAGATGGAGTAGGCCTAACCTTCCCTAAATTATAACTGCACATTTTAAAACATATATATATATATATATATATATTGAATTGCATTGAATTTAATATGGTTTATTGAGTAGAAATAAAATATAATGCAGATGCTCAATGGAGAGTACCAGAGATTATTTTATAATTAATGCTCAAAACGAGGGTACTCTCCAATAATATAATAATACAATAATATGACAACGATAAAATTAATAATAGTAAAACGTAAAAGAAAAAAAAAATAAACTAATTTAAAATTATATATACAACAAAATTAGTAAATATATATATAAAATATATTAACTGTTATATATATATTAAAATTAAAATAACGAGTGTTAATAATACAATTAATATTTATTTAAATATTCAAGTTTTATATATTTTTTAAATGCATTGTATAGTAAGTTTTTACATGTATCATTTAATCCATTCCAAAGTTTAATACCATATACATTTATTGTGTGAAGTTTATTATTTGTTTTATATTTAGGTATTGTATAATTACATTTTCCTGCTTTACATTTATGTTATGTTCGTTTTATGTTTTATTATTTTATTTTAGCTATTCTATAATTACATTTATTTCTTATATTATAATTATTTATTTTATGTTAAAATATTTATTTGTTATGTCGATTTGTAATTATTTATTAATAGATATTTAATTAATTAAATAATATATATTTAAAATTATTTTTTTTAAAAATAACAAATCAGTATTATATATTTTATAAGTATTGTGTATATTATTAGGTGTTTTATTAATTAATCTAATTATATATATATATTAATATATATATAAATATATATATATATATATATATATATATATATATATATATATATATATATATATATGTAGTAAGGCCGGAATGCCTCTTTGTCGTTTTGTATTAAACAAAACGTGAATTGCTTTTACAACTTTATTAAACCAAAAACCTAAAGAAATAGTAATAATGATAATACATGTAGTTTACATTAATGACATGAACCTTACCGTGTATATGTGGTTCGAATAATGCAGTACATATAGCGTATACAATTTGAATGTTACAATTAGAATATAACTATACCTATACGTTACTATCAGAATATCAACTGAATGATGTTGCTGCACTAAACATTCTATGTTATAGGTGCACGACGCTAATTGGTTGATTCTACGTGACGCACTGATGCGTGATACGCCACGCTATATCGACAGATTAGTGCATTGTATGCATATTCGCTGGGTCTTATATATTGCGTAATATCACTATATAACATCCACCCAACCCCTGAAGAAAAATTTGCCCTCAAATTTTCAAACATTACCAACAACTAACTTTATATTTTCCCTATTCTCTACTCTAGTATTATCACCATATATAATCTTATATGCCGATGTCCCCTTTACCCTTCCTTCAACTTTCCACAATTCATCTCCCCAATAATTTTCTAGTTTCCTTCTCCCTAATACTCTATTTTTTATACGTACTACACTACCTTCCTCTAGTGTATCCTCCCTTTCAATATATAATTTCCTATTTTCCTCTTCCACTACCTTAGCATCCATAATCTTTTTATTCATTTTCAATACCCTATTTTTTTGTATCTACAAGCCATTCTCCTTCCAATTTATTTGCCATGCCACTTAACTTCCTATCTATCGGTAACCTCTCTTCTCGTCCAAACATCAACTGAAATGGGGAATAGCCAGTCGTCGTATGTTTCGTTATATTATAATAGTAAACTACCCTTTGCAAATGTTTTGGCCATTTTCTTTTTTCTTCTACACTGAGTACTCTTAGCAGACTTATTATCGTCCTATTCATCCTCTCACATTGCCCATTACCCTTGGGGTGATATGGACTCGATCTACTTTGTTTTATACCAAATAAATTACAAACTTCCTTCACCAAACCTGCCTGGAAATTACGTCCTTGATCGGTATGTATTCGTTCTGGTATTCCATAATCATATACCCATTCATTTAATAAAATCTTTGCTACGGTTTCAGCACTCTGATCTCGTGTTGAAACTGCTCTTACAAACTTGGTATATGCATCAGTCATTACTAATACATTTTCTCGATTATCTGTAGATTTATCTAAAGTTACGAAATCTAAAAATAGAAGTTCTAATGGTCTACTAGCCCCTAGACTACCTAATCTTATTATCGGTTTTCTTACTATTCCCTTGGACCTACTACATACCTCGCATTCATTGACATACTTTCTTACATCTTCATATTTACCTTTCCAGGTATACCAAAGATTAACCCTCGCCATGGATCTCTCAATTCCCTGATGTCCATTATTATCATGTATCCCTTCTAATACTTCCTTAATCAATGACCTCGGTAAAACTAAAATGTTATCTCCCTCCTTACTATTCTTATATAATATTCCACCCTCTAACTTATATCTCTCTACTTTCTCCCCTTTCTCTAATAACTCTATAATACTTAGTAACCCGCTTTCCTGCATCTGTTTCTCCCTTAATGACTCTCTATCCATTTGACCTATTATTTCAATTTCATTCACAACCCCATCTCCTCCTACCTCTACATGTCTCACATCCAAATCTTCCTCATACATATTATTACTATCCTCTACCTCTGAATTACTATCCTGTTTTCTTGATAAGGCATCTGCTACAATATTTTGTTTTCCTGCTCTATATTTAAATGTAAGTTCAAATGGTGCTAATCTACCTATCCACCTCTGTTCTAAAGCCGAAAGATCCTTCTTATTTAATATGCAAGCAACTGCGCTATTATCAGTAATCACCTGACATTTAGATCCTAATAAGTAATGTCTAAACTTATCTGATATAGCCCATACTACTGCTAAAAATTCCAACTTTTTAGCTGAATAATTCGCCTCATTTCTCTCTCCCTTATTCAGTGATTTACTAGCATACGCTATTACTACCCTTTTTCCATCTATTTCTTGGCTTAATACTGCCCCTAGCCCTCTATCCGATGCATCTGTCTCTACTGTAAATGGTCTATCATACTTTGCTATTCCTAATATTGGTGCACTCACTAATTTTTCCTTCAGTGCTTCCATCGCCTGGTCACATTCCTTATTCCACCCTATCAATACTTTTTTACTCCTAAACCTACTTACTCTCTTTTCACCTACACTCTTATCTATTCTATTCAACTCGTTTAGTGGAGATACAATTTTAGCAAATCCTTTGATAAACCTAAAGTCTATAATATGAACATACTCCTAAGAATGATCTTAATTCCTTTAAATTTGTAGGTTTCTCCCACTCCACTATTGCTTTAGTTTTCTCCTTAATAGTACTTATACCCTTATTCGATATATTATAACCTAAAAAAACTACTTGTTCTATACAAAATTTACACTTCTTAATATTAAGTTTTAATCCAGCGCCCTCTAGCTTACCCAATACTAGTTTTAAATGTTCTATATGCGATTCTACTGTTGGTGAGAAAACTAACACATCATCTAAATAGCATACAACTGACTCAAACATTTCATCCCTAAATAAATTACTCATCATTCTTTGAAATGTTGCAGGGGCATTTATTAGTCCAAATGGCATACGTGTAAACTCATATAATCCCCACGGGGAACTAAAAGCTGTTTTATGTTGATCTGATTTATCAACTCTAATTTGATTATATGCTGATTTAAGGTCTATACATGAAAAATATTTCGCACTACCTAATGCCTCTAATGAATCATCAATACGAGGTATTGGATACGCGTCCTTAATGGTTTTTTTATTTAGTTTTCTATAATCGACACATAATCTAATCTCTCCACTACTTTTTCTAACTATTACTAATGGACTCATAAATTCACTACTAGATTTCACTACTACCCCTTCCTCTATCCACTCATCTATCTGTTTTTTTACATCTCCAATTAATGATTTTATTATTCTCCTATACGGTTGTGCAACTGGTATTTCGTCTATCGTTCTAATCCTATGTGTTCCTACTGCTAAACCTATACTATTACCCTTTACATGAAATATACTCTTATATTCAGTTATTAATTGCTCTACTTGTTTTCTAAAACCTCCTTTTAACCCTATATATGCTACATCTAGTGAATTACTCTCTACCCTATTTACTTTCCTAATTATAATCTCCTTTAATTTTGTTTCTTTATCCCCTAACCATACATATTCAAATTTCTCCAATATATTCATTCCAATTATACATAGACTATCTATCTGAGTAACTACAAATATCACATCCTTACATTTCTTATTCCACATAAATGCGTCTACTTGTACAACTCCCATCGTTATTAATTTACTACCATTTGCTGTCCTCAAATTACTCAACCGTTTATCCTCTATCAAATTTAGACCCCACTTCCTAACTAAACTTATAGGAATTATCGATACTTGACTACCTGTATCTACGATAAAATTGCTACTTCTACCCTCTATGCTACATAATACTACTGGACACTTACTCATACAGGACATTTCAACACTATATATGCCTCCCCAGTCCCTGTTTACTGTGGAGGATACCCGTTTCCCGATCCCCTAATTCTACACCATCTTGCTGAATGGCCTACTCTCCCACAGTTATAACACCTCTGTACTCTACTCCCACTATTACTATTTTGTGCAAACCCTGCTCTATAACGCTCTACTTCTCTCCTTAGATCTAACACTTCCTGTCTTAATTTATCACTCTCACTCTCTATTCTATAACACTCCCCTGATGTGTTTACTTCTGCCCCTACTCCAATTCTATTCACAAACTTCTGTGCCTCTACTCTTAACTCTGTAAACCCAGCATCCTTACTAGAATTTGATAAAAGGTGATATCTTACCTTTTCATCTATTAAATTACTTCTAAATACTTCTGCCATTAAATCCTTCCACCCATCTACTTCCTTAACCCTCATTCCCAATCTAAACAACTCATCCGAAAATTCCATTATACATTCTCCTACCCTCTGTTTCCTCCCTACTAACTCCCTTAATCTTTCCCCTTTAGACCCACACGACCCATCCCTATCTCTCAGTACTTTAAATATTTTGTCTATACACGTGACAACCTCTATTTGTGAGCATAATTCTAGTTTTGCCCCCCCTTGTATATGGTATAGTATATACCCGGCTGCCTCATCTCCTTTCATACCTCTTAGCCTAACGCACTCTTCCGCCCTCATAATCCACCCCTCTACATCACTCTCATCTATATAATTATCCAACTTAACATAATTAGTATCTCGTTTGGGAGGTCTACCCAAGGGTTTGGTGGATTCCTCAGTCATGATAAGAAAAAAATATTTATAATTAAATTAAAGATAAAAAAATGGAGCCCAGCAAATAATATAATACAACGCACTAACCCGTTCGACGTCTTCAATTTCTCCCTCCAGTCGACAGCTCCAGTCGTTCGACACGTGGCCTTTTCTTCTGCTTCCGGGTACCGAGTGTACTTCCTGGTTTCACAGCCCTCCGTTGGCGAATATACACGGTTAATTGGAGTTTAAAAGCAGGATACCGCTGTCACCAATGTAGTAAGGCCGGAATGCCTCTTTGTCGTTTTGTATTAAACAAAACGTGAATTGCTTTTACAACTTTATTAAACCAAAAACCTAAAGAAATAGTAATAATAATAATACATGTAGTTTACATTAATGACATGAACCTTACCGTGTATATGTGGTTCGAATAATGCAGTACATATAGCGTATACAATTTGAATGTTACAATTAGAATATAACTATACCTATACGTTACTATCAGAATATCAACTGAATGATGTTGCTGCACTAAACATTCTATGTTATAGGTGCACGACGCTAATTGGTTGATTCTACGTGACGCACTGATGCGTGATACGCCACGCTATATCGACAGATTAGTGCATTGTATGCATATTCGCTGGGTCTTATATATTGCGTAATATCACTATATAACATATATATATATATATTTAATTGCCATTTATATTCCCATTTTTAAAATTAATTTTAATTATTTTATTAAAGAGATCTGTAACTCTGAGATGTACTATAATCTTGAAAAAAATCACTCTGAATTATTAAAAATAATAAATTATGAATATTATTAATATATAGAAAAATAAAACGATCCTTGTAATGCAATAATACTTCCAGATTTGTCAATATAACTATTTGAAAACTAATTTCACCTAGAGTAATTTAGATATATTCGAATATATAATAAAAACTGATACACCTGATGAACAACAATAATAAACTATAGTATACTGATGATCAAGATTATTATCTGTATTTCCAATCACAATATAATAATTCCTTAACATGTGTCTGTATTAAATAATGAATCATTTTTAATGACTCATTAGTGTAGTAGAAATATATATTTTTTATTATAATAAAGCGTTCATAGTTTATTATGTGTATCCGCTAAAATTGTTAATTATAAAATTGGGCTTTCACATATAATTATAACAACATCCATTATGGATATATCCTTGACACTTTTGATTATAAATAAACATCAGAAAACTAAAAAAAATCCTAATTAGTGCATGTTATAATCCTAATTATACACAGATATTTAATTAGGTAGATAGACATTCTCCAATATTTAGTGAACCATCGGATACGCTTTGTATAGAGTATTTTATTTGTTAACATAATATTTTGCATGTATTTCAGATTTTATTATAAATTAAATTAGGATTATAGTAATATCCTACAGATAATTATATATTTACTATAATATAATATAATAATTTTAATGTTTGAATACTATAGTATTAAATAAAATATATTTTATTAATTTACATTAATTTTAATTACTCAATAACACATACAACTAAATGATACATTTTATTTATCGAAAATATAATCATATTCATAATATTCTAAATATAATCCATTACTAGTGAAAATAATAGATTAATTTTAATTATTCAATAACAATTACAATTAAGTGATATATTTTATTTAACGAAAATATAAGCATAATTCATAATATTCTAAATATGATCCATTAATAGTGATAATAATATATTGGGTTTCTCAAATATATAATCTAGGATAAAATGTTAAATAATGAAGTATTAAGTATAATACAGGGTAGGTAAATACTATGTATATTATGTGACTAATGCTATATTACTATAGTTAACTATACTATAGACTATTAACAATTAGTATTAAAATATAGATTCTATATTATACAGTATATATATATATATATATATATATATATATATATATATATACTTGACATTGATAATGAATTAGGCGATTTATGTGTAATTATGTACTAGTCCTAAAGTTTTACACCAATAATATAATTCTATAAATATAGAATACTAAAAGTTATGATTTATTGCCTGTTTTTATATTAATTGTTATTATTATTACGCTTTAATGATGTCGTCAGTGTGTATTTTATTATTTCCGGTGAATATGAGTATCTGTTCTCTTATAGAATATAATAAAACACGTGCAATTATAATGATTATTCAAGTTCAATAAAATAAATAATAACAACAGTAGGATTACAATGAAACAATGGTAAATTGGACACTGATTGAATACTATTAATAGTTAATTTAGATTATACATTATAGTTATATATACTTAAATATATAGTTATGTTATGATTTTACAACTTTCTGTGTGGTTCAGTTTGTTATAAAGCATTATATTTCTTTATCCAAACATGTTTTAAGAGACAGGTTCAAACCCCATCCGGACCATTAAAATAATATTTATAAGAATATTATATAATTTTGTATATATATATAAAGATTAACCCTCGTTGAAACCATGTATGCCTTAACATTAGAGCGGATTCGAAGGGAATCTTAATAATATTAGTCATTTGATTATAAGTGAAAAATAAACGTAAAAAAAACGAAAGCATAATATTCTGATCATAGGAGGAGACTTAAACCACATATCGAACAATAAAGCGGATATAAGTATACCTATCATCAAAATACAAACCGGAATGGCCAAATGCTCAATGACTATCCTCAAGAAAACAATATGTTATGTCTAAAAATCACTTTCAGAAAAGAAATGGTCAATTATAGACACATAAATTTCCAAATGAATTTAAATCACAGACTTCATAATTATAAACATATAATGGAAGAACAGTAAAAAAACTGCATCATCGAATCATAACTGTAGAAATAAATCTGAGTATCATAGCGAACAAAATGAAAGATAGAAAATGCAAATCATACGACTGGGCAACATTTCAACATGCTACTAACATTAGAAAATAGCTCATTATAACAGTAAAATCAGAAATAAGAAATCTGCACTAGCTTGGAAAACAATAAACGAAGGTAGCAGAAGGAAGAACTCCAATAAAGCGAAACTGAAAGTAACTAGTGCTAAAGAGCGAATCAAACTTTGGCATAATATTTCAAAGAGCTAATAGGAAATATTATCCAATCAAAAATACATAGCGAAAATACTAGCATCATTTATTTCTTATAATCTGCCTCGACTATATTCTTCACAACGAAAAATATAACATGTAATTACAAAGGTATTTAATAGGTATATCAATACCACCTATACATTATAATGAAACATTGGATAACCCATCTTGTGAGTAGATATTTGATACAATTTTCATCCTAACTTTATTTTTAATATATTAAAAAAAAACAAAATATTACTTGTATTATATAATTTAATAAGCGTTCCAATGATATATATTTTATTACAATAATACCTATATGATAAATATCATTGAAATACATCAACTTCGGGCTGATTTTAATATCCTAGATTTATTAGTATTAATAAATAGTATAATACTTACTTTTTGTTTATGACTTTATCCTGTAACCATTATATTAATAGTTACATTTATCAATACAAATTATATATATATATATATATATATTATATAATGTACTATTATATTACTATAGTAATATAGTATTATATATTTATCTGTAGGATATTGCAATTATCCTAATTTAATTTATAATAAAATCTGAAATACATGCAAAATATTATGTTAACAAATAAAATACTCTATGCAAAAAGCGTATCCGATGTTTCACTACATATTGGCGAATGCCTATCTACCTAATTATATATCTGTGTATACTTAGGATTATAACATGAACTAATTAGGATTTTTTTAGTTTTCGGATTTTATTTATAATCACAAGTGTCAAGGATATATCCATAATGGATGTCATTATCATTATATGTGAAATCCCAGTTTTATAAATAACAATTTTAGCGGATACACATAATAAACTATGAACGCTTTATTATATTACAAAATATATATTTCTACTACACTAATGAGTCATTCAAAATGATTCATTATTTAATATAGACACATGTTAAGGAATTATTATATTGTGATTGGAAATACAGATAATAATCATGATCATCAGTATACTATAGTTTATTATTGTTGTTCATAAGGTGTATCAGTTTTTATTATATATTCGAATATATCTAAATTACTCTAGGTGAAATTAGTTTTCAAATAGTTATATTGACAAATCTGGAAGGATTATTGTATTACAATGATAGTTTTATTTTTCTATATATTAATAATATTCATAATTTATTATTTTTAATAATTAAGAGTAATTTTTTTCAAGATGATAATTCATCTCAGAGTTACATAAAACTTTAATAGAATAATTAAAATTTATTTTAAAAATGGGAAAATAAATGGCATATATGTATATATATATATATATATTAATATATATATATATATATATATATAATATATATATATATAATTAGATTAATTAATAAAACACCTAATCATATACACAATACTTATAAAATACATAATAGTGATTTGTTATTTAAAACAAATTTAATTTTAAATATATATGATTTAATTAATTAAATATCTATTAATGTTATGAATAATGTATTTAATAAATAATTACCAATCGACATAACAAATAGGAATTTGAATATAAAATAAATAATTATAATATAAGAAATAAATGTAATTATAGAATACCTAAATATAAAACAAATAATAAACTTCACACAATAAATGTATATGGTATTAAACTTTGGAATGGATTAAATGATACATGTAAAAACTTACTATACAATGCATTTAAAAAATATATAAAACTTGAATATTTAAATAAATATTAATTGTATTATTAACACTCGTTATTTTAATTTTAATATATATATAACAGTTAATATATGATACATATATATATTTACTAATTGCGTTGTATATATAATTTTAAATTAGTTTATTTCTTTTTTTTCTTTTACGTTTTACTATTCTTAATTTTATCGTTGTCATATTATTTTATTATATTATTAAAGAGTACCCTCGTTTTGAGCATTAATTACAAGATAATCTATGGTACTCTCCATTGAGCATAACTTGTATATTCTGCATATTTTTATTTTAGTTCAATTGTTGAATGAATAACAAAATCCCCTAGAGGTTCCCAGCCTATACTTCATGAGCAATATTTGGGTCTTTAGATTTGTTTGGCATAATGGAACAGGATCTAATGGAGAGTGATATTTTAGAGAATTCATTAACGAGAGAAGGGGAAAGTAACCTAATACGGATACTTTAACAATAGATTGTCTTAACATTTTATGACTCATTATTTGTATTCAAAAATTACAATATATTAACATGATTATATATATTATTATGATTTTAAAATTTTATTTAATCTTTTAATTCCATAGATATTGAGGGTGTCCATATTCGGTACCCATGTCAGAATACACCCTGCACATGTGCTATAATACGGACACCCTATATACCATTAGATAAACTATATATCATTTATGAACCAATCAAACAAATTACAATTACATTATTTATAATTAATTTTATGAACAATTTATTCTAATTTAATTAGTTAATAATTTATTTATTTTTATTATTTTTTAATTAATATTACAATTTAAGTATCAAATAATACAAATTTTAGATTTAGCTATATTGGTGGTATTAATATTATAACTCACGCGATTTTTATGAATATCAGAAGAGTTCATACGCTGCTGATTGGTTATAGAGTGTCCGTATTAAGACATCTAGAGTGTCCGTATTAGGGACATATATGACTTATAGATATATGCTTATAACTTAATGAATATTTGATAACAAATATAGAAATTATAAATATAATTTATAGAATGCATAATTTTTAATAGTATAGTGTTCTATTTAATATCGATACATTTGTATATTCTTGAGAAGGTTTTAAGTTGAATTTTTTTTTCATAAATTTAAAAACGTAATAAAAAAAATCAGTAAATTGGATATATCAGCAATATCTTGTATAATTAAAAAATAAAAAATACTTTTTTAGACTATTTATGTAATTAATAATATGTTATTCATTAAACATTAAAATCTTATAATATTAGTATGGATTAATAAATAATATTTTGTTGTATTCAAAAGCACTACAATTTTACAGAGCATTGAATAACATTTTATTCCTACAAATATAAATATAATTCATTGAAGATACCATTTTGTATTTGATAAGTACACTAACTTGTAAAATATAGCCTATAAACAATAATACACACACTGTAATAGATTGAATTAAATATTGAGTCTTAAAATATAGCTAATAAGATCATATTCATCTATACAATTATTATATAAATATATCAAATAATTAGTATAATAATAATATCTAATTCGAATTTTTTAGTTTTCGGATGTTTAATTGTAACCATTAGTGTCTTGGATAAATACATAACGGATGTTGTTATAATTAAATGTGAAATACCAGTTTTATAAATAACAATTATAGCGGATATACTTGATACAATTTAACGTTAGTATTATAATAAAAAACTATACGTTTTACTAGTGCGTCAGTAGTATTATAATAAAAAAGATATAATATCTACTACACTAATGCGACATTAATAATGATTCATTATTTAGTGCAGACACGCGCGTAGAAATGATTATGTCGTGAATGAAAATACCCTTAATAATCATGATTAGCATTATTATTGTTTATTATATCTTGTTTATCTGGTGTGTATGTTTTCTAGATAAACAAATGATACTCTATACAAATAAAGTTTATTTATCCATACATATAATATAATATTTGTTTTATACTTTTATTACATATTCATTGATTAATTACAGATATAATTTAAATTATATTAATAAATTAAAGTTAATAATGAAATATAATGTATAACAATATAATTAAAAGAAACCATATTTACTAGCGTACATCATGAGGATATATAGATGTACTCTCAATATATGGCAATGTCACTAGATTATTAATAGTTACGTTTTATAAACTATTATCTAGTTAGTTAGTACTAAAGAAGTATTAATTATTATTTAATTACATGTATAATAGTTATCTATACATGGAATAGTTAACAACATAATTAAATATTTATATTATATTTAAAAAATATATAGTGTAGAACAAATTTAGAACAAATAGTTGTTGAGTTACCTAGTTATATTGTTAAGTGGCCTACATAATGTAGTACCCCCTACTTGTATTTCGATATTTGTATTTCTTTCAGATATGATTCACAATATATAATTAATCCGGTTCCCATTGATAATAATATCATTCACTATAGTGATGTTTTGTATTAAAGTGTATATCACTGAACTATATTTATAATTAAATAAACATAACAATGGAAATAGTAAAAAGTTGACAGTATCTTTAATGAGACCTGATATTATTATTAAATGTCACATCCGAAAATACATTAAATTTGGCAATGATATTATTATTAATAGCGAATGATCGTTTAGGAACAATAACCTATTTTATTACGTACATAAGTGTATTATAACAGAATATATGTGTTGTATAGCATGCTATATAGTATTGTATTATATTAAACATATAGTAAAACCATTAAGTAAACTTATTCATAAGGCTACTATTAATATGTTTAAATTAACAATGTTTCTAAATAATTTTTAATTAATGTATTGTAATGTAGTATTGTGACAGAGCAATGAAGCGTCTAACGTCAAAACAAATATTTAATAACGTACAATTAACATAATATTAAGATTATTTAAATATTTAAAATAAATAATTTAAATATTTACTCCTATTAGTTAACAAATAATAATGATTTACCTTCCGATTAGTTTATAGAGTAATAGGTGCATTAAGTGGATTACATATATATATAGGTCAAATTAACTTACTAGTTTAATTATTATGTCCAACAAATAAATGTTTACAACTCTTATATATATATATATGACTTAACTTTTTTACATTTTGAAATAGGTTCCAAAATATTATTTTTAAGATTAATTTATCTTATAATATATTATTTAAAAAACAATTATTATATTGTAATCATAATATATATAACTTATTAAATGTGTGAAGATAGTATTACATTAATACTATTATTATAATAATTACTATAGTAATTAATAGTATTATTATTACATATATAGGTTCCAATATAATTATAATTATTCAAGTAAACGTTTTATTCCTATATTATAGTTTATATATATAAATATATATATACATGTTGTACTGCAAAATAATGTATTGCACAAAATAAATAGGTATCAATGATGCGACAACTTGAAAGGTAATTTTGTAGTTACAAATAAATTTACAAATTTGATCAAATGTACCGAATATATTTTATATTTCTATTATAATATCTTATAGTTAATATATATTAACTGATACATTATATATATATGTGTATAGACATCTTCCAGATCAACCTGACTCTTTTCTGTGTACTGCCTTTTCCAGTTTCTTTCAACGAAAGATTTCTTTGATAATTGATTCTCTCCCTAGATTTGATCCCGCACTTTTTGATGTAACACATATTAGCTCTACTAACCATTGGTCATGCTTCAAATTTCCATCTCATACAGTAGTATTATCGTTACTGAATTCTCTCAAATCTCACTCTCCATTAGATCCTTTTCCATTATGCCTATTCCACTCCATATTTCCTTATCTCATTGGTTTTATTACAGATATAATCAACTTGTCTCTTATCACTGCTGTTGTACCACAATCGATGAAATACTCGTATATAACACCATTACTCAAGAAACCGACTTTAGATCACTCCAACTTAGCTAACTACAGACCAATATCCCAACTCTCATCTATGTAAAAGACTTTGGAACGAGTTGTCTCTTCACAGCTAATAGAGTATATTACTTCCAATAATATTGTCGATTGCTTTCAAAGCGCTTATCTCCCTAACCGTAGCACTGTGACCGCCCTAAATAGTATTATTAGTGAAATTCTCTTATCACTCGATGCCAAAAGTCCTTGTTATCTTGTTCTGTTAGATTTATCGTGTGCTTTAAATCTCTTAATCTTCAAATTCTTTCGTTTCGTCTACGTGAGATTGGTATTAATGGCCAAGTTCTTAACTGGTTCGATTCATTTGTATCTAATAGATCTTCATCTGTAAAAATTAATTCTTCTTTGTCTGTACCTTTTGTTCACTCCTGTGGTGTTCCACAAGGCTATGTCCTTGGTCCCATTCTATTCATAATTTATATATTACCTATTAAATCAATATTTCTCAAATTTCCTCACATACATTATCATCTTTATACTGATGATCTCCAAATATACACGTCCTTCCCACCTTCCAGCGATCCTGAATCCATTCAGTTATCTATTTACAACTGCATTACTGAATTAACTAAATGGTTTGCTAATAACTCACTTTCACTAAATATATCTAAAACTGATACTATTATTTTATCTCGTCCAAGTTCTCCTTTAAATATAACACATCCGTTTTTACTCTCCCTTCCCACTTCCCAATCAGTAACTACACTCGGTATTACTTTCGATACTCACTTCAATGTCACAGCGCAAATAGTAAATATTATACGTACTGCTAACTACTATCTATACAACATTAGAAAGACGCGAAATAAATTAACTTTTAATTTAACCAAGTGCCTCATTCATGCCCTTGTGTTTAGTATACTTCGGTACTGTTGTTCCCTATTTACTACCCTACCCATTCATTTATTGTACAGACTTGAAACTATTCAGCGTCGTGCAGTAAGAATCCTCTATAAACTCAAACGTCGAACAATGGTTTCCGTCTCATCTCTGATGCATCGCTTGGATGGTTAAAGTTCCGGCTAGTTTGCAAATTCCATCTCCTTTGCATAACGCATCGAGCCATCTATCGAGCCAGCCCTAATTATCTCGCGAATATTATTACTATACGAACGGATTATCGACCTCGTCGTGTTGGCTCGACTATGATGCTCAACCAACCTATCACTGCGACAGTATATACCGAATCGGCATTTGCTGTCGCAGCTCCTAAATGTTGGAATGCATTGCCAGCTGACATCAGATCAACCGATTCTGAACCTTTGTTTAAACGT
This sequence comes from Osedax fenrisi, assembly GCA_964019155.1. Classification (NCBI taxonomy): domain Eukaryota; kingdom Metazoa; phylum Annelida; class Polychaeta; order Sabellida; family Siboglinidae; genus Osedax; species Osedax fenrisi. Next base: position 119,609,895 of record OZ025239.1, on the reverse strand, counting down.
AAAGTAAATCATTATTTTATTTCTTTATAACTGCATTATTAGATATTGTTCTTGTTCTTTAATATATATATTGTTCTTGTTATTGTTCTTATTTTTATGTTCAAATTGTTATTTCCTTTATTATTATTATATTATATGACGCCGATAAACATATGAAATTTAGTAGTCAATAAACTATTTAATAAAAATAATAATACTTGAAAGTAGTAAAATGAATTATTATGTAATAAGTTTTGGTCGTCATTCAACGTAAGTCCTTTAGGGAACGACCTTCAACATAACATTATGAAAGTGAATTGATACAGGGAATTCATGATAATGGGAATATGCTAGAATGCTTGAACGATAATGCTATAACTAATTCATAGAGAATACGTTCGTTTATAAGTATTTAATTACATAAGCAATTAAGTATTAGTTTAAAAATGTGTAATCTATTTATGTTATATACGATTAAGAATACTATTATATAATGTAATACATTATATATATATATATATATATATATATATATTATTCTTTGGTAATTCATATATTGTGAAGAACCTGGAATGAGAAATGGATATATGAATATCTTAGGAACATGAAGGTAAGTTATAAAAATGAACGTCGAACAACTCTATATATAATATAGTGAAATGCAATAAAGGATTTCGTTTAACAATAATTAATATTAAATATAATCTTTATTTTATGTTTAATTATTTAGATAACCAAATATTAATTAATCTTATAAATATATGAATCCTAAACAAATAGAGAGAATATCTTATTTCTCATATGATAAAGTAGGTTTATATTAATACAAAAATAAGTAAATATATAGGTATATGAAACCTACATCTATTTTCTATTTTAATGACAATTCTAGTCTCAACTGATCTAAGATATATAATTATAGAATTGATTAGAACATTAAAAGTAGTCATAAACTAGTGTGCACGTATTATTCTTAATAATCGAACTTACTATTATAAGTGAAATAAAAATTGTTCACATTTAATGAATTTAGTATTATAAAATAACGAACGAATTATTATTAATAACTAATTATTTTTTTTTTCAAACATATATCTAATGATAATTATATATATATATATATATATATATATATATATATGTATTTATAATTATAATAGAATAATAAGATCTACAAATAAATAAATATAATTACTTAATATTAACATCGTATACATAAAATATTTCTTAATGGAGTAGGTATGATGCGTTAAGCATGTAGTGATAGCCTGAAATAGAACAATAATATAAGTTATAAATAGATGTATAATTAGAAAAGATTGTTTATTACCATTTGAAAGTATAAAACAGCCGAATAATATGATTACGGATCAGTTGTGTTTAGTCGCTTAATAACCAACTATATATTAATATCTAAACAATCATAATGTATACACTATATTTTATTGTTATATGTATATGTCAATTATCCTCGAATACAATCAATATTGATCATATCGTTAGTTTTACTATTACATATTATTAAATATACATAATATAATATTTCTATTTTAAATATTCTATATACATTAATTAAAATTAAAATTAATGTATAATATATAATTTTAAAATAATAACTTAAATATTAAACATTTAGTCCTATCTTCAAAAATATGGATATCTTTCTGATGAAATATCTACCTTGAAAAACTCTGCATCGGAACTAATTATTTCTAAAGCGATTTCTAGATTCCAATATACTTCAGGACTTAAAGATACCGGTAAGAAATTATAATTATGATATATTAAATAACGATAATATTTCATTATTAATTACATATTAATAATTATTGTATACATATATATAAGAATAATAACTGAATAGACATATAATAAATATCGAATTATTAATATTTTAATATTAAATATAGTTTTATATACTTATATCTCTACTGTAGGTTCAATAAATAAAGAAACTTTATCATTGATGAGTTTACCAAGATGTGTTAATACCGATGTCTCTGACATAAGCGATCTACAAAAGCGTATTCGAAGATATAATTTAATGGGAACAGTGTGGAAACATCATAATATTACTTATAAGATATCAATATATTCTCATAAAATGTCGCATTCGGATGTTGATGATAGTGCTGCTAAATCAATCAAGGTATTAATTATTACTTATGATATATAATACTATTTTGTTAAATATGTAAATGTTAAATTTATAACTACAATATATGTTTGATCAATATTATAATTATATATTTAATTATATTTAATTTATAATTTGATTATTTACTTATTTATTTTCAGTTTTGGAGTGATGTTTCACGTTTGAATTTTCGTCAAGTTTCAGCCAATCAAAAAGCAGATGTGGACATCAAATTTGTACGAGTTAGTACTATTAATTAATATATATATATGCATATATTATAACATATATTATAACATATATTTTAACTTTGTTATAATACATAAAATAAAAATATATATGTTTATACTTATTAGGGTAAACATGGAGATGGATTTCCATTTGATGGAAAAAATGGACTTATAGGGCACGCATTTCAGCCAGAAAGTGGTAAAGTTCATTTAGATGAAGCTGAAGATTGGACAACTGGTAGATATGGAATTAACATCGTTCAGGTATAGAGTATATTCGTATTTTGTGAATAATAAATAGTAATAATGATTTATTTACACAGGTTATGACTCATGAATTCGGACATATGTTAGGATTAAAACATTCGCCTAAAATGAGTTCTGTTATGTTCCCTTACTATTTTGGATACATACACAACTTTAAACTTAGTGCTGATGATATTAATGGAATACAATTCTTATACGGTTATTATTGTATACATAATGTATAATATTTATATGATTAATGATTAGAATCAATATTGCCTTGTCATTTATCTATATTCTATTACGTTAATATTTTATAAATTAAATATTTAGATAGGTTAATAATAACTCCACAAATAAGGGTGATGTGTTATAATTCAACTGTCATGTAATTATATATCATCTGTTGATGATAAGTTAAGTTGTATAAATAATAGGAACAAGTGAGATATTTTATTATTGGGTAATATTAACAATTTTTAAATTAATGATATAATAATATGGTTGATATGTTATAACGTGTATAATTATTTAATAGCATAATAGCTATATAAATATAGTTACATATTTATTTAATATATATAATACTTTATTTTCTATTCGTAACATAATTATCGAACAAAATACAGGATCTAATGAGTTCACGAGTACAGCAATGAAATCGACTACTGCACATATATTACCATCGACCACAGAAATCACAACTAAAAGAAGTACAACCACTACTACAACACGTACTCCACAATCTAACGATATATGCAGTAATAGTACACTCGATGCCATTACTATCGTAGACAATAAATATATACATGCTTTTAAAGGTTAATATATTTTCAAACTAAATTAATTTATAATTTAAATTATATTTAATAAATTATTAAATCTAAAGTTTAAAACATATATTTAATCAAATTTAATATTACAAATATATATATATAATTTATTATTAACATCTTGTATTTATAATATAATACAGGTGAACATTATTATGTATTAAATGGACAGAATCCAAGAACACCTCATTTCATATATAAAAAATATGACGGAATTCCTTCGAATTTGGATGCTGTGTTTTCTTTCAAAAATTATATTTTTTTTATAAAGGTTAATTTAATTAAATAAATAACTCTTGGTAAATCATAGCTACATATATAATACGAGTGTATTGTTAATACGATGAAAGTGACTTTAATACATATTTTTATTACGTAACAGGCAGGAGAACTTTACATCACCAGGAACAATAGACTAATGCATAATTCTCCGATATCCTTACACTCATTCTTTCCCGGTCTCCCGAAATCCATAAATGCCGCATTCGTTCTCGGAAAGGCTATATATTTTATTAGCAGCGGTACATATTATAAAGTCGTAATTAAACATGGAAAAGTCAGAAGGGCCTACAGGACTGTTCCTCCGTTTAAACATTCTCCGACTGAAATAAATGCTGTCTTGGTATGGCCTCACTATAACATTATGTATGCATTTTCGAGAAATAATTATTATGTTGCAGATATAAGACACAAACAAGTTAGTATGCATAGTTTGTATAACAATTCACATATATACTATACATATATATATATTATATATTATTTAAATTTAAACGATCTTTTATTTAATATATTATTATTATATAAAAGAGATAAATATAATATATGTAAATTAATATGAATTTTTATTTTACAGTTTTATGGAAAACATTCTAAAGCAAAATATTTATTTAATTGTTGAAACTTATCAATTAATTATATATTGATTATTTTCTTTATTTTTTATATTAACCATTAATTCCTATATCGGTATTATTTTATATGTAATCATACAATAATATTTATGTGAAATTTAATTATTTACATAGTATTATTTTTGTTATTTATTATATTTTTAATAAAATATTTCAATTTAAATCTACTGTGTTTAATAAGTTTATCTAAAATATATCACAATAATTGTAAATAGTTTACATGGTATTATATTAATAGACTGTATATATATATTATATCATATAAATAATAATTAATTACAAAATATAAATGTGCTTTAGAAATATTGTTAATTATTAGCAAATCATAGATTATACAATAAATAAGATATTAAATGAATACAATTAAAATATATGTAATCTTATTTGAATTACAAGTACTAAAGAATATTTAGTTTATCATTAATACATAAATAAATTAGAGTTCATAGTTACATACGAAATTTACATTACTTCTGAAATTAAATTAAACCCCGAATATATACATAATGGAATTACACCTAATATATGATTATTATAAATTTACCTTACCTTACCAGGTAGAGCTTGCTCGGTAATCCATGCCATGATTTTTCCAACCTTCTCTATCATCTATGGCTGTTTTCATCTCATCTATCGTTGTAAGATTCGTATCGTCTATTAGTTGATCGATGTACGTTTTTGCTGGGCGTCGTTTCGTTTACCATGATGTGGTTGCCACAGTATTAGATCGCTTGCCAGTTCATCTTTACTTCTCCAATAGTGCCTGGTAAACATTAATCTTTAATCATTAATTCGTTATGATTTGATGATTTGTGGTATACCACCATATAGTTGTTCATTTGATAGATAGATAGAGTTTATTGTTTAAAACAATAATACAAAAAAGAACAAATAACGAATATAAACTAATTTATATAATTATTTAAAAATGCCATGTTTCAAATGGTTAAGATATGGATTTAACAAATAATAAAAAAGAGAATAATAATAAGGCGATTTATTCTGATGCAAATACTTCATCAACGTATCATCTTTAAGGGAAGGGGTCGTCAATCCCTATGTCTTGGAGGTACAAACTTGACCCAAGAGTTTTTCCACTGACAATCGTAATATAATAATAAAGAGAATGCAACCGAATAAAATAACATAATAATTGAATAATACAAATTAATAAAGTAAAATAAAATGTAAATATTGATACAATCAAATATCAAGCCTTGTAATAAATTGAGTAACCGAAGTTACTGAACAAGTATAATTATATAGCAAATTCCAATGAGTTGAAATACGATTACTAAAATAATTCTAATAGCAATTTTCTAATAGCAAGTTCTAGGTCCCATTTACACATCCATGATGATAGTTCAAATAGATAATATCTCCAGGATGTATTCGTTACAGCATGAAGCATACGAGTGTAGGCTCATTAATGCACCTATTACTCTATAAACTAATCGGAAGGAACATAATTATTATTTGTTAACTAATAGGAGTAATTATTTAATTATTTATTTAAATTTTAAATAATTTTAATATTATGTAAATTGTACGTTATTAAATATTTTTTTTGATTTTCGACGCTTCATTGCTCTGGCACAATACGTCATTAAAATAAATTAAATTAACATTATTTAGAAATATTGTTAATTTAAACATATTAATAGTATCATATAGAACAAGTTTACTTAATGTTTTCACTATATGTGTAATATAATACAATACAATGCATATAGCATGCTATACAACACATATATTCCGTTATAATACACTTATGGACGTAATACAATAGGTTATTATTCCTAAACGAACATTTGCTATTAATAATAATATCATTGCCAAATTTAATGTATTTTCGGATGTGACATTTAATAATAATATCCGGTCCTATTAAATATACTCTCAACTTTTTACTATTTCCATTGTTATGTTTATTTAATTATAAATATAGTTCAGTGATATAAACTTTAATAAAAAACATCACTATAGTGAAGGATATTATTATCAATGGGAACCGGATTAATTATATAATGTGAATCAAATCTGAAAGAAATACAAATATCGAAATACAAGTAGGGGGTACTACATTATGTAGGCCACTTGACAATTAGCTAAGTAACTCAACAACTATTTGTTCTAAATTTGTTCTACACTATATATTTTTTAAATATAATATAAATATTTAATTATTTTGTTAACTATTCCATGTATAGAAAACTATTATACATGTCATTACATATTTCTTAATACTTCTTTAGTAATATCTAACAATTAATAATCTAGTGACATTGACATACATTGAGAATAAATCTATATATCCTCATGATATACGCTAGTAAATATGGTTGCTTTTTATTATATTGTTATATATTATATTTTATTATTAACTTTAATTTATTAATATAATTTAAATTCTATCTGTAATTAATCAATGAATATGTAATACTAGTATAAAACAAATATTATATTATATGTATGTATAAATAACATTTATTTGAACAGAGTATATCTATGTTTATCTAGAAAACATACACACCAGATAAACAAGATATAATAAACAATAATAATGCTAATCGTGATTATTAAGGGTATTTTCATTCAAGGTATAATAATTTCTACGCGCGTGTCTGCACTAAATAATGAATCATTATTAATGGCGCATTAGTGTAGTAGATATTATATCTTTTTTGTTATAATACTACTGACGCACTAGTAAAACGTATAGTTTTTTATTATATTACTAACGTTAATTGTATCAAGTATATCCGCTATAATTGTTATTTATAAAACTTGTATTTCACATTTAATTATAACAACATCCGTTATGTATTTATCCAAGACACTAATGGTTATAATTAAACATCCGAAAACTAACAAATTCGAATTAGATATTGTTATTATACTAATTATTTGATATATTTATATAATAATTGTATATATGAATATGATCTTATTAGATATATTCTAAGACCCAATATTTAAGTCAATCTATTATAGTGTCTGTATTATTGTTTACACCTATACTTTACAAGTTAGTGTACTTATCAAATAAAAAATGATATCTTCAATGAATTATATTTATATTTGTAGGAATAAAATGTTATTCAATGCTCTGTAAAATTGTAGTGCTTTTGAATACAAAAAAATATTATTTATTAATCCATACTAATATTATAAGATTTAACAATCTTTTTTTATATAATCATTATTTATTATTAAAAGTAAATATTTTATATATATAAAAAATTCATATACTTAAAAAATATATGTTAACATTTTATATATTAAGTGGATATAATATTTGATTAAAATCCATTATCATCGTTCACTTAAACGACTCCAAATAAAATACCAATCGACTAATCTTTATGCTGATCTTAAAGCCTTCAAAGTATCTCGCTCAATTTATAGATGTAAAATTCTCACCTATAAATCATCGTATTTTACTGGTAAGCTTAATAAATTCGGTATGTCCTCTAAACAAGCATTAAAACTTTCATTTAAATTGATTGGTCTTTCATTCAATTTGATGAGATCTTAATAGACGATATTCAGACCAACCATACTATTTTCTGTTCACTGACTTTTCCAGTTTCTTTCAACGAAAGATTTCTTTGCTAATTGATTCTATTCCTGGATTTGATACCTCACTTTTTTATATAACACATATTACCACTACTAATCACTGGTCATGCTTTACACTTATATCTCATACAGTAGTAAGAGAAAGTAACCGAATACGGACAGTGCCCGAATACGGACACTCTCGGTATCTCAGAAACCATAAATCCTACAAAATAATGTTTAATGAATAACATATTATTAATTATATAAATAGTCTAAAAAAGTATTTTTTATTTTTTAATTATACAAGATATTGATGATATATCCAATATACTGGTTTTTATTACGTTTTTAAATTTATGAAGAAAAAAATTCAACTTAAAACCTTCTCAAGAATATACAAATTTATCGATATAAAATAGAACACTATAATATTAAAAAATAAAGCATTCTAAAAATTATATTTATAATTTCTATATTTGTTATCAAATATTCATTAAGTTATAAGCATATATCTATAGGTCATATAGTCCCTAATACGGACACTCTAGATGTATTAATACGATCACCCTATAACCAATCAGCGCGCAGCGTATGAACTATTATGATATTCATAAAAATTGCGTGCGTTATAATATTAATACCACCAATATAGCTAAATCTAAAATTTGAATTATTTAGATACTTAAATTGTATTATTAATTAAAAAATAATAATAATAAATAAACTATTAACTAATTAATTTAGAATAAATTGTTCATAAAATTAATTATAAATAATGTAATTGTAATTTGTTTGATTGGTTAATAAATGATATATAGTTTATCTAATGGAATATAGGGTGTCCGTATTATAGCACATGTGCAGGGTGTATTCTGACATGGGTACCGAATATGGACACCCTCAATATCTATGGAATTAAAAGATTAAATAAAATTTTAAAATCACAATAATATCTATAATCATGTTATTATATTGTAATTTTTGAATACAAATAATGAGTCATAAAATGTTAAGACCATTTATTGTTAAAGTATCCGTATTAGATTACTTTCCCCTACTCTCGTTAATGAATTCTCTAAAATATCACTCTCCATAAGATCCTGTTCCATTATTCCAAACAAATCCAAAGACCCAAATATGGGTCATGCACCAAAGGCTGGGAACCACTAGGGGATTTTGTTATTCATCCACAAATTGAACTAAACGAAAAATATGCTTTATTCAAGTATAAACAATATGTTTATTAAATAAAATATTGTTCCTAATATTCACAAAAAAAATATTTTTACAATTGAATATTATTTACAAAATATTTAGATGGAGTAGGCCTAACCTTACCTAAATTATAACTGCACATTTTAAAACATATATATATATATATATATATATATATATATATATTGAAATGCATTGAATTTAATATGGTTTATTGAGTAGAAATAAAATATAATGCAGATGCTCAATGGAGAGTACCAGAGATTATTTTGTAATTAATGCTCAAAACAAGGGTACTCTCCAATAATATAATAATACAATAATATGACAACGATAAAATTAATAATAGTAAAACGTAAAAGAAAAAAAAAATAAACTAATTTAAAATTATATATACAACAAAATTAGTAAATATATATATAACATATATTAACTGTTATATATATATTAAAATTAAAATAACGAGTGTTAATAATACAATTAATATTTATTTAAATATTCAAGTTTTATATATTTTTTAAATGCATTGTATAGTAAGTTTTTACATGTATCATTTAATCCATTCCAAAGTTTAATACCATATACATTTATTGTGTGAAGTTTATTATTTGTTTTATAGTTAGGTATTGTATAATTACATTTTCCTGCTTTACATTTATGTTATGTTCGTTTTATGTTTTATTATTTTATTTTAGCTATTCTATAATTACATTTATTTCTTATATTATAATTATTTATTTTATGTTAAAATATTTATTTGTTATGTCGATTTGTAATTATTTATTAATAGATATTTAATTAATTAAATAATATATATTTAAAATTATTTTTTTTTTAAATAACAAATCAGTATTATATATTTTATAAGTATTGTGTATATTATTAGGTATTTTATTAATTAATCTAATTATATATATATATTAATATATATAAATATATATATATATATATATATATATATATATATATATATATTTAATTGCCATTTATATTCCCATTTTTAAAATTAATTTTAATTAATTTATTAAAGAGATCTGTAACTCTGAGATGTACTATAATCTTGAAAAAAATCACTCTGAATTATTAAAAATAATAAATTATGAATATTATTAATATATAGAAAAATAAAACGATCCTTGTAATGCAATAATACTTCCAGATTTGTCAATATAACTATTTGAAAACTAATTTCACCTAGAGTAATTTAGATATATTCGAATATATAATAAAAACTGATACACCTGATGAACAACAATAATAAACTATAGTATACTGATGATCAAGATTATTATCTGTATTTCCAATCACAATATAATAATTCCTTAACATGTGTCTGTATTAAATAATTAATCATTTTTAATGACTCATTAGTGTAGTAGAAATATATATTTTTTATTATAATAAAGCGTTCATAGTTTATTATGTGTATCCGCTAAAATTTTTATTTATAAAATTGGGCTTTCACATATAATTATAACAACATCCATTATGGATATATCCTTGACACTTTTGATTATAAATAAACATCAGAAAACTAAAAAAAATCCTAATTAGTTCATGTTATAATCCTAATTATACACAGATATTTAATTAGGTAGATAGGCATTCTCCAATATTTAGTGAACCATCGGATACGCTTTGTATAGAGTATTTTATTTGTTAACATAATATTTTGCATGTATTTCAGAATGTATTATAAATTAAATTAGGATTATAGTAATATCCTACAGATAATTATATATTTACTATAATATAATATAATAATTTTAATGTTTGAATACTATAGTATTAAATAAAATATATTTTATTAATTTACATTAATTTTAATTACTCAATAACACATACAACTAAATGATACATTTTATTTATCGAAAATATAATCATATTCATAATATTCTAAATATAATCCATTACTAGTGAAAATAATAGATTAATTTTAATTATTCAATAACAATTACAATTAAGTGATATATTTTATTTAACGAAAATATAAGCATAATTCATAATATTCTAAATATGATCCATTAATAGTGATAATAATATATTGGGTTTCTCAAATATATAATCTAGGATAAAATGTTAAATAATGAAGTATTAAGTATAATACAGGGTAGGTAAATACTATGTATATTATGTGACTAATGCTATATTACTATAGTTAACTATACTATAGACTATTAACAATTAGTATTAAAATATAGATTCTATATTATACAGTATATATATATATATATATATATATATATATATATATATATACTTGACATTGATAATGAATTAGGCGATTTATGTGTAATTATGTACTAGTCCTAAAGTTTTACACCAATAATATAATTCTATAAATATAGAATACTAAAAGTTATGATTTATTGCCTGTTTTTATATTAATTGTTATTATTATTACGCTTTAATGATGTCGTCAGTGTGTATTTTATTATTTCCGGTGAATATGAGTATCTGTTCTCTTATAGAATATAATAAAACACGTGCAATTATAATGATTATTCAAGTTCAATAAAATAAATAATAACAACAGTAGGATTACAATGAAACAATGGTAAATTGGACAGTTATTGAATACTATTAATAGTTAATTTAGATTATACATTATAGTTATATATACTTAAATATATAGTTATGTTATGATTTTACAACTTTCTATGTGGTTCAGTTTGTTATAAAGCATTATATTTCTTTATCCAAACATGTTTTAAGAGACAGGTTCAAACCCCATCCGGACCATTAAAATAATATTTATAAGAATATTATATAATTTTGTATATATATATAAAGATTAACCCTCGTTGAAACCATGTATGCCTTAACATTAGAGCGGATTCGAAGGGAATCTTAATAATATTAGTCATTTGATTATAAGTTAAAAAAATACGTAAAAAAAACGAAAGCATAATATTCTGATCATAGGAGGAGACTTAAACCACATATCGAACAATAAAGCGGATATAAGTATACCTATCATCAAAATACAAACCGGAATGGCCAAATGCTCAATGACTATCCTCAAGAAAACAATATGTTATGTCTAAAAATCACTTTCAGAAAAGAAATGGTCAATTATAGACACATAAATTTCCAAATGAATTTAAATCACAGACTTCATAATTATAAACATATAATGGAAGAACAGTAAAAAAACTGCATCATCGAATCATAACTGCAGAAATAAATCTGAGTATCATAGCGAACAAAATGAAAGATAGAAAATGCAAATCATACGACTGGGCAACATTTCAACATGCTACTAACATTAGAAAATAGCTCATTATAACAGTAAAATCAGAAATAAGAAATCTGCACTAGCTTGGAAAACAATAAACGAAGTTAGCAGAAGGAAGAACTCCAATAAAGCGAAACTGAAAGTAACTAGTGCTAAAGAGCGAATAAAACTTTGGCATAATATTTCAAAGAGCTAATAGGCAAGATTATCCAATCAAAAATACATAGCGAAAATACTAGCACCATTTATTTCTTATAATCTGCCTCGACTATATTCTTCACAACGAAAAATATAACATGTAATTACAAAGGTATTTAATAGGTATATCAATACCACCTATACATTATAATGAAACATTGGATAACCCATCTTGTGATTAGATATTTGATACAATTTTCATCCTAACTTTATTTTTAATATATTAAAAAAAAACAAAATATTACTTGTATTATATAATTTAATAAGCGTTCCAATGATATATATTTTATTACAATAATACCTATATGATAAATATCATTGAAATACATCAACTTCGGGCTGATTTTAATATCCTAGATTTATTAGTATTAATAAATAGTATAATACTTACTTTTTGTTTATGACTTTATCCTGTAACCATTATATTAATAGTTACATTTATCAATACAAATTATATATATATATATATATATATATATATATATTATATAATATACTATTATATTACTATAGTAATATAGTATTATATATTTATCTGTAGGATATTGCAATTATCCTAATTTAATTTATAATAAAATCTGAAATACATGCAAAATATTATGTTAACAAATAAAATACTCTATGCAAAAAGCGTATCCGATGTTTCACTACATATTGGCGAATGCCTATCTACCTAATTATATATCTGTGTATACTTAGGATTATAACATGAACTAATTAGGATTTTTTTAGTTTTCGGATGTTTATTTATAATCACAAGTGTCAAGGATATATCCATAATGGATGTCATTATCATTATATGTGAAATCCCAGTTTTATAAATAACAATTTTAGCGGATATACATAATAAACTATGAACGCTTTATTATATTACAAAATATATATTTCTACTACACTAATGAGTCATTCAAAATGATTCATTATTTAATATAGACACATGTTAAGGAATTATTATATTGTGATTGGAAATACAGATAATAATCATGATCATCAGTATACTATAGTTTATTATTGTTGTTCATAAGGTGTATCAGTTTTTATTATATATTCGAATATATCTAAATTACTCTAGGTGAAATTAGTTTTCAAATAGTTATATTGACAAATCTGGAAGGATTATTGTATTACAATGATAGTTTTATTTTTCTATATATTAATAATATTCATAATTTATTATTTTTAATAATTAAGAGTAATTTTTTTCAAGATGATAATTCATCTCAGAGTTACATAAAACTTTAATAGAATAATTAAAATTTATTTTAAAAATGGGAAAATAAATGGCAATATATGTATATATATATATATATATATATATATATTAATATATATATATATATATAATATATATATATATAATTAGATTAATTAATAAAACACCTAATCATATACACAATACTTATAAAATACATAATAGTGATTTGTTATTTAAAACAAATTTAATTTTAAATATATATGATTTAATTAATTAAATATCTATTAATGTTATGAATAATGTATTTAATAAATAATTACCAATCGACATAACAAATAGGAATTTGAATATAAAATAAATAATTATAATATAATAAATAAATGTAATTATAGAATACCTAAATATAAAACAAATAATAAACTTCACACAATAAATGTATATGGTATTAAACTTTGGAATGGATTAAATGATACATGTAAAAACTTACTATACAATTCATTTAAAAAATATATAAAACTTGAATATTTAAATAAATATTAATTGTATTATTAACACTCGTTATTTTAATTTTAATATATATATAACAGTTAATATATGATACATATATATATTTACTAATTGCGTTGTATATATAATTTTAAATTAGTTTATTTCTTTTTTTTCTTTTACGTTTTACTATTCTTAATTTTATCGTTGTCATATTATTTTATTATATTATTAAAGAGTACCCTCGTTTTGAGCATTAATTACAAGATAATCTATGGTACTCTCCATTGAGCATAACTTGTATATTCTGCATATTTTTATTTTAGTTCAATTGTTGAATGAATAACAAAATCCCCTAGAGGTTCCCAGCCTATGCTTCATGAGCAATATTTGGGTCTTTAGATTTGTTTGGCATAATGGAACAGGATCTAATGGAGAGTGATATTTTAGAGAATTCATTAACGAGAGAAGGGGAAAGTAACCTAATACGGATACTTTAACAATAGATTGTCTTAACATTTTATGACTCATTATTTGTATTCAAAAATTACAATATATTAACATGATTATATATATTATTATGATTTTAAAATTTTATTTAATCTTTTAATTCCATAGATATTGAGGGTGTCCATATTCGGTACCCATGTCAGAATACACCCTGCACATGTGCTATAATACGGACACCCTATATACCATTAGATAAACTATATATCATTTATGAACCAATCAAACAAATTACAATTACATTATTTATAATTAATTTTATGAACAATTTATTCTAATTTAATTAGTTAATAATTTATTTATTTTTATTATTTTTTAATTAATATTACAATTTAAGTATCAAATAATACAAATTTTAGATTTAGCTATATTGGTGGTATTAATATTATAACTCACGCGATTTTTATGAATATCAGAAGAGTTCATACGCTGCTGATTGGTTATAGAGTGTCAGTATTAAGACATCTAGAGTGTCAGTATTAGGGACCTATATGACTTATATTTCTGAGATATATGCTTATAACTTAATGAATATTTGATAACAAATATAGAAATTATAAATATAATTTATAGAATGCATTATTTTTTAATAGTATAGTGTTCTATTTAATATCGATACATTTGTATATTCTTGAGAAGGTTTTAAGTTGAATTTTTTTTTCATAAATTTAAAAACGTAATAAAAAAAATCAGTAAATTGGATATATTAGCAATATCTTGTATAATTAAAAAATAAAAAATACTTTTAGACTATTTATATAATTAATAATATTTTATTCATTAAACATTATTTTGTAGGATTTATGGTTTCTGAGATACCGAGCGTGTCCGTATTCGGGCACTGTCCGTATTCGGTTACTTTCTCTTACTACTGTCTGAGATGGAAGTGTAAAGCATGACCAGTGGTTAGTAGTGGTAATATGTGTTATATAAAAAAGTGAGGTATCAAATCCAGGAAGAGAATTACTTGGCAAAGAAATCTTTCGTTGAAAGAAACTGGGAAAGGCAGTGCACAGAAAAGAGTATGGTTGGTCTGAATGTCGTCTATTAAGATCTCATCAATTTAAATGAAAGACCAATCAATTTAAATGAGAGTTTAAATGCTTGTTTAGAGGACATACCGAAGTTATTAAGCTTACCAGTAAAGTAGGATGATTTATAGGTGAGAAGTTTACATCTATAAATTGAGCGAGATACTTTGAAGGCTTTAAGATCAGCATCAAGATTGGTCGATTGGTATTTTATTTGGAGTCGTTTAAGTGAACGATGATAATGAATTTTAATCAAATATTATATCCACTTAATATATAAAATGTTAACATATATTTTTAAAGTACACGAATTTTATATATATATATAAAATATTTACGTTTTAATAATAAATAATGATTATATAAAAAAAGATAGTTAAATCTTATAATATTAGTATGGATTAATAAATAATATTTTGTTGTATTCAAAAGCACTACAATTTTACAGAGCATTGAATAACATTTTATTCCTACAAATATAAATATAATTCATTGAAGATACCATTTTGTATTTGATAAGTACACTAACTTGTAAAATATAGCCTATAAACAATAATACACACACTGTAATAGATTGAATTAAATATTGAGTCTTAAAATATAGCTAATAAGATCATATTCATCTATACAATTATTATATAAATATATCAAATAATTAGTATAATAATAATATCTAATTCGAATTTTTTAGTTTTCGGATGTTTAATTGTAACCATTAGTGTCTTGGATAAATACATAACGGATGTTGTTATAATTAAATGTGAAATACCAGTTTTATAAATAACAATTATAGCGGATATACTTGATACAATTAACGTTAGTATTATAATAAAAAACTATACGTTTTACTAGTTAGTCAGTAGTATTATAATAAAAAAGATATAATATCTACTACACTAATGCGCCATTAATAATGATTCATTATTTAGTACAGACACGCGCGTAGAAATTATTATGTCTTGAATGAAAATACCCTTAATAATCATGATTAGCATTATTATTGTTTATTATATCTTGTTTATCTGGTGTGTATGTTTTCTAGATAAACAAATGATACTCTATACAAATAAAGTTTATTTATCCATACATATAATATAATATTTGTTTTATACTTTTATTACATATTCATTGATTAATTACAGATAGAATTTAAATTATATTAATAAATTAAAGTTAATAATGAAATATAATGTATAACAATATAATTAAAAGAAACCATATTTACTAGCGTACATCATGAGGATATATAGATGTACTCTCAATATATGGCAATGTCACTAGATTATTAATAGTTACGTTTTATAAACTATTATCTAGTTAGTTAGTACTAAAGAAGTATTAATTATTATTTAATTACATGTATAATAGATATCTATACACGGAATAGTTAACATAATTAAATATTTATATTATATTTAAAAAATATATAGTGTAGAACAAATTTAGAACAAATAGTTGTTGAGTTACCTAGTTATATTGTTAAGTGGCCTACATAATGTAGTACCCCCTACTTGTATTTCGATATTTGTATTTCTTTCAGATTTGATTCACATTATATAATTAATCCGGTTCCCATTGATAATAATATCCTTCATTATAGTGATGTTTTTTATTAAATTTTATATCACTGAACTATATTTATAATTAAATAAACATAACAATGGAAATAGTAAAAAGTTGAGAGTATATTTAATACGACCGGATATTATTATTAAATGTCACATTCGAAAATACATTAAATTTGGCAATGATATTATTATTAATAGCGAATGATCGTTTAGGAACAATAACCTATTTTATTACGTACATAAGTGTATTATAACATAATATATGTGTTGTATAGCATGCTATATAGTATTGTATTATATTAAACATATAGTAAACCATTAAGTAAACTTATTCTATAGGCTACTATTAATATGTTTAAATTAACAATGTTTCTAAATAATTTTTAATTAATTTATTGTAATGACGTATTGTGCCAGAGCAATGAAGCGTCGAACGTCAAAACACATATTTAATAACGTACAATTAACATATTATTAAGATTATTTAAATATTTAAAATAAATAATTTAAATATTTACTCCTATTAGTTAACAAATAATAATGATTTACCTTCCGATTAGTTTATAGAGTAATAGGTGCATTAAGTGGATTACATATATATATATAGGTCAAATTAACTTACTAGTTTAATTATTATGTCCAACAAATAAATGTTTACAACTCTTATATATATATATGACTTAACTTTTTTACATTTTGAAATAGGTTCCAAAATATTATTTTTAAGATTACTTTATCTTATAATATATTTTTTTTAAAAAGTATTATATTGTAATCATATATATATATATAACTTATTAAATATGTGAAGATATTATTACATTACAAATGATATATCGGTTCCAATCTAATTATAATTATTCAAGTAAACGTTTTATTCCTATATTATAGTTTATATATATAAATATATATATACATGTTATACTGCAAAATAATGTATTGCAAAAAATAAATATAGATACAAAATGCAACAACTTGAAGGTAATTTTCTAGTTACAAATAAATTTACGAATTTGATCAAATGTATCGAATATATTTAATATTTTTATTATAATATCTTATAGTTAATATATATTAACTGATGAATTATATATATGTGTATACTACTTGAAAGTAGTAAAATTAATTATTATATAATAAGTATTGGTCGTCATTCAACGTATGTCCTTCTGGGAACGACCATGAACATAACATCATGAAAGTGAATGGACACGGTAAAAGTAACGGATACAGAATAATTCATGATAATGGGAATGTGCTAGAATGCTTGAACACTACTGCTAGAAATAATTCATAAAAAATACGTTCGTTTATAAGTATGGAATTACATAAATAATTAAGTATTAGTTCAAAAATGTGTAATCTATTTATTTTATATACGATTAAGAATACTATTATATAATATAATACATTATATATTAATACATATATATATATATATACTTTATTATAATATTATATATATATAAATTATCCATTGATGAGAGATATATTGTGAAGAACCTGGAATGAGAAATGGATAGATTAATATCTTAGGAACATGAAGGTAAGTTATAAAAATGAACGTTGAACAACTCTATATATAATATAGTGAAATGCAATAAAGGATTTCGTTTAACAATAATTAATATTAAATATAATCTTTATTTTATGTTTAATTATTTAGATAACCAAATATTAATTAATCTTATAAATATATGAATCCTAAACAAATAGAGAGAATATCTTATTTCTCATATGATAAAGTAGGTTTATATTAATACAAAAATAAGTAAATATATAGGTATATGAAACCTACATCTATTTTCTATTTTAATGACAATTCTAGTCTCAACTGATCTAAGATATATAATTATAGAATTGATTAGAACATTAAAAGTAGTCATAAACTAGTGTGCACGTATTATTCTTAATAATCGAACTTACTATTATAAGTGAAATAAAAATTGTTCACATTTAATGAATTTAGTATTATAAAATAACGAACGAATTATTATTAATAACTAATTATTTTATTTTTCAAACATATATCTAATGATAATAATATATATATATATATATATGTATTTATAATTATAATAGAATAATAAGATCTACAAATAAATAAATATAATTACTTAATATTAACATCGTATACATAAAATCTTTCTTAATGGAGTAGGTATGATACGCTAAGCATGTAGTGATAGCCTGAAATATAACAATAATATAAGTTATAAATAGATGTATAATTAGAAAAGATTGTTTATTACCATTTGAAAGTATAAAACAGCCGAATAATATGATTACGGATCAGTTGTGTTTAGTCGCTTAATAACCAACTATATATTAATATCTAAACAATCATAATGTATACATTATATTTCATTGTTATATGTATATGTCAATTATCCTCGAATACAATCAATATTGATCATATCGTTAGTTTTACTATTACATATTATTAAATATACATAATATAATATTTCTATTTTAAATATTCTATATACATTAATTAAAATTAAAATTAATGTATAATATATAATTTTAAAATAATAACTTAAATATTAAACATTTAGTCCTATCTTCAAAAATATGGATATCTTTCTGATGAAATATCTACCTTGAAAAACTCTGCATCGGAACTAATTATTTCTAAAGCGATTTCTAGATTCCAATATACTTCAGGACTTAAAGATACCGGTAAGAAATTATAATTATGATATATTAAATAACGATAATATTTCATTATTAATTACATATTAATAATTATTGTATACATATATATAAGAATAATAACTGAATAGACATATAATAAATATCGAATTATGTATATTTTAATATTAAATATAGTTTTATATACTTATATCTCTACTGTAGGTTCAATAAATAAAGAAACTTTATCATTGATGAGTTTACCAAGATGTGTTAATACCGATGTCTCTGACATAAGCGATCTACAAAAGCGTATTCGAAGATATAATTTAATGGGAACAGTGTGGAAACATCATAATATTACTTATAAGATATCAATATATTCTCATAAAATGTCGCATTCGGATGTTGATGATAGTGCTGCTAAATCAATCAAGGTATTAATTATTACTTATGATATATAATACTATTTTGTTAAATATGTAAATGTTAAATTTATAACTACAATATATGTTTGATCAATATTATAATTATATATTTAATTATATTTAATTTATAATTTGATTATTTACTTATTTATTTTCAGTTTTGGAGTGATGTTTCACGTTTGAATTTTCGTCAAGTTTCAGCCAATCAAAAAGCAGATGTGGACATCAAATTTGTACGAGTTAGTACTATTAATTAATATATATATATGCATATATTATAACATATATTATAACATATATTTTAACTTTGTTATAATACATAAAATAAAAATATATATGTTTATACTTATTAGGGTAAACATGGAGATGGATTTCCATTTGATGGAAAAAATGGACTTATAGGGCACGCATTTCAGCCAGAAAGTGGTAAAGTTCATTTAGATGAAGCTGAAGATTGGACAACTGGTAGATATGGAATTAACATCGTTCAGGTATAGAGTATATTCGTATTTTGTGAATAATAAATAGTAATAATGATTTATTTACACAGGTTATGACTCATGAATTCGGACATATGTTAGGATTAAAACATTCGCCTAAAATGAGTTCTGTTATGTTCCCTTACTATTTTGGATACATACACAACTTTAAACTTAGTGCTGATGATATTAATGGAATACAATTCTTATACGGTTATTATTGTATACATAATGTATAATATTTATATGATTAATGATTAGAATCAATATTGCCTTGTCATTTATCTATATTCTATTACGTTAATATTTTATAAATTAAATATTTAGATAGGTTAATAATAACTCCACAAATAAAGGTGATGTGTTATAATTCAACTGTCATGTAATTATATATCATCTGTTGATGATAAGTTAAGTTGTATAAATAATAGGAACAAGTGAGATATTTTATTATTGGGTAATATTAACAATTTTTAAATTAATGATATAATAATATGGTTGATATGTTATAACGTGTATAATTATTTAATTGCATAATAGCTATATAAATATAGTTACATATTTATTTAATATATATAATACTTTATTTTCTATTCGTAACATAATTATCGAACAAAATACAGGATCTAATGAGTTCACGAGTACAGCAATGAAATCGACTACTGCACATATATTACCATCGACCACAGAAATCACAACTAAAAGAAGTACAACCACTACTACAACACGTACTCCACAATCTAACGATATATGCAGTAATAGTACACTCGATGCCATTACTATCGTAGACAATAAATATATACATGCTTTTAAAGGTTAATATATTTTCAAACTAAATTAATTTATAATTTAAATTATATTTAATAAATTATTAAATCTAAAGTTTAAAACATATATTTAATCAAATTTAATATTACAAATATATATATATAATTTATTATTAACATCTTGTATTTATAATATAATACAGGTGAACATTATTATGTATTAAATGGACAGAATCCAAGAACACCTCATTTCATATATAAAAAATATGACGGAATTCCTTCGAATTTGGATGCTGTGTTTTCTTTCAAAAATTATATTTTTTTTATAAAGGTTAATTTAATTAAATAAATAACTCTTGGTAAATCATAGCTACATATATAATACGAGTGTATTGTTAATACGATGAAAGTGACTTTAATACATATTTTTATTACGTAACAGGCAGGAGAACTTTACATCACCAGGAACAATAGACTAATGCATAATTCTCCGATATCCTTACACTCATTCTTTCCCGGTCTCCCGAAATCCATAAATGCCGCATTCGTTCTCGGAAAGGCTATATATTTTATTAGCAGCGGTACATATTATAAAGTCGTAATTAAACATGGAAAAGTCAGAAGGGCCTACAGGACTGTTCCTCCGTTTAAACATTCTCCGACTGAAATAAATGCTGTCTTGGTATGGCCTCACTATAACATTATGTATGCATTTTCGAGAAATAATTATTATGTTGCAGATATAAGACACAAACAAGTTAGTATGCATAGTTTGTATAACAATTCACATATATACTATACATATATATATATTATATATTATTTAAATTTAAACGATCTTTTATTTAATATATTATTATTATATAAAAGAGATAAATATAATATATGTAAATTAATATGAATTTTTATTTTACAGTTTTATGGAAAACATTCTAAAGCAAAATATTTATTTAATTGTTGAAACTTATCAATTAATTATATATTGATTATTTTCTTTATTTTTTATATTAACCATTAATTCCTATATCGGTATTATTTTATATGTAATCATACAATAATATTTATGTGAAATTTAATTATTTACATAGTATTATTTTTGTTATTTATTATATTTTTAATAAAATATTTCAATTTAAATCTACTGTGTTTAATAAGTTTATCTAAAATATATCACAATAATTGTAAATAGTTTACATGGTATTATATTAATAGACTGTATATATATATTATATCATATAAATAATAATTAATTACAAAATATAAATGTGCTTTAGAAATATTGTTAATTATTAGCGAATCATAGATTATACAATAAATAAGATATTAAATGAATACAATTAAAATATATGTAATCTTATTTGAATTACAAGTACTAAAGAATATTTAGTTTATCATTAATACATAAATAAATTAGAGTTCATAGTTACATACGAAATTTTCATTACTTCTGAAATTAAATTAAACCCCGAATATATACATAATGGAATTACACCTAATATATGATTATTATAAATGTACCTTACCTTACCAGGTAGAGCTTGCTCGGTAATCCATGATATGATTTTTCCAACCTTCTCTATCATCTATCGCTGTTTTCATCTCATCTATCGTTGTAAGATTCGTATCGTCTATTAGTTGATCGATGTACGTTTTTGCTGGGCGTCGTTTTCGTTTACCATGATGTGGTTGCCACAGTATTAGATCGCTTTCCAGTTCATCTTTACTTCTCCAATAGTGTCTGGTAAACATTAATCTTTACATTCGTTATGATTTGATGATTTGTGGTATACCACCATATAGTTGTTCATTTGATAGATAGATAGAGTTTATTGTTTAAAACAATAATACAAAAAAGAACAAATAACGAATATAAACTAATTTATATAATTATTTAAAAATGCCATGTTTCAAATGGTTAAGATATGGATTTAACAAATAATAAAAAAGAGAATAATAATAAGGCGATTTATTCTGATGCAAATACTTCATCAACGTATCATCTTTAAGGGAAGGGGTCGTCAATCCCTATGTCTTGGAGGTACAAACTTGACCCAAGAGTTTTTCCACTGACAATCGTAATATAATAATAAAGAGAATGCAACCGAATAAAATAACATAATAATTGAATAATACAAATTAATAAAGTAAAATAAAATGTAAATATTGATACAATCAAATATCAAGCCTTGTAATAAATTGAGTAACCGAAGTTACTGAACAAGTATAATTATATAGCAAATTCCAATGAGTTGAAATACGATTACTAAAATAATTCTAATAGCAATTTTCTAATAGCAAGTTCTAGGTCCCATTTACACATCCATGATGATAGTTCAAATAGATAATATCTCCAGGATGTAGGCTCATTAATGCACCTATTACTCTATAAACTAATCGGAAGGAACATAATTATTATTTGTTAACTAATAGGAGTAATTATTTAATTATTTATTTAAATTTTAAATAATTTTAATATTATGTAAATTGTACGTTATTAAATATTTTTTTTGATTTTCGACGCTTCATTGCTCTGGCACAATACGTCATTAAAATAAATTAAATTAACATTATTTAGAAATATTGTTAATTAAAACATATTAATAGTATCATATAGAACAAGTTTACTTAATGTTTTCACTATATGTGTAATATAATACAATACAATGCATATAGCATGCTATACAACACATATATTCCGTTATAATACACTTATGGACGTAATACAATAGGTTATTGTTCCTAAACGAACATTTGCTATTAATAATAATATCATTGCCAAATTTAATGTATTTTCGGATGTGACATTTAATAATAATATCCGGTCCTATTAAATATACTCTCAACTTTTTACTATTTCCATTGTTATGTTTATTTAATTATAAATATAGTTCAGTGATATAAACTTTAATAAAAAACATCACTATAGTGAAGGATATTATTATCAATGGGAACCGGATTAATTATATAATGTGAATCAAATCTGAAAGAAATACAAATATCGAAATACAAGTAGGGGGTACTACATTATGTAGGCCACTTGACAATTAGCTAAGTAACTCAACAACTATTTGTTCTAAATTTGTTCTACACTATATATTTTTTAAATATAATATAAATATTTAATTATTTTGTTAACTATTCCATGTATAGAAAACTATTATACATGTCATTAAATATTTCTTAATACTTCTTTAGTAATATCTAACAATTAATAATCTAGTGACATTGACATACATTGAGAATAAATCTATATATCCTCATGATATACGCTAGTAAATATGGTTGCTTTTTATTATATTGTTATATATTATATTTTATTATTAACTTTAATTTATTAATATAATTTAAATTATATCTGTAATTAATCAATGAATATGTAATACTAGTATAAAACAAATATTATATTATATGTATGTATAAATAACATTTATTTGAACAGAGTATATCTATGTTTATCTAGAAAACATACACACCAGATAAACAAGATATAATAAACAATAATAATGCTAATCGTGATTATTAAGGGTATTTTCATTCAAGGTATAATAATTTCTACGCGCGTGTCTGCACTAAATAATGAATCATTATTAATGGCGCATTAGTGTAGTAGATATTATATCTTTTTTGTTATAATACTACTGACGCACTAGTAAAACGTATAGTTTTTTATTATATTACTAACGTTAATTGTATCAAGTATATCCGCTATAATTGTTATTTATAAAACTTGTATTTCACATTTAATTATAACAACATCCGTTATGTATTTATCCAAGACACTAATGGTTATAATTAAACATCCGAAAACTAACAAATTCGAATTAGATATTGTTATTATACTAATTATTTGATATATTTATATAATAATTGTATATATGAATATGATCTTATTAGATATATTCTAAGACCCAATATTTAAGTCAATCTATTATAGTGTCTGTATTATTGTTTACACCTATACTTTACAAGTTAGTGTACTTATCAAATAAAAAATGATATCTTCAATGAATTATATTTATATTTGTAGGAATAAAATGTTATTCAATGCTCTGTAAAATTGTAGTGCTTTTGAATACAAAAAAATATTATTTATTAATCCATACTAATATTATAAGATTTAACAATCTTTTTTTATATAATCATTATTTATTATTAAAACGTAAATATTTTATATATATAAAAAATTCATATACTTAAAAAATATATGTTAACATTTTATATATTAAGTGGATATAATATTTGATTAAAATCCATTATCATCGTTCACTTAAACGACTCCAAATAAAATACCAATCGACTAATCTTTATGCTGATCTTAAAGCCTTCAAAGTATCTCGCTCAATTTATAGATGTAAAATTCTCACCTATAAATCATCGTATTTTACTGGTAAGCTTAATAAATTCGGTATGTCCTCTAAACAAGCATTAAAACTTTCATTTAAATTGATTGGTCTTTCATTCAATTTGATGAGATCTTAATAGACGATATTCAGACCAACCATACTATTTTCTGTTCACTGACTTTTCCAGTTTCTTTCAACGAAAGATTTCTATGCTAAGGGATTCTATTCCTGGATTTGATAACTCACTTTTTTATATAAAACATATTACCACTACTAACCACTGGTCATGCTTTACACTTCCATCTCAGATAGTAGTAGGAGAAAGTAACCGAATACGGACAGTGCCCGAATACGGACACTCTCAGGATCTCAGAAACCATAAATCCTACAAAATAATATTTAATGAATAAAATATTATTAATTATATAAATAGTCTAAAAAAGTATTTTTTATTTTTTAATTATACAAGATATTGATGATATATCCAATATACTGGTTTTTATTACGTTTTTAAATTTATGAAGAAAAAAATTCAGCTTAAAACCTTCTCAAGAATATACAAATTTATCGATATAAAATAGAACACTATAATATTAAAAAATAAAGCATTCTAAAAATTATATTTATAATTTCTATATTTGTTATCAAATATTCATTAAGTTATAAGCATATATCTATAGGTCATATAGTCCCTAATACGGACACTCTAGATGTATTAATACGGACACTCTATAACCAATCAGCGCGCATCGTATGAACTATTCTGATTTTCATAAAAATTGCGTGCGTTATAATATTAATACCACCAATATAGCTAAATCTAAAATTTGAATTATTTATATACTAAAATTGTATTAATAATTAAAAAAATAATAAAATAAATAAATTATTAACTAATTAAATTAGAATAAATTGTTCATAAAATTAATTATAAATAATGTAATTGTAATTCATAAATGATATATAGTTTATCTAATGGTATATAGGGTGTTCGTATTATAGCACATGTGCAGGGTGTATTCTGACATGGGTACCGAATATGGACACCCTCAATATCTATGGAATTAAAAGATTAAATAAAATTTTAAAATCATAATAATATATTTTAAAATCATATATTTTAAAATCATAATCATGTTAATATATTGTAATTTTTGAATACAAATAATGAGTCATAAAATGTTAAGACCATTTATTGTTAAATTATCCGTATTAGGTTACTTTCCCCTACTCTCGTTAATGAATTCTCTAAAATATCACTCTCCATAAGATCCTGTTCCATTATTCCAAAAAAATCCAAAGACCCAAATATGGGTCATGAACCAAAGGCTGGGAACCACTAGGGGATTTTGTTATTCATCCACAAATTGAACTAAACGAAAAATATGCTTTATTCAAGTATAAACAATATGTTTATTAAATAAAATATTGTTCCTAATATTCACAAAAAAAATATTTTTACAATTGAATATTATTTACAAAATATTTAGATGGAGTAGGCCTAACTTTCCCTAAATTATAACTGCACATTTTAAAACATATATATATATATATATATATATATATATATATTGAATTGCATTGAATTTAATATGGTTTATTGAGTAGAAATAAAATATAATGCAGATGCTCAATGGAGAGTACCAGAGATTATTTTATAATTAATGCTCAAAACGAGGGTACTCTCCAATAATATAATAATACAATAATATGACAACGATAAAATTAATAATAGTAAAACGTAAAAGAAAAAAAAAAAAACTAATTTAAAATTATATATACAACAAAATTAGTAAATATATATATAAAATATATTAACTGTTATATATATATTAAAATTAAAATAACGAGTGTTAATAATACAATTAATATTTATTTAAATATTCAAGTTTTATATATTTTTTAAATGCATTGTATAGTAAGTTTTTACATGTATCATTTAATCCATTCCAAAGTTTAATACCATATACATTTATTGTGTGAAGTTTATTATTTGTTTTATATTTAGTTATTGTATAATTACATTTTCCTGCTTTACATTTATGTTATGTTCGTTTTATGTTTTATTATTTTATTTTAGCTATTCTATAATTACATTTATTTCTTATATTATAATTATTTATTTTATGTTAAAATATTTATTTGTTATGTCGATTTGTAATTATTTATTAATAGATATTTAATTAATTAAATAATATATATTTAAAATTATTTTTTTTTTAAATAACAAATCAGTATTATATATTTTATAAGTATTGTGTATATTATTAGGTGTTTTATTAATTAATCTAATTATATATATATTAATATATATAAATATATATATATATATATATATATATATATATATATATATTTAATTGCCATTTATATTCCCATTTTTAAAATTAATTTTAATTAATTTATTAAAGAGATCTGTAACTCTGAGATGTACTATAATCTTGAAAAAAATCACTCTGAATTATTAAAAATAATAAATTATGAATATTATTAATATATAGAAAAATAAAACGATCCTTGTAATGCAATAATACTTCCAGATTTGTCAATATAACTATTTGAAAACTAATTTCACCTAGAGTAATTTAGATATATTCGAATATATAATAAAAACTGATACACCTGATGAACAACAATAATAAACTATAGTATACTGATGATCAAGATTATTATCTGTATTTCCAATCACAATATAATAATTCCTTAACATGTGTCTGTATTAAATAATTAATCATTTTTAATGACTCATTAGTGTAGTAGAAATATATATTTTTTATTATAATAAAGCGTTCATAGTTTATTATGTGTATCCGCTAAAATTTTTATTTATAAAATTGGGCTTTCACATATAATTATAACAACATCCATTATGGATATATCCTTGACACTTTTGATTATAAATAAACATCAGAAAACTAAAAAAAATCCTAATTAGTTCATGTTATAATCCTAATTATACACAGATATTTAATTAGGTAGATAGGCATTCTCCAATATTTAGTGAACCATCGGATACGCTTTGTATAGAGTATTTTATTTGTTAACATAATATTTTGCATGTATTTCAGAATGTATTATAAATTAAATTAGGATTATAGTAATATCCTACAGATAATTATATATTTACTATAATATAATATAATAATTTTAATGTTTGAATACTATAGTATTAAATAAAATATATTTTATTAATTTACATTAATTTTAATTACTCAATAACACATACAACTAAATGATACATTTTATTTATCGAAAATATAATCATATTCATAATATTCTAAATATAATCCATTACTAGTGAAAATAATAGATTAATTTTAATTATTCAATAACAATTACAATTAAGTGATATATTTTATTTAACGAAAATATAAGCATAATTCATAATATTCTAAATATGATCCATTAATAGTGATAATAATATATTGGGTTTCTCAAATATATAATCTAGGATAAAATGTTAAATAATGAAGTATTAAGTATAATACAGGGTAGGTAAATACTATGTATATTATGTGACTAATGCTATATTACTATAGTTAACTATACTATAGACTATTAACAATTAGTATTAAAATATAGATTCTATATTATACAGTATATATATATATATATATATATATATATATATATATATATACTTGACATTGATAATGAATTAGGCGATTTATGTGTAATTATGTACTAGTCCTAAAGTTTTACACCAATAATATAATTCTATAAATATAGAATACTAAAAGTTATGATTTATTGCCTGTTTTTATATTAATTGTTATTATTATTACGCTTTAATGATGTCGTCAGTGTGTATTTTATTATTTCCGGTGAATATGAGTATCTGTTCTCTTATAGAATATAATAAAACACGTGCAATTATAATGATTATTCAAGTTCAATAAAATAAATAATAACAACAGTAGGATTACAATGAAACAATGGTAAATTGGACAGTTATTGAATACTATTAATAGTTAATTTAGATTATACATTATAGTTATATATACTTAAATATATAGTTATGTTATGATTTTACAACTTTCTATGTGGTTCAGTTTGTTATAAAGCATTATATTTCTTTATCCAAACATGTTTTAAGAGACAGGTTCAAACCCCATCCGGACCATTAAAATAATATTTATAAGAATATTATATAATTTTGTATATATATATAAAGATTAACCCTCGTTGAAACCATGTATGCCTTAACATTAGAGCGGATTCGAAGGGAATCTTAATAATATTAGTCATTTGATTATAAGTTAAAAAAATACGTAAAAAAAACGAAAGCATAATATTCTGATCATAGGAGGAGACTTAAACCACATATCGAACAATAAAGCGGATATAAGTATACCTATCATCAAAATACAAACCTAAACCGGAATGGCCAAATGCTCAATGACTATCCTCAAGAAAACAATATGTTATGTCTAAAAATCACTTTCAGAAAAGAAATGGTCAATTATAGACACATAAATTTCCAAATGAATTTAAATCACAGACTTCATAATTATAAACATATAATGGAAGAACAGTAAAAAAACTGCATCATCGAATCATAACTGCAGAAATAAATCTGAGTATCATAGCGAACAAAATGAAAGATAGAAAATGCAAATCATACGACTGGGCAACATTTCAACATGCTACTAACATTAGAAAATAGCTCATTATAACAGTAAAATCAGAAATAAGAAATCTGCACTAGCTTGGAAAACAATAAACGAAGTTAGCAGAAGGAAGAACTCCAATAAAGCGAAACTGAAAGTAACTAGTGCTAAAGAGCGAATCAAACTTTGGCATAATATTTCAAAGAGCTAATAGGCAAGATTATCCAATCAAAAATACATAGCGAAAATACTAGCACCATTTATTTCTTATAATCTGCCTCGACTATATTCTTCACAACGAAAAATATAACATGTAATTACAAAGGTATTTAATAGGTATATCAATACCACCTATACATTATAATGAAACATTGGATAACCCATCTTGTGAGTAGATATTTGATACAATTTTCATCCTAACTTTATTTTTAATATATTAAAAAAAAACAAAATATTACTTGTATTATATAATTTAATAAGCGTTCCAATGATATATATTTTATTACAATAATACCTATATGATAAATATCATTGAAATACATCAACTTCGGGCTGATTTTAATATCCTAGATTTATTAGTATTAATAAATAGTATAATACTTACTTTTTGTTTATGACTTTATCCTGTAACCATTATATTAATAGTTACATTTATCAATACAAATTATATATATATATATATATATATATATATATATATATATTATATAATATACTATTATATTACTATAGTAATATAGTATTATATATTTATCTGTAGGATATTGCAATTATCCTAATTTAATTTATAATAAAATCTGAAATACATGCAAAATATTATGTTAACAAATAAAATACTCTATGCAAAAAGCGTATCCGATGTTTCACTACATATTGGCGAATGCCTATCTACCTAATTATATATCTGTGTATACTTAGGATTATAACATGAACTAATTAGGATTTTTTTAGTTTTCGGATGTTTATTTATAATCACAAGTGTCAAGGATATATCCATAATGGATGTCATTATCATTATATGTGAAATCCCAGTTTTATAAATAACAATTTTAGCGGATATACATAATAAACTATGAACGCTTTATTATATTACAAAATATATATTTCTACTACACTAATGAGTCATTCAAAATGATTCATTATTTAATATAGACACATGTTAAGGAATTATTATATTGTGATTGGAAATACAGATAATAATCATGATCATCAGTATACTATAGTTTATTATTGTTGTTCATAAGGTGTATCAGTTTTTATTATATATTCGAATATATCTAAATTACTCTAGGTGAAATTAGTTTTCAAATAGTTATATTGACAAATCTGGAAGGATTATTGTATTACAATGATAGTTTTATTTTTCTATATATTAATAATATTCATAATTTATTATTTTTAATAATTAAGAGTAATTTTTTTCAAGATGATAATTCATCTCAGAGTTACATAAAACTTTAATAGAATAATTAAAATTTATTTTAAAAATGGGAAAATAAATGGCAATATATGTATATATATATATATATATATATATATATTAATATATATATATATATATAATATATATATATATAATTAGATTAATTAATAAAACACCTAATCATATACACAATACTTATAAAATACATAATAGTGATTTGTTATTTAAAACAAATTTAATTTTAAATATATATGATTTAATTAATTAAATATCTATTAATGTTATGAATAATGTATTTAATAAATAATTACCAATCGACATAACAAATAGGAATTTGAATATAAAATA
Organism: Osedax fenrisi; assembly: GCA_964019155.1. Taxonomy (NCBI): domain Eukaryota; kingdom Metazoa; phylum Annelida; class Polychaeta; order Sabellida; family Siboglinidae; genus Osedax; species Osedax fenrisi. Next base: position 119,577,522 of record OZ025239.1, on the reverse strand, counting down.
AATAATTATAATATAATAAATAAATGTAATTATAGAATACCTAAATATAAAACAAATAATAAACTTCACACAATAAATGTATATGGTATTAAACTTTGGAATGGATTAAATGATACATGTAAAAACTTACTATACAATGCATTTAAAAAATATATAAAACTTGAATATTTAAATAAATATTAATTGTATTATTAACACTCGTTATTTTAATTTTAATATATATATAACAGTTAATATATGATACATATATATATTTACTAATTGCGTTGTATATATAATTTTAAATTAGTTTATTTCTTTTTTTTCTTTTACGTTTTACTATTCTTAATTTTATCGTTGTCATATTATTTTATTATATTATTAAAGAGTACCCTCGTTTTGAGCATTAATTACAAGATAATCTATGGTACTCTCCATTGAGCATAACTTGTATATTCTGCATATTTTTATTTTAGTTCAATTGTTGAATGAATAACAAAATCCCCTAGAGGTTCCCAGCCTATACTTCATGAGCAATATTTGGGTCTTTAGATTTGTTTGGCATAATGGAACAGGATCTAATGGAGAGTGATATTTTAGAGAATTCATTAACGAGAGAAGGGGAAATTAACCAATACGGATACTTTAACAATAGATTGTCTTAACATTTTATGACTCATTATTTGTATTCAAAAATTACAATATATTAACATGATTATATATATTATTATGATTTTAAAATGTTATTTAATCTTTTAATTCCATAGATATTGAGGGTGTCCATATTCGGTACCCATGTCAGAATACACCCTGCACATGTGCTATAATACGAACACCCTATATACCATTAGATAAACTATATATCATTTATGAACCAATCAAACAAATTACAATTACATTATTTATAATTAATTTTATAAACAATTTATTCTAATTGAATTAGTTAATAATTTATTTATTTTTATTATTTTTTAATTAATATTACAATTTAAGTATCTAAATAATACAAATTTTAGATTTAGCTATATTGGTGGTATTAATATTATAACTCACGCGATTTTTATGAAATCAGTAACTACACTCGGTATTACTTTCGATACTCACTTCAATGTCACAGCGCAAATAGTAAATATTATACGTACTGCTAACTACTATCTATACAACATTAGAAAGACGCGAAATAAATTAACTTTTAATGTAACCAAGTGCCTCATTCATGCCCTTGTGTTTAGTAGACTTCGGTACTGTTGTTCCCTATTTACTACCCTACCCATTCATTTATTGTACAGACTTGAAACTATTCAGCGTCGTGCAGTAAGAATCCTCTATAAACTCAAACGTCGAACAATGGTTTCCGTCTCATCTCTGATGCATCGCTTGGATGGTTAAAGTTCCGGCTAGTTTGCAAATTCCATCTCCTTTGCATAACGCATTGAGCCATCTATCGAGCCAGCCCTAATTATCTCGCGAATATTATTACTATACGAACGGATTATCGACCTCGTCGTGTTGGCTCGACTATGATGCTCAACCAACATATCACTGCGACAGTATATACCGAATCGGCATTTGCTGTCGCAGCTCCTAAATGTTGGAATGCATTGCCAGCTGACATCAGATCAACCGATTCTGAACCTTTGTTTAAACGTAAAGTAAATCATTATTTTATTTCTTTATAACTGCATTATTAGATATTGTTCTTGTTCTTTAATATATATATTGTTCTTGTTATTGTTCTTATTTTTATGTTCAAATTGTTATTTCCTTTATTATTATTATATTATATGACGCCGATAAACATATGATATTTAGTAGTCAATAAACTATTTAATAAAAATAATAATACTTGAAAGTAGTAAAATGAATTATTATGTAATAAGTTTTGGTCGTCATTCAACGTATGTCCTTTAGGGAACGACCTTCAACATAACATTATGAAAGTGAATTGATACAGGGAATTCATGAAAATGGGAATATGCTAGAATGCTTGAACGATAATGCTATAACTAATTCATAGAGAATACGTTCGTTTATAAGTATTGAATTACATAAGCAATTAAGTATTAGTTTAAAAATGTGTAATCTATTTATTTTATATACGATTAAGAATACTATTATATAATATAATACATTATATATTAATACATATATATATATATACTTTATTATAATATTATATATATATATATATATATATATATAAATTATCCATTGATGATTCATATATTGTGAAGAACCTGGAATGAGAAATGGATAGATGAATATCTTAGGAACATGAAGGTAAGTTATAAAAATGAACGTCGAACAACTCTATATATAATATAGTGAAATGCAATAAAGGATTTCGTTTAACAATAATTAATATTAAATATAATCTTTATTTTATGTTTAATTATTTAGATAATCAAATATTAATTAATCTTATAAATATATGAATCCTAAACAAATAGAGAGAATATCTTATTTCTCATATGATAAAGTAGGTTTATATTAATACAAAAATAAGTAAATATATAGGTATATGAAACCTACATCTATTTTCTATTTTAATGACAATTCTAGTCTCAACTGATCTAAGATATATAATTATAGAATTGATTAGAACATTAAAAGTAGTCATAAACTAGTGTGCACGTATTATTCTTAATAATCGAACTTACTATTATAAGTGAAATAGAAATTGTTCACATTTAATGAATTTAGTATTATAAAATAACGAACTAATTATTATTAATAACTAATTATTTTATTTTTCAAACATATATCTAATGATAATTATATATATATATATATATATGTATTTATAATTATAATAGAATAATAAGATCTACAAATAAATAAATATAATTACTTAATATTAACATCGTATACATAAAATCTTTCTTAATGGAGTAGGTATGATGCGTTAAGCATGTAGTGATAGCCTGAAATAGAACAATAATATAAGTTATAAATAGATGTATAATTAGAAAAGATTGTTTATTACCATTTGAAAGTATAAAACAGCCGAATAATATGATTACGGATCAGTTTTGTTTAGTCGCTTAATAACCAACTATATATTAATATCTAAACAATCATAATGTATACACTATATTTCATTGTTATATGTATATGTCAATTATCCTCGAATACAATCAATATTGATCATATCGTTAGTTTTACTATTACATATTATTAAATATACATAATATAATATTTCTATTTTAAATATTCTATATACATTAATTAAAATTAAAATTAATGTATAATATATAATTTTAAAATAATAACTTAAATATTAAACATTTAGTCCTATCTTCAAAAATATGGATATCTTTCTGATGAAATATCTACCTTGAAAAACTCTGCATCGGAACTAATTATTTCTAAAGCGATTTCTAGATTCCAATATACTTCAGGACTTAAAGATACCGGTAAGAAATTATAATTATGATATATTAAATAACGATAATATTTCATTATTAATTACATATTAATAATTATTGTATACATATATATAAGAATAATAACTGAATAGACATATAATAAATATCGAATTATTAATATTTTAATATTAAATATAGTTTTATATAATTATATCTCTACTGTAAGTTCAATAAATAAAGAAACTTTATCATTGATGAGTTTACCAAGATGTGGTAATACCGATGTATCTGACATAAGCGATCTACAAAAGCGTATTCGACGATATAATTTAATGGGAACAGTGTGGAAACATCATAATATTACTTATAAGATATCAATATATTCTCATAAAATGTCGCATTCGGATGTAGATGAAAGTGCTGCTAAATCAATCAAGGTATTAATTATTACTTATGATATAATATTACATTAACTATTTTATTAAATATCTAAATATTAAATTCATAACTTCAATTTATTTTTAATACAAATTAAAATTACATATATAATTATATTTATACATTATGTGATTACTTACTTATTTATTTTCAGTTTTGGAGCGATGTTTCACGTTTGAATTTTCGTCAAGTTTCAGCCAATCAAAAAGCAGATGTGGACATCAAATTTGTACGAGTTAGTACTATTAATTAATATATATATATATATATATATATATATGCATATATTATAACATATATTATAACATATATTTTAACTTTGTTATAATACATAAAATATAATTATATATGTTTATACATATTAGGGTAAACATGGAGATGGATTTCCATTTGATGGAAAAAATGGACTTATAGGGCACGCATTTCAGCCAGAAAGTGGTAAAGTTCATTTAGATGAAGCTGAAGATTGGACAACTGGTAGATATGGAATTAACATAGTTCAGGTATAGAGTATATTCGTATTTTGTGAATAATAAATAGTAATAATGATTTATTTACACAGGTTATGACTCATGAATTCGGACATATGTTAGGATTAAAACATTCGCCTAAAATGAGTTCTGTTATGTTCCCTTACTATTTTGGATACATACACAACTTTAAACTTAGTGCTGATGATATTAATGGAATACAATTCTTATACGGTTATTATTGTATACATAATGTATAATATTTATATGATTAATGATTAGAATCAATATTGCCTTGTCATTTATCTATATTCTATTACGTTAATATTTTATAAATTAAATATTTAGATAGGTTAATAATAACTCCATAAATAAGGGTGATGTGTTATAATTCAACTGTCATGTAATTATATATCATCTGTTGATGATAAGTTAAGTTGTATAAATAATAGGAACAAGTGAGATATTTTATTATTGGGTAATATTAACAATTTTTAAATTAATGATATAATAATATGGTTGATATGTTATAACGTGTATAATTATTTAATTGCATAATAGCTATATAAATATAGTTACATATTTATTTAATATATATAATACTTTATTTTCTATTCGTAACATAATTATCGACCAAAATACAGGATCTAATGAGTTCACGAGTACATCAATGAAATCGACTACTGCACATATATTACCATCGACCACAGAAATCACAACTAAAAGAAGTACAACCACTACTACAACACGTACTCCACAATCTAACGATATATGCAGTAATAGTACACTCGATGACATTACTATCGTAGACAATAAATATATACATGCTTTTAAAGGTTAATATATTTTCAAACTAAATTAATTTATAATTTAAATTATATTTAATAAATTATTAAATCTAAAGTTTAAAACATATATTTAATCAAATTTAATATTACAAATATATATATATAATTTATTATTAACATCTTGTATTTATAATATAATACAGGTGAACATTATTATGTATTAAATGGACAGAATCCAAGAACACCTCATTTCATATATAAAAAATATGACGGAATTCCTTCGAATTTGGATGCTGTGTTTTCTTTCAAAAATTATATTTTTTTTATAAAGGTTAATTTAATTAAATAAATAACTCTTGGTAAATCATAGCTACATATATAATACGAGTGTATTGTTAATACGATGAAATTGACTTTAATACATATTTTTATTACGTAACAGGCAGGAGAACTTTACATCACCAGGAACAATAGACTAATGCATAATTCTCCGATATCCTTACACTCATTCTTTCCCGGTCTCCCGAAATCCATAAATGCCGCATTCGTTCTCGGAAAGGCTATATATTTTATTAGCAGCGGTACATATTATAAAGTCGTAATTAAACATGGAAAAGTCAGAAGGGCCTACAGGACTGTTCCTCCGTTTAAACATTCTCCGACTGAAATAAATGCTGTCTTGGTATGGCCTCACTATAACATTATGTATGCATTTTCGAGAAATAATTATTATGTTGCAGATATAAGACACAAACAAGTTAGTATGCATAGTTTGTATAACAATTCACATATATACTATACATATATATATATTATATATTATTTAAATTTAAACGATATTTTATTTAATATATTATTTTTATATAAAAGAGATAAATATAATATATGTAAATTAATATGAATTTTTATTTTACAGTTTTATGGAAAACATTCTAAAGCAAAATATTTATTTAATTGTTGAAACTTATCAATTAATTATATATTGATTATTTTCTTTATTTTTTATATTAACCATTAATTCCTATATCGGTATTATTTTATATGTAATCATACAATAATATTTATGTGAAATTTAATTATTTACATAGTATTATTTTTGTTATTTATTATATTTTTAATAAAATATTTCAATTTAAATCTACTGTGTTTAATAAGTTTATCTAAAATATATCACAATAATTGTAAATAGTTTACATGGTATTATATTAATAGACTGTATATATATTATATCATATAAATAATAATTAATTACAAAATATAAATGTGCTTTAGAAATATTGTTAATTATTAGCGAATCATAGATTATACAATAAATAAGATATTAAATGAATACAATTAAAATATATGTAATCTTATTTGAATTACAAGTACTAAAGAATATTTAGTTTATCATTAATACATAAATAAATTAGAGTTCATAGTTACATACGAAATTTTCATTACTTCTGAAATTAAATTAAACCCCGAATATATACATAATGGAATTACACCTAATATATGATTATTATAAATGTACCTTACCTTACCAGGTAGAGCTTGCTCGGTAATCCATGACATGATTTTTCCAACCTTCTCTATCATCTATCGCTGTTTTCATCTCATCTATCGTTGTAAGATTCGTATCGTCTATTAGTTGATCGATGTACGTTTTTGCTGGGCGTCGTTTTCGTTTACCATGATGTGGTTGCCACAGTATTAGATCGCTTGCCAGTTCATCTTTACTTCTCCAATAGTGCCTGGTAAACATTAATCTTTAATCATTAATTCGTTATGATTTGATGATTTGTGGTATACCACCATATAGTTGTTCATTTGATAGATAGATAGAGTTTATTGTTTAAAACAATAATACAAAAAAGAACAAATAACGAATATAAACTAATTTATATAATTATTTAAAAATTCCATGTTTCAAATGGTTAAGATATGGATTTAACAAATGATAAAAAAGAGAATAATAATAAGGCGATTTATTCTGATGCAAATACTTCATCAACGTATCATCTTTAAGGGAAGGGGTCGTCAATCCCTATGTCTTGGAGGTACAAACTTGACCCAAGAGTTTTTCCACTGACAATCGTAATATAATAATAAAGAGAATGCAACCGAATAAAATAACATAATAATTGAATAATACAAATTAATAAAGTAAAATAAAATGTAAATATTGATACAATCAAATATCAAGCCTTGTAATAAATTGAGTAACCGAAGTTACTGAACAAGTATAATTATATAGCAAATTCCAATGAGTTGAAATACGATTACTAAAATAATTCTAATAGCAATTTTCTAATAGCAAGTTCTAGGTCCCATTTACACATCCATGATGATAGTTCAAATAGATAATATCTCTAGGATGTATTCGTTACAGCATGAAGCATACGAGTGTAGGCTCATTAATGCACCTATTACTCTATAAACTAATCGGAAGGAACATAATTATTATTTGTTAACTAATAGGAGTAATTATTTAATTATTTATTTAAATTTTAAATAATTTTAATATTATGTAAATTGTACGTTATTAAATATTTTCTTTTGATTTTCGACGCTTCATTGCTCTGGCACAATACGTCATTAAAATAAATTAAATTAACATTATTTAGAAATATTGTTAATTTAAACATATTAATAGTATCATATAGAACAAGTTTACTTAATGTTTTCACTATATGTGTAATATAATACAATACAATGCATATAGCATGCTATACAACACATATATTCCGTTATAATACACTTATGGACGTAATACAATAGGTTATTGTTCCTAAACGAACATTTGCTATTAATAATAATATCATTGCCAAATTTAATGTATTTTCGGATGTGACATTTAATAATAATATCCGGTCCTATTAAATATACTCTCAACTTTTTACTATTTCCATTGTTATGTTTATTTAATTATAAATATAGTTCAGTGATATAAACTTTAATAAAAAACATCACTATATTATGGACGGATATTATTATCAATGGGAACCGGATTAATTATATAATATGAATCAAATCTGAAAGAAATACAAGTAGGGGGTACTACATTATATAGGCCACTTGACAATTAGCTAGGTAACTCAACAACTATTTGTTCTAAATTTGTTCTACACTATATATTTTTTAAATATAATATAAATATTTAATTATTTTGTTAACTATTCCATGTATAGAAAACTATTATACATGTCATTAAATATTTCTTAATACTTCTTTAGTAATATCTAACAATTAATAATCTAGTGACATTGACATACATTGAGAATAAATCTATATATCCTCATGATATACGCTAGTAAATATGGTTGCTTTTTATTATATTGTTATACATTATATTTTATTATTAACTTTAATTTATTAATATAATTTAAATTCTATCTGTAATTAATCAATGAATATGTAATACTAGTATAAAACAAATATTATATTATATGTATGTATAAATAACATTTATTTGAACAGAGTATATCTATGTTTATCTAGAAAACATACATACCAGATAAACAAGATATAATAAACAATAATAATGCTAATCGTGATTATTAAAGGTATTTTCATTCAAGGTATAATAATTTCTACGCGCGTGTCTGCACTAAATAATGAATCATTATTAATGGCGCATTAGTGTAGTAGATATTATATCTTTTTTGTTATAATACTACTGACGCACTAGTAAAACGTATAGTTTTTTATTATATTACTAACGTTAATTGTATCAAGTATATCCGCTATAATTGTTATTTATAAAACTTGTATTTCACATTTAATTATAACAACATCCGTTATGTATTTATCCAAGACACTAATGGTTATAATTAAACATCCGAAAACTAACAAATTCGAATTAGATATTGTTATTATACTAATTATTTGATATATTTATATAATAATTGTATATATGAATATGATCTTATTAGATATATTCTAAGACCCAATATTTAAGTCAATCTATTATAGTGTATGTATTATTGTTTACACCTATACTTTACAAGTTAGTGTACTTATCAAATAAAAAATGATATCTTCAATGAATTATATTTATATTTGTAGGAATAAAATGTTATTCAATGCTCTGTAAAATTGTAGTGCTTTTGAATACAAAAAAATATTATTTATTAATCCATACTAATATTATAAGATTTAACAATCTTTTTTTATATAATCATTATTTATTATTAAAACGTAAATATTTTATATATATAAAAAATTCATATACTTAAAAAATATATGTTAACATTTTATATATTAAGTGGAAATAATATTTGAATCATTATCATCGTTCACTTAAACGACTCCAAATAAAATACCAATCGAACAATCTTGATGCTGACCTTAAAGCCTTCAAAGTATCTCGCTCAATTTATAGATGTAAACTTCTCACCTATAAATCATCGTGCTTTACTGGTAAGCTTAATAAATTCTGTATGTCCTCTAAACAAGCATTTAAACTTTCATTTAAATTGGTCTTTCATTCAATTTGATGAGATCTTAATATACGACATTCAGACCAACCATACTCTTTTCTGTGCACTGACTTTTCCAGTTTCTTTCAACGAAAGATTTCTTTGCTAAGTGATTCTATTCCTGGATTTGATAACTCACTTTTTTATATAAAACATATTACCACTACTAACCACTGGTCATGCTTTACACTTCCATCTCAGACAGTAGTAGGAGAAAGTAACCGAATACGGACAGTGCCCGAATACGGACACTCTCAGGATCTCAGAAACCATAAATCCTACAAAATAATATTTAATGAATAAAATATTATTAATTATATAAATAGTCTAAAAAAGTATTTTTTATTTTTTAATTATACAAGATATTGATGATATATCCAATATACTGGTTTTTATTACGTTTTTAAATTTATGAAGAAAAAAATTCAACTTAAAACCTTCTCAAGAATATACAAATTTATCGATATAAAATAGAACACTATAATATTAAAAAATAAAGCATTCTAAAAATTATATTTATAATTTCTATATTTGTTATCAAATATTCATTAAGTTGTAATCATATATCTATAGGTCATATAGTCCCTAATACGGACACTCTAGATGTATTAATACGATCACCCTATAACCAATCAGCGCGCAGCGTATGAACTATTATGATATTCATAAAAATTGCGTGCGTTATAATATTAATACCACCAATATAGCTAAATCTAAAATTTGAATTATTTAGATACTTAAATTGTATTATTAATTAAAAAATAATAATAATAAATAAACTATTAACTAATTAATTTAGAATAAATTGTTCATAAAATGAATTATAAATAATGTAATTGTAATTTGTTTGATTATTAATAAATGATATATAGTTTATCTAATGGTATATAGGGTGTCCGTATTATAGCACATGTGCAGGGTGTATTCTGTCATGGGTACCGAATACGGACACCCCCATTATCTATGGAATTAAAAGATTAAATAAAATTTTAAAATCACAATAATATCTATAATCATATTATTATATTGTAATTTTTGAATACAAATAATGAGTCATAAAATGTTAAGACCATTTATTGTTAAATTATCCGTATTAGGTTACTTTCCCCTACTCTCGTTAATGAATTCTCTAAAATATCACTCTCCATAAGATCCTGTTCCATTATTCCAAAAAAATCCAAAGACCCAAATATGGGTCATGAACCAAAGGCTGGGAACCACTAGGGGATTTTGTTATTCATCCACAAATTGAACTAAACGAAAAATATGCTTTATTCAAGTATAAACAATATGTTTATTAAATAAAATATTGTTCCTAATATTCACAAAAAAAATATTTTTACAATTGAATATTATTTACAAAATATTTAGATGGAGTAGGCCTAACTTTACCTAAATTATAACTGCACATTTTAAAACATATATATATATATATATATATATATTGAATTGCATTGAATTTAATATGGTTTATTGAGTAGAAATAAAATATAATGCAGATGCTAAATGGAGAGTACCAGAGATTATTTTGTAATTAATGCTCAAAACAAGGGTACTCTCCAATAATATAATAATACAATAATATGACAACGATAACATTAATAATAGTAAAACGTAAAAGAAAAAAAAATAAACTAATTTAAAATTATATATACAACAAAATTAGTAAATATATATATAACATATATTAACTGTTATATATATATTAAAATTAAAATAACGAGTGTTAATAATACAATTAATATTTATTTAAATATTCAAGTTTTATATATTTTTTAAATGCATTGTATAGTAAGTTTTTACATGTATCATTTAATCCATTCCAAAGTTTAATACCATATACATTTATTGTGTGAAGTTTATTATTTGTTTTATAGTTAGGTATTGTATAATTACATTTTCCTGCTTTACATTTATGTTATGTTCGTTTTATGTTTTATTATTTTATTTTAGCTATTCTATAATTACATTTATTTCTTATATTATAATTATTTATTTTATGTTAAAATATTTATTTGTTATGTCGATTTGTAATTATTTATTAATAGATATTTAATTAATTAAATAATATATATTTAAAATTATTTTTTTTTTAAATAACAAATCAGTATTATATATTTTATAAGTATTGTGTATATTATTAGGTGTTTTATTAATTAATCTAATTATATATATATATTAATATATATAAATATATATATATATATATATATATATATATATATATATATTTAATTGCCATTTATATTCCCATTTTTAAAATTAATTTTAATTAATTTATTAAAGAGATCTGTAACTCTGAGATGTACTATAATCTTGAAAAAAATCACTCTGAATTATTAAAAATAATAAATTATGAATATTATTAATATATAGAAAAATAAAACGATCCTTGTAATGCAATAATACTTCCAGATTTGTCAATATAACTATTTGAAAACTAATTTCACCTAGAGTAATTTAGATATATTCGAATATATAATAAAAACTGATACACCTGATGAACAACAATAATAAACTATAGTATACTGATGATCAATATTATTATCTGTATTTCCAATCACAATATAATAATTCCTTAACATGTGTCTGTATTAAATAATTAATCATTTTTAATGACTCATTAGTGTAGTAGAAATATATATTTTTTATTATAATAAAGCGTTCATAGTTTATTATGTGTATCCGCTAAAATTTTTATTTATAAAATTGGGCTTTCACATATAATTATAACAACATCCATTATGGATATATCCTTGACACTTTTGATTATAAATAAACATCAGAAAACTAAAAAAAATCCTAATTAGTTCATGTTATAATCCTAATTATACACAGATATTTAATTAGGTAGATAGGCATTCTCCAATATTTAGTGAACCATCGGATACGCTTTGTATAGAGTATTTTATTTGTTAACATAATATTTTGCATGTATTTCAGAATGTATTATAAATTAAATTAGGATTATAGTAATATCCTACAGATAATTATATATTTACTATAATATAATATAATAATTTTAATGTTTGAATACTATAGTATTAAATAAAATATATTTTATTAATTTACATTAATTTTAATTACTCAATAACACATACAACTAAATGATACATTTTATTTATCGAAAATATAATCATATTCATAATATTCTAAATATAATCCATTACTAGTGAAAATAATAGATTAATTTTAATTATTCAATAACAATTACAATTAAGTGATATATTTTATTTAACGAAAATATAAGCATAATTCATAATATTCTAAATATGATCCATTAATAGTGATAATAATATATTGGGTTTCTCAAATATATAATCTAGGATAAAATGTTAAATAATGAAGTATTAAGTATAATACAGGGTAGGTAAATACTATGTATATTATGTGACTAATGCTATATTACTATAGTTAACTATACTATAGACTATTAACAATTAGTATTAAAATATAGATTCTATATTATACAGTATATATATACTTGACATTGATAATGAATTAGGCGATTTATGTGTAATTATGTACTAGTCCTAAAGTTTTACACCAATAATATAATTCTATAAATATAGAATACTAAAAGTTATGATTTATTGCCTGTTTTTATATTAATTGTTATTATTATTACGCTTTAATGATGTCGTCAGTGTGTATTTTATTATTTCCGGTGAATATGAGTATCTGTTCTCTTATAGAATATAATAAAACACGTGCAATTATAATGATTATTCAAGTTCAATAAAATAAATAATAACAACAGTAGGATTACAATGAAACAATGGTAAATTGGACAGTTATTGAATACTATTAATAGTTAATTTAGATTATACATTATAGTTATATATACTTAAATATATAGTTATGTTATGATTTTACAACTTTCTATGTGGTTCAGTTTGTTATAAAGCATTATATTTCTTTATCCAAACATGTTTTAAGAGACAGGTTCAAACCCCATCCGGACCATTAAAATAATATTTATAAGAATATTATATAATTTTGTATATATATATAAAGATTAACCCTCGTTGAAACCATGTATGCCTTAACATTAGAGCGGATTCGAAGGGAATCTTAATAATATTAGTCATTTGATTATAAGTTAAAAAAATACGTAAAAAAAACGAAAGCATAATATTCTGATCATAGGAGGAGACTTAAACCACATATCGAACAATAAAGCGGATATAAGTATACCTATCATCAAAATACAAACCGGAATGGCCAAATGCTCAATGACTATCCTCAAGAAAACAATATGTTATGTCTAAAAATCACTTTCAGAAAAGAAATGGTCAATTATAGACACATAAATTTCCAAATGAATTTAAATCACAGACTTCATAATTATAAACATATAATGGAAGAACAGTAAAAAAACTGCATCATCGAATCATAACTGCAGAAATAAATCTGAGTATCATAGCGAACAAAATGAAAGATAGAAAATGCAAATCATACGACTGGGCAACATTTCAACATGCTACTAACATTAGAAAATAGCTCATTATAACAGTAAAATCAGAAATAAGAAATCTGCACTAGCTTGGAAAACAATAAACGAAGTTAGCAGAAGGAAGAACTCCAATAAAGCGAAACTGAAAGTAACTAGTGCTAAAGAGCGAATCAAACTTTGGCATAATATTTCAAAGAGCTAATAGGCAAGATTATCCAATCAAAAATACATAGCGAAAATACTAGCACCATTTATTTCTTATAATCTGCCTCGACTATATTCTTCACAACGAAAAATATAACATGTAATTACAAAGGTATTTAATAGGTATATCAATACCACCTATACATTATAATGAAACATTGGATAACCCATCTTGTGATTAGATATTTGATACAATTTTCATCCTAACTTTATTTTTAATATATTAAAAAAAAACAAAATATTACTTGTATTATATAATTTAATAAGCGTTCCAATGATATATATTTTATTACAATAATACCTATATGATAAATATCATTGAAATACATCAACTTCGGGCTGATTTTAATATCCTAGATTTATTAGTATTAATAAATAGTATAATACTTACTTTTTGTTTATGACTTTATCCTGTAACCATTATATTAATAGTTACATTTATCAATACAAATTATATATATATATATATATATATATATATATTATATAATATACTATTATATTACTATAGTAATATAGTATTATATATTTATCTGTAGGATATTGCAATTATCCTAATTTAATTTATAATAAAATCTGAAATACATGCAAAATATTATGTTAACAAATAAAATACTCTATGCAAAAAGCGTATCCGATGTTTCACTACATATTGGCGAATGCCTATCTACCTAATTATATATCTGTGTATACTTAGGATTATAACATGAACTAATTAGGATTTTTTTAGTTTTCGGATGTTTATTTATAATCACAAGTGTCAAGGATATATCCATAATGGATGTCATTATCATTATATGTGAAATCCCAGTTTTATAAATAACAATTTTAGCGGATATACATAATAAACTATGAACGCTTTATTATATTACAAAATATATATTTCTACTACACTAATGAGTCATTCAAAATGATTCATTATTTAATATAGACACATGTTAAGGAATTATTATATTGTGATTGGAAATACAGATAATAATCATGATCATCAGTATACTATAGTTTATTATTGTTGTTCATAAGGTGTATCAGTTTTTATTATATATTCGAATATATCTAAATTACTCTAGGTGAAATTAGTTTTCAAATAGTTATATTGACAAATCTGGAAGGATTATTGTATTACAATGATAGTTTTATTTTTCTATATATTAATAATATTCATAATTTATTATTTTTAATAATTAAGAGTACTTTTTTTCAAGATGATAATTCATCTCAGAGTTACATAAAACTTTAATAGAATAATTAAAATTTATTTTAAAAATGGGAAAATAAATGGCAATATATGTATATATATATATATATATATATTAATATATATATATATATATATATAATATATATATATATAATTAGATTAATTAATAAAACACCTAATCATATACACAATACTTATAAAATACATAATAGTGATTTGTTATTTAAAACAAATTTAATTTTAAATATATATGATTTAATTAATTAAATATCTATTAATGTTATGAATAATGTATTTAATAAATAATTACCAATCGACATAACAAATAGGAATTTGAATATAAAATAAATAATTATAATATAATAAATAAATGTAATTATAGAATACCTAAATATAAAACAAATAATAAACTTCACACAATAAATGTATATGGTATTAAACTTTGGAATGGATTAAATGATACATGTAAAAACTTACTATACAATGCATTTAAAAAATATATAAAACTTGAATATTTAAATAAATATTAATTGTATTATTAACACTCGTTATTTTAATTTTAATATATATATAACAGTTAATATATGATACATATATATATTTACTAATTGCGTTGTATATATAATTTTAAATTAGTTTATTTCTTTTTTTTCTTTTACGTTTTACTATTCTTAATTTTATCGTTGTCATATTATTTTATTATATTATTAAAGAGTACCCTCGTTTTGAGCATTAATTACAAGATAATCTATGGTACTCTCCATTGAGCATAACTTGTATATTCTGCATATTTTTATTTTAGTTCAATTGTTGAATGAATAACAAAATCCCCTAGAGGTTCCCAGCCTATGCTTCATGAGCAATATTTGGGTCTTTAGATTTGTTTGGCATAATGGAACAGGATCTAATGGAGAGTGATATTTTAGAGAATTCATTAACGAGAGAAGGGGAAAGTAACCTAATACGGATACTTTAACAATAGATTGTCTTAACATTTTATGACTCATTATTTGTATTCAAAAATTACAATATATTAACATGATTATATATATTATTATGATTTTAAAATGTTATTTAATCTTTTAATTCCAAAGATATTGAGGGTGTCCATATTCGGTACCCATGTCAGAATACACCCTGCACATGTGCTATAATACGGACACCCTATATACCATTAGATAAACTATATATCATTTATTAACCAATCAAACAAATTACAATTACATTATTTATAATTAATTTTATGAACAATTTATTCTAATTGAATTAGTTAATAATTTATTTATTTTTATTATTTTTTAATTAATATTACAATTTAAGTATCTAAATAATACAAATTTTAGATTTAGCTATATTGGTGGTATTAATATTATAACTCACGCGATTTTTATGAAATCAGTAACTACACTCGGTATTACTTTCGATACTCACTTCAATGTCACAGCGCAAATAGTAAATATTATACGTACTGCTAACTACTATCTATACAACATTAGAAAGACGCGAAATAAATTAACTTTTAATTTAACCAAGTGCCTCATTCATGCCCTTGTGTTTAGTAGACTTCGGTACTGTTGTTCCCTATTTACTACCCTACCCATTCATTTATTGTACAGACTTGAAACTATTCAGCGTCGTGCAGTAAGAATCCTCTATAAACTCAAACGTCGAACAATGGTTTCCGTCTCATCTCTGATGCATCGCTTGGATGGTTAAAGTTCCGGCTAGTTTGCAAATTCCATCTCCTTTGCATAACGAATTGAGCCATCTATCGAGCCAGCCCTAATTATCTCGCGAATATTATTACTATACGAACGGATTATCGACCTCGTCGTGTTGGCTCGACTATGATGCTCAACCAACCTATCACTGCGACAGTATATACCGAATCGGCATTTGCTGTCTCAGCTCCTAAATGTTGGAATGCATTGCCAGCTGACATCAGATCAACCGATTCTGAACCTTTGTTTAACGTAAAGTAAATCATTATTTTATTTCTTTATAACTGCATTATTAGATATTGTTCTTGTTCTTTAATATATATATTGTTCTTGTTATTGTTCTTATTTTTATGTTCAAATTGTTATTTCCTTTATTATTATTATATTATATGACGCCGATAAACATATGATATTTAGTAGTCAATAAACTATTTAATAAAAATAATAATACTTGAAAGTAGTAAAATGAATTATTATGTAATAAGTTTTGGTCGTCATTCAACGTATGTCCTTTAGGGAACGACCTTCAACATAACATTATGAAAGTGAATTGATACAGGGAATTCATGATAATGGGAATATGCTAGAATGCTTGAACGATAATGCTATAACTAATTCATAGAGAATACGTTCGTTTATAAGTATTGAATTACATAAGCAATTAAGTATTAGTTTAAAAATGTGTAATCTATTTATTTTATATACGATTAAGAATACTATTATATAATATAATACATTATATATTAATACATATATATATATACTTTATTATAATATTATATATATATATATATATATAAATTATCCATTGATGATTCATATATTGTGAAGAACCTGGAATGAGAAATGGATAGATGAATATCTTAGGAACATGAAGGTAAGTTATAAAAATGAACGTCGAACAACTCTATATATAATATAGTGAAATGCAATAAAGGATTTCGTTTAACAATAATTAATATTAAATATAATCTTTATTTTATGTTTAATTATTTAGATAACCAAATATTAATTAATCTTATAAATATATGAATCCTAAACAAATAGAGAGAATATCTTATTTCTCATATGATAAAGTAGGTTTATATTAATACAAAAATAAGTAAATATATAGGTATATGAAACCTACATCTATTTTCTATTTTAATGACAATTCTAGTCTCAACTGATCTAAGATATATAATTATAGAATTGATTAGAACATTAAAAGTAGTCATAAACTAGTGTGCACGTATTATTCTTAATAATCGAACTTACTATTATAAGTGAAATAAAAATTGTTCACATTTAATGAATTTAGTATTATAAAATAACGAACGAATTATTATTAATAACTAATTATTTTATTTTTCAAACATATATCTAATGATAATTATATATATATATATATATATATATATATGTATTTATAATTATAATAGAATAATAAGATCTACAAATAAATAAATATAATTACTTAATATTAACATCGTATACATAAAATATTTCTTAATGGAGTAGGTATGATGCGTTAAGCATGTAGTGATAGCCTGAAATAGAACAATAATATAAGTTATAAATAGATGTATAATTAGAAAAGATTGTTTATTACCATTTGAAAGTATAAAACAGCCGAATAATATGATTACGGATCAGTTGTGTTTAGTCGCTTAATAACCAACTATATATTAATATCTAAACAATCATAATGTATACACTATATTTCATTGTTATATGTATATGTCAATTATCCTCGAATACAATCAATATTGATCATATCGTTAGTTTTACTATTACATATTATTAAATATACATAATATAATATTTCTATTTTAAATATTCTATATACATTAATTAAAATTAAAATTAATGTATAATATATAATTTTAAAATAATAACTTAAATATTAAACATTTAGTCCTATCTTCAAAAATATGGATATCTTTCTGATGAAATATCTACCTTGACAAACTCTGCATCGGAACTAATTATTTCTAAAGCGATTTCTAGATTCCAATATACTTCAGGACTTAAAGATACCGGTAAGTAATTATAATTATGTTATATTAAATAACCATAATATGTCATTATTAATTACATATTAATAATTATTGTATACATATATATAAGAATAATAACTGAATAGACATATAATAAATATCGAATTATTAATATTTTAATATTAAATATAGTTTTATATAATTATATCTCTACTGTAGGTTCAATAAATAAAGAAACTTTATCACTGATGAGTTTACCAAGATGTGGTAATACCGATGTATCTGACATAAGCGATCTACAAAAGCGTATTCGAAGATATAATTTAATGGGAACAGTGTGGAAACATCATAATATTACTTATAAGATATCAATATATTCTCATAAAATGTCGCATTCGGATGTAGATGAAAGTGCTGCTAAATCAATCAAGGTATTAATTATTACTTATGATATAATATTACATTAACTATTTTATTAAATATCTAAATATTAAATTCATAACTTCAATTTATTTTTAATACAAATTAAAATTACATATATAATTATATTTATACATTATGTGATTACTTACTTATTTATTTTCAGTTTTGGAGCGATGTTTCACGTTTGAATTTTCGTCAAGTTTCAGCCAATCAAAAAGCAGATGTGGACATCAAATTTGTACGAGTTAGTACTATTAATTAATATATATATATATATATGCATATATTATAACATATATTATAACATATATTTTAACTTTGTTATAATACATAAAATATAATTATATATGTTTATACATATTAGGGTAAACATGGAGATGGATTTCCATTTGATGGAAAAAATGGACTTATAGGGCACGCATTTCAGCCAGAAAGTGGTAAAGTTCATTTAGATGAAGCTGAAGATTGGACAACTGGTAGATATGGAATTAACATAGTTCAGGTATAGAGTATATTCGTATTTTGTGAATAATAAATAGTAATAATGATTTATTTACACAGGTTATGACTCATGAATTCGGACATATGTTAGGATTAAAACATTCGCCTAAAATGAGTTCTGTTATGTTCCCTTACTATTTTGGATACATACACAACTTTAAACTTAGTGCTGATGATATTAATGGAATACAATTCTTATACGGTTATTATTGTATACATAATGTATAATATTGATATGATTAATGATTAGAATCAATATTGCCTTGTCATTTATCTATATTCTATTACGTTAATATTTTATAAATTAAATATTTAGATAGGTTAATAATAACTCCACAAATAAGGGTGATGTGTTATAATTCAACTGTCATGTAATTATATATCATCTGTTGATGATAAGTTAAGTTGTATAAATAATAGGAACAAGTGAGATATTTTATTATTGGGTAATTTTAACAATTTTTAAATTAATGATATAATAATATGGTTGATATGTTATAACGTGTATAATTATTTAATTGCATAATAGCTATATAAATATAGTTACATATTTATTTAATATATATACTACTTTATTTTCTATTCATAATATAATTATCGAACAAAATACAGGATCTAATGAGTTCACGAGTACAGCAATGAAATCGACTACTCCACATATATTACCATCGACCACAGAAATCACAACTAAAAGAAGTACAACCACTACTACAACACGTACTCCACAATCTAACGATATATGCAGTAATAGTACACTCGATGCCATTACTATCGTAGACAATAAATATATACATGCTTTTAAAGGTTAATATATTTTCAAACTAAATTAATTTATAATTTAAATTATATTTAATAAATTATTAAATCTAAAGTTTAAAACATATATTTAATCAAATTTAATATTACAAATATATATATATAATTTATTATTAACATCTTGTATTTATAATATAATACAGGTGAACATTATTATGTATTAAATGGACAGAATCCAAGAACACCTCATTTCATATATAAAAAATATGACGGAATTCCTTCGAATTTGGATGCTGTGTTTTCTTTCAAAAATTATATTTTTTTTATAAAGGTTAATTTAATTAAATAAATAACTCTTGGTAAATCATAGCTACATATATAATACGAGTGTATTGTTAATACGATGAAAGTGACTTTAATACATATTTTTATTACGTA
This sequence comes from Osedax fenrisi, assembly GCA_964019155.1. Lineage (NCBI taxonomy): Eukaryota > Metazoa > Annelida > Polychaeta > Sabellida > Siboglinidae > Osedax > Osedax fenrisi. Next base: position 119,556,337 of record OZ025239.1, on the reverse strand, counting down.
ACAGGCAGGAGAACTTTACATCACCAGGAACAATAGACTAATGCATAATTCTCCGATATCCTTACACTCATTCTTTCCCGGTCTCCCGAAATCCATAAATGCCGCATTCGTTCTCGGAAAGGCTATATATTTTATTAGCAGCGGTACATATTATAAAGTCGTAATTAAACATGGAAAATTCAGAAGGGCCTACAGGACTGTTCCTCCGTTTAAACATTATCCGACTGAAATAAATGCTGTCTTGGTATGGCCTCACTATAACATTATGTATGCATTTTCGAGAAATAATTATTATGTTGCAGATATAAGACACAAACAAGTTAGTATGCATAGTTTTTATAACAATTCACATATATACTATACATATATATATATTATATATTATTTAAATTTAAACGATATTTTATTTAATATATTATTTTTATATAAAAGAGATAAATATAATATATGTAAATTAATATGAATTTTTATTTTACAGTTTTATGGAAAACATTCTAAAGCAAAATATTTATTTAATTGTTGAAACTTATCAATTAATTATATATTGATTATTTTCTTTATTTTTTATATTAACCATTAATTCCTATATCGGTATTATTTTATATGTAATCATACAATAATATTTATGTGAAATTTAATTATTTACATAGTATTATTTTTGTTATTTATTATATTTTTAATAAAATATTTCAATTTAAATCTACTGTGTTTAATAAGTTTATCTAAAATATATCACAATAATTGTAAATAGTTTACATGGTATTATATTAATAGACTGTATATATATTATATCATATAAATAATAATTAATTACAAAATATAAATGTGCTTTAGAAATATTGTTAATTATTAGCGAATCATAGATTATACAATAAATAAGATATTAAATGAATACAATTAAAATATATGTAATCTTATTTGAATTACAAGTACTAAAGAATATTTAGTTTATCATTAATACATAAATAAATTAGAGTTCATAGTTACATACGAAATTTTCATTACTTCTGAAATTAAATTAAACCCCGAATATATACATAATGGAATTACACCTAATATATGATTATTATAAATGTACCTTACCTTACCAGGTAGAGCTTGCTCGGTAATCCATGACATGATTTTTCCAACCTTCTCTATCATCTATCGCTGTTTTCATCTCATATATCGTTGTAAGATTCGTATCGTCTATTAGTTGATCGATGTACGTTTTTGCTGGGCGTCGTTTTCGTTTACCATGATGTGGTTGCCACAGTATTAGATCGCTTGCCAGTTCATCTTTACTTCTCCAATAGTGCCTGGTAAACATTAATCTTTAATCATTAATTCGTTATGATTTGATGATTTGTGGTATACCACCATATAGTTGTTCATTTGATAGATAGATAGAGTTTATTGTTTAAAACAATAATACAAAAAAGAACAAATAACGAATATAAACTAATTTATATAATTATTTAAAAATGCCATGTTTCAAATGGTTAAGATATGGATTTAACAAATAATAAAAAAGAGAATAATAATAAGGCGATTTATTCTGATGCAAATACTTCATCAACGTATCATCTTTAAGGGAAGGGGTCGTCAATCCCTATGTCTTGGAGGTACAAACTTGACCCAAGAGTTTTTCCACTGACAATCGTAATATAATAATAAAGAGAATGCAACCGAATAAAATAACATAATAATTGAATAATACAAATTAATAAAGTAAAATAAAATGTAAATATTGATACAATCAAATATCAAGCCTTGTAATAAATTGAGTAACCGAAGATACTGAACAAGTATAATTATATAGCAAATTCCAATGAGTTGAAATACGATTACTAAAATAATTCTAATAGCAATTTTCTAATAGCAAGTTCTAGGTCCCATTTACACATCCATGATGATAGTTCAAATAGATAATATCTCCAGGATGTATTCGTTACAGCATGAAGCATACGAGTGTAGGCTCATTAATGCACCTATTACTCTATAAACTAATCGGAAGGAACATAATTATTATTTGTTAACTAATAGGAGTAATTATTTAATTATTTATTTAAATTTTAAATAATTTTAATATTATGTAAATTGTACGTTATTAAATATTTTCTTTTGATTTTCGACGCTTCATTGCTCTGGCACAATACGTCATTAAAATAAATTAAATTAACATTATTTAGAAATATTGTTAATTTAAACATATTAATAGTATCATATAGAACAAGTTTACTTAATGTTTTCACTATATGTGTAATATAATACAATACAATGCATATAGCATGCTATACAACACATATATTCCGTTATAATACACTTATGGACGTAATACAATAGGTTATTGTTCCTAAACGAACATTTGCTATTAATAATAATATCATTGCCAAATTTAATGTATTTTCGGATGTGACATTTAATAATAATATCCGGTCCTATTAAATATACTCTCAACTTTTTACTATTTCCATTGTTATGTTTATTTAATTATAAATATAGTTCAGTGATATAAACTTTAATAAAAAACATCACTATATTATGGACGGATATTATTATCAATGGGAACCGGATTAATTATATAATGTGAATCAAATCTGAAAGAAATACAAATATCGAAATACAAGTAGGGGGTACTACATTATATAGGCCACTTGACAATTAGCTAGGTAACTCAACAACTATTTGTTCTAAATTTGTTCTACACTATATATTTTTTAAATATAATATAAATATTTAATTATTTTGTTAACTATTCCATGTATAGAAAACTATTATACATGTCATTAAATATTTCTTAATACTTCTTTAGTAATATCTAACAATTAATAATCTAGTGACATTGACATACATTGAGAATAAATCTATATATATCCTCATGATATACGCTAGTAAATATGGTTGCTTTTTATTATATTGTTATACATTATATTTTATTATTAACTTTAATTTATTAATATAATTTAAATTCTATCTGTAATTAATCAATGAATATGTAATACTAGTATAAAACAAATATTATATTATATGTATGTATAAATAACATTTATTTGAACAGAGTATATCTATGTTTATCTAGAAAACATACATACCAGATAAACAAGATATAATAAACAATAATAATGCTAATCGTGATTATTAAAGGTATTTTCATTCAAGGTATAATAATTTCTACGCGCGTGTCTGCACTAAATAATGAATCATTATTAATGGCGCATTAGTGTAGTAGATATTATATCTTTTTTGTTATAATACTACTGACGCACTAGTAAAACGTATAGTTTTTTATTATATTACTAACGTTAATTGTATCAAGTATATCCGCTATAATTGTTATTTATAAAACTTGTATTTCACATTTAATTATAACAACATCCGTTATGTATTTATCCAAGACACTAATGGTTATAATTAAACATCCGAAAACTAACAAATTCGAATTAGATATTGTTATTATACTAATTATTTGATATATTTATATAATAATTGTATATATGAATATGATCTTATTAGATATATTCTAAGACCCAATATTTAAGTCAATCTATTATAGTGTATGTATTATTGTTTACACCTATACTTTACAAGTTAGTGTACTTATCAAATAAAAAATGATATCTTCAATGAATTATATTTATATTTGTAGGAATAAAATGTTATTCAATGCTCTGTAAAATTGTAGTGCTTTTGAATACAAAAAAATATTATTTATTAATCCATACTAATATTATAAGATTTAACAATCTTTTTTTATATAATCATTATTTATTATTAAAACGTAAATATTTTATATATATAAAAAATTCATATACTTAAAAAATATATGTTAACATTTTATATATTAAGTGGAAATAATATTTGAATCATTATCATCGTTCACTTAAACGACTCCAAATAAAATACCAATCGAACAATCTTGATGCTGACCTTAAAGCCTTCAAAGTATCTCGCTCAATTTATAGATGTAAACTTCTCACCTATAAATCATCGTGCTTTACTGGTAAGCTTAATAAATTATGTATGTCCTCTAAACAAGCATTTAAACTTTCATTTAAATTGGTCTTTCATTCAATTTGATGAGATCTTAATAGACGACATTCAGACCAACCATACTCTTTTCTGTGCACTGACTTTTCCAGTTTCTTTCAACGAAAGATTTCTTTGCTAAGTGATTCTATTCCTGGATTTGATAACTCAATTTTTTATATAAAACATATTACCACTACTAACCACTGGTCATGCTTTACACTTCCATCTCAGACAGTAGTAGGAGAAAGTAACCGAATACGGACAGTGCCCGAATACGGACACTATCGGTATCTCAGAAACCATAAATCCTACAAAATAATATTTAATGAATAAAATATTATTAATTATATAAATAGTCTAAAAAAGTATTTTTTATTTTTTAATTATACAAGATATTGATGATATATCCAATATACTGGTTTTTATTACGTTTTTAAATTTATGAAGAAAAAAATTCAACTTAAAACCTTCTCAAGAATATACAAATTTATCGATATAAAATAGAACACTATAATATTAAAAAATAAAGCATTCTAAAAATTATATTTATAATTTCTATATTTGTTATCAAATATTCATTAAGTTGTAATCATATATCTATAGGTCATATAGTCCCTAATACGGACACTCTAGATGTATTAATACGATCACCCTATAACCAATCAGCAGCGTATGAACTATTATGATATTCATAAAAATTGCGTGCGTTATAATATTAATACCACCAATATAGCTAATTCTAAAATTTGAATTATTTAGATACTTAAATTGTATTATTAATTAAAAAATAATAATAATAAATAAACTATTAACTAATTAATTTAGAATAAATTGTTCATAAAATTAATTATAAATAATGTAATTGTAATTTGTTTGATTGGTTAATAAATGATATATAGTTTATCTAATGGAATATAGGGTGTCCATATTATAGCACATGTGCAGGGTGTATTCTGTCATGGGTACCGAATATGGACACCCTCAATATCTATGGAATTAAAATATTAAATAAAATTTTAAAATCACAATAATATCTATAATCATATTATTATATTGTAATTTTTGAATACAAATAATGAGTCATAAAATGTTAAGACCATTTATTGTTAAATTATCCGTATTAGGTTACTTTCCCCTACTCTCGTTAATGAATTCTCTAAAATATCACTCTCCATAAGATCCTGTTCCATTATTCCAAACAAATCCAAAGACCCAAATATGGGTCATGCACCAAAGGCTGGGAACCACTAGGGGATTTTGTTATTCATCCACACATTGAACTAAATGGAAAATATGCTTTATTCAAGTATAAACAATATGTTTATTAAATAAAAGGCTATTTTCGAATATTATTCCTAATGTTCACAACATAATTATTTGTACAATTGACAATTATTTACAAACTATTTAGATGGAGTAACCTTCCCTAAATTATAACTGCACATTTTAAGAAATATATATATATATATATATATATATATATTGAATTGCATTGAATTGAATATGGTTTATTGAGTAGAAATAACATATAAAGCAGAATATACAATTTATGCTCAATGGAGAGTACCAGATATTATCTTGCAATTAATGCTTAAAACGAGGATACTCTCCAATAATATAATAATACAATAATATGACAACGATACAATTAAGAATAGTAAAACGCAAAAGAAAAAAAGAAATAAACTAATTTAAAATTATATATACAACATAATTAGTAAATATATATAAAATATATTAACTGCATATATTAAAATTATAATAACGAGTGTTAATAATAAAATTTATATTTATTTAAATATTCAAGTTTTATATATTTTTTAAATGCATTGTATGGTAAGTTTTTACATGTATTATTTAATCCATTCCAAAGTGTAATACCATATACATTTACTGTGTGAAGTTTATTATTTGTTTTATATTTAGGTATTCTATAATTACATTTATTTCTTATATTATAATTATTTATTTTATATTCAAATTCCTATTTGTTATGTCGATTGGTAATTATTTATTAATAGATATTTAATTAATTAAATCATATATATTTAAAATTAAATTTAAAAAAAATAACAAATCAGTATTATATATTTTATAAGTATTGTGCATATGATTAGGTGTTTTATTAATTAATCTAATTATATATATATATATATATATATATATATATATATATATATATATATATATATATATATATATATAATTGCCATTTATATTCCCATTTTTAAAATAAATTGTTATTATTTTATTAAAGAGATCTGTAACTCTGAGATGTACTATCATCTTGAAAAAAATTACTCTGACTCTTTGAAAATAATAAATAAGGAATATTATTAATATATAGAAAAATAAAACGATACTTGTAATACTCTAGATTTGTCAATATAACTATTTGAAAACTAATTTCACCTATAGTAATTTAGATATATTCGAATATATAATAAAAACTGATACACCTGATGAACAATAATAATAAACTATAGCATACTGATGATCAAGATTATTATCTGTATTTCCAATCACAATATAATAATTCCTTAACATGTATCTATATTAAATAATGAAACATTTTTAATGACTCATTAGTGTAGTAGATATATATATATATATATATATATATATATATATATATATATATATATTTTATAATAAAGCGTTTATAGTTTATTATGTGTATCCGCTATAATTGTTATTTATAAAACTGGGATTTCACATATAATTATAACGACATCCATTATGGATTTATCCACTACACTTGTGATTATAAATAAACATCCGAAAACTAAAAAAATCCTAATTAGTTCATATTATAATCCTAATTATACACAGATATAATATTAGGTAGGTAGGCATTCGCCAATATTTAGTGAAACATCGGATACGATTTTTTGCATAGAGTATTTTATTCGTTAACATAGTATTTTGCATGTATTTCAGATTTTATTATAAATTAAATTAGGATTATAGTAATATTACTAAATATTAAAATTAAATTTTAAATTTTAAATTGAATATTATTTACAAAATATATATATGGAGTAACCTTCCCTAAAGTCATAACTACACATTTTAAGAAAGATATATATTTAATTTCCATTTATTTTCCCATTGTGAATATAAAATAAAACAATTTTATTAAAGAGATATCATCTCAGATTTTTTAGAAAAATATGTTTTATCTATCATTTAAAAAAAAATAACCATGCATTTTTGCAAAGAATATACTAGGAATATCATTAATATATGGTAACATAAGATTCGACCTAAACAATCATTGCGTTCCTCAGATTTGATAATATAATTATTTGAAATATATTATTTGAATACTTTGGTAATTTGAGATATATTTGATATACAATTTTAGAACTATTTTATTATTTTATTAGATATACGTATAAATGGTACCGTATGAATTTAAATTAAATAATTGTTTTTTTTATTATAAGAAACCATATAAAATGCTTTTGTAAAATCAATATATTGCATTAATCAATTTAATGTACCAATACTTTAAATATTTTGATACTTATACTTCTGAAGATGTTCCAATTATAAATCATTTACTTAGTTAATATGTAATGTTAGTGATAACATAATAATAAGAGCGAAGTTAGACTAGGTATACTACATAATAGCACAATAATGTATAATACCAAGAATGTCCGAGTCCAAGGATGTATGACGGAATTTCTATAATGAAGAAGCCGAGTAAATAAGTAGGGTTATATGGGGAGTACGGTATACAGTTAGGATGAAGTGGGGAATTTGTATGTTTATATATTATGGGGAGATACCTATTTCAAAAGTGTAAACATTTCCATTATACATAATTTAGATGTGCATCTATATATATATATATATATATATATATATATATATATATATATATATTGACATATATGTTATTACTAATATATAAATTCTAGCGTGATATTACACATGTGAGGTCATGCATTATACGTTAGATCTAGAACGTTTACTTCTTATTTATACCTTATATTGGTAATAATATTATAGTATATGTAATATCATTATGTATATATTCATTGTTTAATTTAATTTCACAAATAATAAACATTTCTTATGTAACTATAAACTCTACTATATTGATTTATTGTATTGTATAGTATTGTATTTTAATGTATTGATAAGCTAAATATTCTTTAGTATTTATAATTCAAATAAAATTACATATATTAATAATATTAATATCTTATTTATTGTTTAATCTATGCGTTAATATATGTTTAATCTATACGCTAATAATTAATAATATTACTAAACAACATTTATATTTTGTAATTAATTATTATTTATATGATATAATATACATACAGTCTATTAATATCATACCATGTAAACTATTTACAATTATAGTGATATATTTTAGATACATTTATAGAATTAAACTAAGTAGATTTAAATTGAAATATTTTATTAAAAATATAATAAATAACAAAAATAATACTATGTAAAAACAATTAAATTTCACATAAACATTATTGTATGATTACAAATAAAATAATACCGATATAGGAAATAATGGATAATATAAAAAATAAAGAAAATAATCAATATAGTATTAATTGATAAGTTTCAACAATTAAATACATATTTTGCTGTAGAGTGTTTTCCATAAAACTGTAAAATAAAAATTCATATTAATTTACATATATTATATTTATCTCTTTTATATAAAAATAATATATTAAATAAAATATCGTTTAAATTTAAATAATATATATATATATAGTATATATGTGAATTGTTATACAAACTATGCATACTAACTCGTTTGTGTCTTATATCTGCAACATAATAATTATTTCTCGAAAATGCATACATAATGTTATAGTGAGGCCATACCAAGACAGCATTTATTTCAGTCGGAGAATGTTTAAACGGAGGAACAGTCCTGTAGGCCCTTCTGACTTTTCCATGTTTAATTACGACTTTATAATATGTACCGCTGCTAATAAAATATATAGCCTTTCCGAGAACGAATGCGGCATTTATGGATTTCGGGACACCGGGAAAGAATGAGTGTAAGGATATCGGAGAATTGTGCATTAGTCTATTGTTCCTGGTGATGTAAAGTTCTCCTGCCTGTTACGTAATAAAGATATGTATTAAAGTCACTTTCAATGTATTCACAATACAATCATATTACATATGTAGGTATGATTTACCATGAGTTATTTATTTAATTAAATTAACCTTTATAAAAAAAATATAATTTTTGAAAGAAAACACAGCATCCAAATTTGAAGGAATTCCATCAAATTTTCTATATATGAGATGAGGTTTTCTTGGATTCTGTCCATTTAATACATAATAATGTTCACCTGTATTATTTTATAAATACAAGATGTTAATAATAAATTATATATACATATATTTGTAAGATTAAATGTTATTAATATATGTTGTAAACTTTAGATTTAATAATTTATTAAATATATTAATAAATTAATTTAAATTATAAATTAATTTAGTTTGAAAATATATTAACCTTTAAAAGCATGTATATATTTATTGTCTACGATAGTAATGGCATCGAGTGTACTATTACTGCATATATCGTTAGATTGTGGAGTACGTTTTGTAGTAGTGGTTGTACTTCTTTTAGTTGTGATTTCTGTGGTCGATGGTAATATATGTGCAGTAGTCGATTTCATTTCTGTACTTGTGAACTCATTAGATCCTGTATTTTGTTCGATAATTATATTACGAATAGAAAATCATTAATTTAAAAATTGTTAATATTACCCAATAATAAAATATCTCACTTGTTTCTATTATTTATATAACTTAACTTATCATCAACAGATGATATATAATTACATGACAGTTGAATTTTAACACATCACCCTTATTTGTGGAGTTATTATATATCTATATAAATATTTAATTTATAAAATATTACCGTAATAGAATATAGATATAGAGACAAGGCAATATTGATTCTAATCATTAATCATATAAATAGTATACATTATGTATACAATAATAACCGTATAAGAATTGTATTCCATTAATATCATCAGCACTAAGTTTAAAGTTATGTATGTATCCAAAATAGTAAGGGAACATAACAGAACTCATTTTAGGCGAATGTTTTAATCCTAACATATGTCCGAATTCATGAGTCATAACCTGTATAAATAAACCACTTTTACTATTTATTATTCACAAAATACGAATATACTCTATACCTGAACGATGTTAATTCCATATCTACCAGTGGTCCAATTTTCAGCTTCATCTAAATGAACTTTACCACTTTCTGGCTGAAATGCGTGCCCTATAAGTCCATTTTTTCCATCAAATGGAAATCCATCTCCATGTTTACCCTAATAAGTATAAACATATATAATTATATTTTATGTATTATAACAAAGTTAAAATATATGTTATAATATATGTTATAATATATGCATATATATTAATTAATAGTACTAACTCGTACAAATTTGATGTCCACATCTGCTTTTTGATTGGCTGAAACTTGACGAAAATTCAAACGTGAAACATCGCTCCAAAACTGAAAATAAATAAGTAAGTAATCACATAATGTATTAAATATAATTATATATGTAATTTTAATTTGTATTAAAAATAAATTGAAGTTATGAATTTAATATTTAGATATTTAATAAAATAGTTAATGTAATATTATATATCATAAGTAATAATTAATACCTTGATTGATTTAGCAGCACTTTCATCTACATCCGAATGCGACATTTTATGAGAATATATTGATATCTTATAAGTAATATTATGATGTTTCCAAACTGTTCCCATTAAATTATATCTTCGAATACGCTTTTGTAGATCGCTTATGTCAGATACATCGGTATTACCACATCTTGGTAAACTCATCAATGATAAAGTTTCTTTATTTATTGAACCTACAGTAGATATATAATTATATAAAACTATATTACACATTACAATATTAATAATTCGATATTTATTATATGGCTAGTCAGTAATTATTCTTATATATATATAAGAATAAGTATTAATATGTAATTAATAATTAAATATTATCGGTATTTAATATAACATAAGTACAATGTCTACCTGTATCTTTAATTCCTGACGTATATTGGAATCTAGAAATCGCTTTAGAAATAATTAATTCCGATGTAGAGGTTTTCAAGGTAGATATTTTATCAGAAAGAAATCCATATTTTTGAAGATAGGACTAAATGTTTAATATTTAAGTTATTATTTTAAATGATGCATGATATTTTATTTAAATATATAAATATATATATATATATATGTATATATATATATATATATATATATATATTATAGATACTTGTATATAGTAATATTATATTATGTATTTTTAATAATATGTAATGGTAAAACTTACGATATGATTAATATTGATTGTATTCGAGGATACTTGACATATACATATAACAATGAAATATAATGTATACATTATGATTGTTTAGATATTAATATATAGTTGTTTATTAAGCGACTAAACATAACTGATCCGTAATCATATTATTCGGCTGTTTTATACTTTCTAATGGTAATAAATAATCATTTCTAATAACTCATCTATTTATAACTCGTATTATTGTTCTATTTCAGGCTATCACTACATGCTTAGCGTATCATACCTACTCCATTAAGAAAGATTTTATGTATACGATGTTAATATTAAGTAATTATATTTATTTATTTGTAGATCTTATTATTCTATTATAATTATAAATACATATATATATATATATATAATTATCATTAGATATATGTTTGAAAAATAAAATAATTAGTTATTAATAATAATTAGTTCGTTATTTTATAATACTAAATTCATTAAATGTGAACAATTTTTATTTCACTTATAATAGTAAGTTCGATTATTAAGAATAATACGTGCACACTAGTTTATGACTACTTTTAATGTTCTAATCAATTCTATAATTATATATCTTAGATCAGTTGAGACTAGAATTGTCATTAAAATAGAAAATAGATGTAGGTTTCATATACCTATATATTTACTTATTTTTGTATTAATATAAACCTACTTTATCATATGAGAAATAAGATATTCTCTCTATTTGTTTAGGATTCATATATTTATAAGATTAATTAATATTTGGTTATCTAAATAATTAAACATAAAATAAAGATTATATTTAATATTAAATATTGTTAAACGAAATCCTTATTGCATTTCACTATATTATATATAGAGTTGTTCGACGTTCATTTTTATAACGTACCTTCATGTTCCTAATATATTCATCTATCCATTTCTCATTCCAGGTTCTTCACAATATATGAATCATCAATGGATAATTTATATATATATATATATATATATATAATATTATAATAAAGTATATATATATGTATTAATATATAATGTATTATATTATATAATAGTATTCTTATTGGATATAAAATAAATAGATTACACATTTTTGAACTAATACTTAATTATTTATGTAATTCCATACTTATAAACGAACGTATTTTTTATGAATTATTTCTAGCAGTAGTGTTCAAGCATTCTAGCACATTCCCATTATCATGAATTATTCTGTATCCGTTCATTTCACCGTGTCCATTCACTTCATAATGTTATGTTTAAGGTCGTTCCCAGAAGGACATACGTTGAATGACGACCAATACTTATTATATAATAATTAATTTTACTACTTTCAAGTAGTATACACATATATATAATTCATCAGTTAACATATATTAACTATAAGATATTATAATAGAAATATAAAATATATTCGGTACATTTGATGAAATTCTTAAATTTATTTGTAACTATAAAATTACCTTTCAAGTTGTCGCATCCTTGATACATATTTATTTTGTGCAATACATTATGTTGCAGTACAACATGTATATATATATTTAAATATATAAACTATAATATAGTAATAAAACGTTTACTCGAATAATTATAATTTGATTGGAACCGATATATCATTATTAATGTAATTCTATCTTCACATATTTAATAAATTATATATATATATATGAGATACAATATAATACTTTTTTTTTAAATAATATATTATAAGATAAAGTAATCTTAAAAATAATATTTTGGAACCTATTTCAAAATGTAAAAAAGTTAAGTCATATATATATATATAAGAGTTGTAAACATTTATTTGTTGGACATAATAATTAAACTAGTAAGTTAGCTAATTAGTTTAAACTAGTTTATCCTATATATATGTACTTATTACTCGATACACTAATCGGAAGTTAAATTATTATTATTTGTTAACTAATAGGAGTAAATATTTAAATAATTTTAATATTAAGTTAATTGTACGTTATTAAATATTTGTTTTGACGTTCGACTCTTCATTGCTCTGGCACAATACTACATTACAATAAATTAAATTAAAAGTATTTAGAAACATTGTTAATTTAAACATATTTATAGTATCCTATAGAATAAGTTTACTTAATGGTTTTACTATATGTTTAATATAATACAATACTATATAGCATGCTATACAACACATATATTCCGTTATAATACACTTGTGTACGTAATAAAATAGGTTATTGTTCCTAAACGATCATTAGCTATTAATAATAATAGCATTGCCAAATTTAATGTGTTTTCGGATGTGACATTTAATAATAATATCCGATCTCAAAAAATATACTGTCAACTTTTTACTATTTCCATTGTTATGTTTATTTAATTATAAATATAGTTCAGTGATATTTAATAAAAAACATCACTATAGTGAAGGATATTATTATCAATGGGAACCGGATTAATTATATAATGTGAATCAAATCTGAAAGAAATACAAATATCGAAATACAAGTAGGGGGTACTACATTATGTAGGCCACTTGACAATTAGCTAGGTAACTCAACAACTATTTGTTCTAAATTTGTTCTACACTATATATTTTTTAAATATAATATAAATATTTAATTATTTTGTTAACTATTCCATGTATAGATAACTATTGTACATGTCATTAAATATTTCTTAATACTTCTTTAGTAATATCTAACTATTAATAATGTATTGACCTTGAAATCTCGTGAGAGTACATCTATATATCCCCATGATGTAAGCTAGTAAATATGGTTGTTTTTATTATATTGTTATACATTATATTTAATTATTAACTTTAATTTATTAATATAATTTAAATTCTATCTGTAATTAATCAATGAATATGTAATACTAGTATAAAACAAATATTATATTATATGTATGTATAAATAACATTTATTTGAACAGAGTATATCTATGTTTATCTAGAAAACATACACACCAGATAAACAAGATATAATAAACAATAATAATGCTAATCATGATTATTAAGGGTATTTTCATTCAAGACATAATAATTTCTACGCGCGTGTCTGCACTAAATAATGAATCATTATTAATGTCGCATTAGTGTAGTAGATATTATATCTTTTTTATTATAATACTACTGACTAACTAGTAAAACGTATAGTTTTTTATTATAATACTAACGTTAATTGTATCAAGTATATCCGCTATAATTGTTATTTATAAAACTGGTATTTCACATTTAATTATAACAACATCCGTTATGTATTTATCCAAGACACTAATGGTTACAATTAAACATCCGAAAACTAAAAAATTCGAATTAGATATTATTATTATACTAATTATTTGATATATTTATATAATAATTGTATAGATGAATATGATCTTATTAGCTATATTTTAAGACTCAATATTTAATTCAATCTATTACAGTGTGTGTATTATTGTTTATAGGCTATATTTTACAAGTTAGTGTACTTATCAAATACAAAATGGTATCTTCAATGAATTATATTTATATTTGTAGGAATAAAATGTTATTCAATGCTCTGTAAAATTGTAGTGCTTTTGAATACAACAAAATATTATTTATTAATCCATACTAATATTATAAGATTTAACTATCTTTTTTTATATAAACATTATTTATTATTAAAACGTAAATATTTTATATATATAAAAAATTCGTATACATAACAAATATATGTTAACATTTTATATATTAAGTGGATATAATATTTGATTAAAATTCATTATCATCGTTCACTTAAACGACTCCAAATAAAATACCAATCGACCAATCTTGATGCTGATCTTAAAGCCTTCAAAGTATCTCGCTCAATTTATAGATGTAAACTTCTCACCTATAAATCATCCTACTTTACTGGTAAGCTTAATAACTTCGGTATGTCCTCATAGCCTAACCTTCCCTAAATTATAACTGCACATTTTATGACATATATATATATATATATACATATATATATATATATATATATATATATATATATATATATATATATATTGAATTGCATTGAATTTAATATGGTTTATTGAGTAGAAATAAAATATAATGCAGATGCTCAATGGAGAGTACCAGAGATTATTTTGTAATTAATGCTCAAAACGAGGGTACTCTCCAATAATATAATAATACAATAATATGACAACGATAAAATTAATAATAGTAAAACGTAAAAGAAAAAAAAGAAATAAACTAATTTAAAATTATATATACAACAAAATTAGTAAATATATATATAAAATATATTAACTGTTATATATATATATTAAAATTAAAATAATGAGTGTTAATAATACAATTAATATTTATTTAAATATTCAAGTTTTATATATTTTTTAAATGCATTGTATAGTAAGTTTTTACATGTATCATTTAATCCATTCCAAAGTTTAATACCATATACATTTATTGTGTGAAGTTTATTATTTGTTTTATATTTAGGTATATAATAATTACATTTTCCTGCTTTACATTTATGTTATGTTAGTTTTATGTTTTATTATTTTATTTTAGCTATTCTATAATTACATTTATTTCTTATATTATAATTATTTATTTTATGTTAAAATATTTATTTGTTATGTCGATTTGTAATTATTTATTAATAGATATTTAATTAATTAAATAATATATATTTAAAATTATTTTTTTTTTTAAATAACAAATCAGTATTATATATTTTATAAGTATTGTGTATATTATTAGGTGTTTTATTAATTAATCTAATTATATATATATATATATATATTAATATATATAAATATATATATATATATATATTTAATTGCCATTTATATTCCCATTTTTAAAATTAATTTCAATTATTTTATTAAAGAGATCTGTAACTCTGAGATGTACTATCATCTTGAAAAAAATCACTCTGAATTATTAAAAATAATAAATTATGAATATTATTAATAGAAAAATAAAACGATCCTTGTAATACAATAATCCTTCCAGATTTGTCAATATAACTATTTGAAAACTAATTTAACCTAGAGTAATTTAGATATATTCGAATATATAATAAAAATTGATACACCTGATGAACAACAATAATAAACTATAGTATACTGATGATCAAGATTATTATCTGTATTTCCAATCACAATATAATAATTCCTTAACATGTGTCTGTATTAAATAATGAATCATTTTTTAATGACTCATTAGTGTAGTAGAAATATATATATTTTATTATAATAAAGCGTTCATAGTTTATTATGTGTATCCGCTATAATTGTTATTTATAAAACTGGGATCTCACATAAAATTATAACGACATTCAGTATTGATATATCCTTGATACTTTTGATTATAAATAAACATCCGACAACTAAAAAAAATCCTAATTAGTTCATTTTATAATCCTAATTATACACAGATATTTAATTAGGTAGATATGCATTCGCCAATATTTAGTGAAACATCGGATACGCTTTTGTATAGATATTTTATTTGTTAACATAGTATTTTGCATGTATTTCAGATTTTATTATAAATTAAATTAGGATTATAGTAATATCCTACAGATAATTATATATTTACTATAATATAATATAATAGTTTTAATGTTTGAATACTATAGTATTAAATAAAATATATTTTATTAATTTACATTATTAATTTATTAATTTATTAATTTTAATTATTCAATAACACATACAACTAAATGATACATTTTATTTATCGAAAATATAATCATATTCATAATATTCTAAATATAATCCATTACTAGTGAAAATAATAGATTAATTTTAATTATTCAATAACAATTACAATTAAGTGATATATTTTATTTATCGAAAATATAAGCATAATTCATAATATTCTAAATATGATCCATTAATAGTGTTAATAATATATTGGGTTTCTCAAATATATAATCTAGGATAAAATGTTAAATAATGAAGTATTAAGTATAATACAGGGTGGGTAAATACTATGTATATTATGTGACTAATGCTATATTACTATAGTTAACTATATAATAGACTATTAACAATTAGTATTAAAATATAGATTCTATATTATACAGTATATATATATATATATATATATGCTTGACATTGATAATGAATTAGGCGATTTATGTGATTTTATAATACATTAAATTAGGATAATTGCAATATCCTACAGATAAATATATAGTACTATGTTACTATAGTAATATAATAGTACATTATATCAAATATATATATAATTTGTATTGATACATTTAACTATTAATATAATTGTTACAGGATAAAGTCATAAACAAAAAATAAGTATTATACTATTTATTAATACTAATAAATCTATGATATTAAAATCAGCCAGACGTTGATGTATGTCAATGATATCATTCATATAGGTATTATTATAATAAAATATATATCATTGGAACGCTTATTAAATTATATAATACAAGTAATATTTTGTTTTTTTTAATATATTAAAAATTAAGTTATGATGAAAATTGTATTAAATATCTACTCACAAGATGGGTTATCCAATTTGTCTTATATATTTTATATTTATTCATTTTTATATCTATTGTAATATTTGATAAATTATATTTATATTTTCTTTATACTTTGAATTATACAATTTTATCTATTCTATTTCATTAGTTAATTATTATGTTGGTATTAGTATTTCCCGTTATTTTCAGATATATTTATACGTTATAAATACCGTTTATATTTCTTTATGAGTTTACATAATGTATTACGATGAGCAGATTTGATTATTATTATTATATATATATATGAATATTATCTTAATCAAATTCAAATATATGGGTAAGAATAATAATACCTTAATTTTAATTTTTGAATAATATCTTATTAATTTACACTTTAATTTATACATTTAAGTGATACATTTTAGTTATCGAAAATATAAGCATAATCATAATATTCTAAATATGATCCATTACTAGTGATAATGGGTTTCTCAAATATAGAATCAATGATAAAATGTTAAATAATTAAGTATTAAGTATAATAGAGAGTGGATAAATACTATGTATATTATGTCACTAATGCTATATTACTATTATTATAGTTAACTATACTATAGACTATTAACAATTAGTATTAAAATATGGATTCTATATTATACAGGATATATATATATATATATATATATATATATATATATATATATATATATATATGACATTGATAATGATAGATTAGGCGATATATGTATAATTATGTACTAGTTATAAAGTGTTACACCAATAATATAATTCTATAAATATAGAATACTAAACGTTATGATTTATTGCCTATTTTTATATTAATTGTTATTATTATTACGCTTTAATGATGTCGTCAGTGTGTATTTTATTATTTCCGGTAAATATGATTATCTGTTCTCTTATAGAATATAATAAAACACGTGCAATTATAATGATTATTCAAGTTCAATAAAATAAATAATAACAACAGTAGAATTACAATGAAACAATGGTAAACTGGACACTGAGTGAATACTATTAATAGTTAATTTAGATTATATATTATAGTTATATATACTTAAATATATAGTTATGTTATGATTTTACAACTTTCTGTGTGGTTCAGTTTGTTATAAAGCATTATATTTCTTTATCCAAACATGTTTTAGGAGACAGGTTCAAACCCCATCCGGACATTAAAATATGTCTTAAAATAATATTTAGAAGAATATTATATAATTGTGTATATATATATAAAGATTAATCCTCGTTGAAACCATGTATACCTTAAAATTTGAGCGGATTCGAAGGGAATCTTAATAATAGTAGTCATTTGGTGATAAGTGAAAAAAAAACGTAAATAAACCAAAGCATAATATTCTGATCATAGGATGAGACTTAAACGCACATATCTAACAATAAAGCGGATATAAGTATACCTATCATCAAAATACAAACAGGAATGGCCAAATGCTCAAGAACTATCTTCAAGAAAACAATATGTTATGTCTAAAAATCACTTTAAGAAAAGAAATGGTCAATTATAGACACATAACTTTCCAAATGAATTTAAATCACAGACTTCATAATTATAAACATATAATGGAAGAACAGTAAAAAAACTGCATCATCGAATCATAACTGCAGAAATAAATCTGAGTATCATAGCGAACAAAATGAAAGATAGAAAATGCAAATCATACGACTGGGCAACATTTCAACATGCTACCAACATTAGAAAATAGCTCATTATAACAGTAAAATCAGAAATAAGAAATCTGCACTAGCTTGGAAAACAATAAACGAAGTTAGCAGAAGCAAGAACTCCAATAAAGCGAAACTGAAAGTAACTAGTGCTAAAGAGCGAATCAAACTTTGGCATAATATTTCAAAGAGCTAATAGGCAAGATTATCCAATCAAAAATACATAGCGAAAATACTAGCACCATTTATTTCTTATAATCTGCCTCGACTATATTCTTCACAACGAAAAATATAACATGTAATTACAAAGGTATTTAATAGGTATATCAATACCACCTATACATTATAATGAAACATTGGATAACCCATCTTGTGAGTAGATATTTGATACAATTTGCATCCTAACTTTATTTTTAATATATTAAAAAAAAACAAAATATGACTTGTATTATATAATTTAATAAGCGTTCCAATGATATATATTTTATTACAATAATACCTATATGATAAATATCATTGAAATACATCAACTTCGGGCTGATTTTAATATCCTAGATTTATTAGTATTAATAAATAGTATAATACTTACTTTTTGTTTATGACTTTATCCTGTAACCATTATATTAATAGTTACATTTATCAATAAAAATTATATATATATATATATATTATATAATGTACTATTATATTACTATAGTAATATAGTATTATATATTTATCTGTAGGATATTGCAATTATCCTAATTTAATTTATAATAAAATCTGAAATACATGCAAAATATTATGTTAACAAATAAAATACTCTATTCAAAAAGCGTATCCGATGTTTCACTAAATATTGGCGAATGCCTATCTACCTAATTATATATCTGTGTATACTTAGGATTATAACATGAACTAATTAGGATTTTTTTAGTTTTCGGATGTTTATTTATAATCACAAGTGTCAAGGATATATCCATAATGGATGTCGTTATCATTATATGTGAAATCCCAGTTTTATAAATAACAATTTTAGCGGATACACATAATAAACTATGAACGCATTATTATATTACAAAATATATATTTCTACTACACTAATGAGTCATTCAAAATGATTCATTATTTAATATATACACATGTTAAGGAATTATCATATTGTGATTGGAAATACAGATAATAATCATGATCATCAGTATAGTATAGTTTATTATTGTTGTTCATCAGGTGTATCAGTTTTTATTATATATTCTAATATATCTAAATTACTCTAGGTGAAATTAGTTTTCAAATAGTTATATTGACAAATCTGGAAGGATTATTGTATTACAATGATAGTTTTATTTTTCTATATATTAATAATATTCATAATTTATTATTTTTAATAATTAAGAGTAATTTTTTTCAAGATGATAGTTCATCTCAGAGTTACATAAAACTTTAATAGAATAATTAAAATTTATTTTAAAAATGGGAAAATAAATGGCAATATATGTATATATATATATATATATATATATATATATATTAATATATATATATATATAATATATATATATATAATTAGATTAATTAATAAAACACCTAATCATATACACAATACTTATAAAATACATAATAGTGGTTTGTTATTTAAAACAAATTTAATTTTAAATATATATGATTTAATTAATTAAATATCTATTAAAAAATAATTACCAATCGACATAACAAATAGGAATTTGAATATAAAATAAATAATTATAATATAAGAAATAAATGTAATTATAGAATACATAAATATAAAACAAATAATACACTTCACACAATAAATGTATATGGTATTAAACTTTGGAATGGATTAAATGATACATGTAAAAACTTACTATACCAGTCATTTAAAAAATATATAAAACTTGAATATTTAAATAAATATTAATTGTATTATTAACACTCGTTATTTTAATTTAAATATATATATAACAGTTAATATATGATATATATATATATATTTACTAATTGTGTTGTATATATAATTTTAAATTAGTTTATTTCTTTTTTTTCTTTTACGTTTTACTATTCTTAATTTTATCGTTGTCATATTATTTTATTATTATATTATTGGAGAGTACCCTCGTTTTGAGCATTAATTACAAGATAATCTATGGTACTCTCCATTGAGTATAACTTGTATATTCTGCATATTTTTATTTTAGTTCAATTGTTGAATGAATAACAAAATCCCCTAGAGGTTCCCAGCATATGCTTCATGAGCAATATTTGGGTCTTTAGATTTGTTTGGCATAATGGAACAGGATCTAATGGAGAGTGATATTTTAGAGAATTCATTAACGAGAGAAGGGGAAAGTAACCTAATACGGATACTTTAACAATAGATTTTGACTTTTTATGTAACATTTTATGACTCATTATTTGTATTCAAAAATTACAATATATTAACATGATTATATATATTATTATGATTTTAAAATTTTATTTAATCTTTTAATTCCATAGATATTGAGGGTGTCCATATTCGGTACCCATGTCAGAATACACCCTGCACATGTGCTATAATACGGACACCCTATATTCCATTAGATAAACTATATATCATTTATGAATTACAATTACATTATTTATAATTAATTTTATAAACAATTTATTCTAATTTAATTAGTTAATAATTTATTTATTTTTATTATTTTTTAATTAATATTACAATTTAAGTATCTAAATAATACAAATTTTAGATTTAGCTATATTGGTGGTATTAATATTATAACTCACGCGATTTTTATGAAATCAGTAACTACACTCGGTATTACTTTCGATACTCACTTCAATGTCACAGCGCAAATAGTAAATATTATACGTACTGCTAACTACTATCTATACAACATTAGAAAGACGCGAAATAAATTAACTTTTAATTTAACCAAGTGCCTCATTCATGCCCTTGTGTTTAGTAGACTTCGGTACTGTTGTCCCTATTTACTACCCTACCCATTCATTTATTGTACAGACTTGAAACTATTCAGCGTCGTGCAGTAAGAATCCTCTATAAACTCAAACGTCGAACAATGGTTTCCGTCTCATCTCTGATGCATCGCTTGGATGGTTAAAGTTCCGGCTAGTTTGCAAATTCCATCTCCTTTGCATAACGCATTGAGCCATCTATCGAGCCAGCCCTAATTATCTCGCGAATATTATTACTATACGAACGGATTATCGACCTCGTCGTGTTGGCTCGACTATGATGCTCAACCAACCTATCACTGCGACAGTATATACCGAATCGGCATTTGCTGTCGCAGCTCCTAAATGTTGGAATACATTGCCAGCTGACATCAGATCAACCGATTCTGAACCTTTGTTTAAACGTAAAGTAAATCATTATTTTATTTCTTTATAACTGCATTATTAGATATTGTTCTTGTTCTTTAATATATATATTGTTCTTGTTATTGTTCTTATTTTTATGTTCAAATTGTTATTTCCTTTATTATTATTATATTATATGACGCCGATAAACATATGATATTTAGTAGTCAATAAACTATTTAATAAAAATAATAATACTTGAAAGTAGTAAAATGAATTATTATGTAATAAGTTTTGGTCGTCATTCAACGTATGTCCTTTAGGGAACGACCTTCAACATAACATTATGAAAGTGAATTGATACAGGGAATTCATGATAATGGGAATATGCTAGAATGCTTGAACGATAATGCTATAACTAATTCATAGAGAATACGTTCGTTTATAAGTATTGAATTACATAAGCAATTAAGTATTAGTTTAAAAATGTGTAATCTATTTATTTTATATACGATTAAGAATACTATTATATAATATAATACATTATATATTAATACATATATATATATACTTTATTATAATATTATATATATATATATATATATAAATTATCCATTGATGATTCATATATTGTGAAGAACCTGGAATGAGAAATGGATAGATGAATATATTAGGAACATGAAGGTAAGTTATAAAAATGAACGTCGAACAACTCTATATATAATATAGTGAAATGCAATAAAGGATTTCGTTTAACAATAATTAATATTAAATATAATCTTTATTTTATGTTTAATTATTTAGATAATCAAATATTAATTAATCTTATAAATATATGAATCCTAAACAAATAGAGAGAATATCTTATTTCTCATATGATAAAGTAGGTTTATATTAATACAAAAATAAGTAAATATATAGGTATATGAAACCTACATCTATTTTCTATTTTAATGACAATTCTAGTCTCAACTGATCTAAGATATATAATTATAGAATTGATTAGAACATTAAAAGTAGTCATAAACTAGTGTGCACGTATTATTCTTAATAATCGAACTTACTATTATAAGTGAAATAAAAATTGTTCACATTTAATGAATTTAGTATTATAAAATAACGAACGAATTATTATTAATAACTAATTATTTTATTTTTCAAACATATATCTAATGATAATTATATATATATATATATATATATATGTATTTATAATTATAATAGAATAATAAGATCTACAAATAAATAAATATAATTACTTAATATTAACATCGTATACATAAAATCTTTCTTAATGGAGTAGGTATGATGCGTTAAGCATGTAGTGATAGCCTGAAATAGAACAATAATATAAGTTATAAATAGATGTATAATTAGAAACGATTGTTTATTACCATTTGAAAGTATAAAACAGCCGAATAATATGATTACGGATCAGTTGTGTTTAGTCGCTTAATAAACAACTATATATTAATATATAAACAATCATAATGTATACATTATATTTCATTGTTATATGTATATGTCAATTATCCTCGAATACAATCAATATTGATCACATCGTTAGTTTTACTATTACATATTATTAAATATACATAATATAATATTTCTATTTTAAATATTCTATATACATTAATTAAAATTAAAATTAATGTATAATATATAATTATAAAATAATAACTTAAATATTAAACATTTAGTCCTATCTTCAAAAATATGGATATCTTTCTGATGAAATATCTACCTTGAAAAACTCTGCATCGGAACTAATTATTTCTAAAGCGATTTCTAGATTCCAATATACTTCAGGACTTAAAGATACCGGTAAGAAATTATAATTATGTTATATTAAATAACGATAATATTTCATTATTAATTACATATTAATAATTATTGTATACATATATATAAGAATAATAACTGAATTGACATATAATAAATATCGAATTATTAATATTTTAATATTAAATATAGTTTTATATAATTATATCTCTACTGTAGGTTCAATAAATAAAGAAACTTTATCATTGATGAGTTTACCAAGATGTGGTAATACCGATGTATCTGACATAAGCGATCTACAAAAGCGTATTCGAAGATATAATTTAATGGGAACAGTATGGAAACATCATAATATTACTTATAAGATATCAATATATTCTCTTAAAATGTCGCATTCGGATGTAGATGAAAGTGCTGCTAAATCAATCAAGGTATTAATTATTACTTATGATATATAATATTACATTAACTATTTTATTAAATATCTAAATATTAAATTCATAACTTCAATTTATTTTTAATACAAATTAAAATTACATATATAATTATATTTAATACATTATGTGATTACTTACTTATTTATTTTCAGTTTTGGAGCGATGTTTCACGTTTGAATTTTCGTCAAGTTTCAGCCAATCAAAAAGCAGATGTGGACATCAAATTTGTACGAGTTAGTACTATTAATATATATATGCATATATTATAAAATATATTATAACATATATTTTAACTTTGTTATAATTCATAAAATATAATTATATATGTTTATACATATTAGGGTAAACATGGAGATGGATTTCCATTTGATGGAAAAAATGGACTTATAGGGCACGCATTTCAGCCAGAAAGTGGTAAAGTTCATTTAGATGAAGCTGAAGATTGGACAACTGGTAGATATGGAATTAACATCGTTCAGGTATATAGTATATTCGTATTTTGTGAATAATAAATAGTAATAGTGATTTATTTACACAGGTTATGACTCATGAATTCGGACATATGTTAGGATTAAAACATTCGCCTAAAATGAGTTCTGTTATGTTCCCTTACTATTTTGGATACATACAAAACTTTAAACTTAGTGCTGATGATATTAATGGAATACAATTCTTATACGGTTATTATTGTATACATAATGTATAATATTTATATGATTAATGATTAGAATCAATATTGCCTTGTCTCTCTATCTATATTCTATGACGG
The DNA here is from genome assembly GCA_964019155.1 of Osedax fenrisi. NCBI lineage: Eukaryota > Metazoa > Annelida > Polychaeta > Sabellida > Siboglinidae > Osedax > Osedax fenrisi. The sequence goes on along the minus strand of OZ025239.1, from coordinate 119,530,534 downwards.
TAATATTTTATAAATTAAATATTTATATAGGTATATAATAACTCCACAAATAAGGGTGATATGTTATAATTCAACTGTCATGTAATTATATATCATCTGATGATGCTAAGTTAAGTTGTATAAATAATAAGAACAAGTAAGATACTTTTATTATTGCATAATATTAACTATTTTTAAATTAATGATATAATAATATGGTTGATATGTTATAACGTGTATAATTATTTAATTGCATAATAGCTATATAAATATAGTTACATATTTATTTAATATATATACTACTTTATTTTCTATTCATAATATAATTATCGAACAAAATACAGGATCTAATGAGTTCACGAGTACAGAAATGAAATCGACTACTGCACATATATTACCATCGACCACAGAAATCACAACTAAAAGAAGTACAACCACTACTACAACACGTACTCCACAATCTAACGATATATGCAGTAATAGTACACTCGATGCCATTACTATCGTAGACAATAAATATATACATGCTTTTAAAGGTTAATATATTTTCAAACTAAATTAATTTATAATTTAAATTATATTTAATAAATTATTAAATCTAAAGTTTAAAACATATATTTAATCAAATTTAATCTTACAAATATATATATATATATAATTTATTATTAACATCTTGTATTTATAATATAATACAGGTGAACATTATTATGTATTAAATGGACAGAATCCAAGAAAACCTCATCTCATATATAGAAAATTCGATGGAATTCCTTCAAATTTGGATGCTGTGTTTTCTTTCAAAAAGTATATTTTTTTTATAAAGGTTAATTTAATTAAATAAATAACTCATGGTAAATCATACCTACATATGTAATATGAGTGTATTGTGAATACATTATTTAATACATATCTTTATTACGTAACAGGCAGGAGAACTTTACATCACCAGGAACAATAGACTAATGCACAATTCTCCGATATCCTTACACTCATTCTTTCCCGGTCTCCCGAAATCCATAAATGCCGCATTCGTTCTCGGAAAGGCTATATATTTTATTAGCAGCGGTACATATTATAAAGTCGTAATTAAACATGGAAAAGTCAGAAGGGCCTACAGGACTGTTCCTCCGTTTAAACATTCTCCGACTGAAATAAATGCTGTCTTGGTATGGCCTCACTATAACATTATGTATGCATTTTCGAGAAATAATTATTATGTTGCAGATATAAGACACAAACAAGTTAGTATGCATAGTTTTTATAATAATTCACATATATACTATACATATATATATTATATATTATTTAAATTTAAACGATATTTTATTTAATATATTATTTTATATAAAAGAGATAAATATAATATATGTAAATTAATATGAATTTTTATTTTACAGTTTTATGGAAAACATTTTAAAGCAAAATATTTATTTAATTGTTGAAACTTATCAATTAATTATATATTGATTATTTTCTTTATTTTTTATATTAACCATTATTTCCTATATCGGTATTATTTTATATGTAATCATACAATAATATTTATGTGAAATTTAATTATTTACATAGTATTATTTTTGTTATTTATTATATTTTTAATAAAATATTTCAATTTAAATCTACTGTGTTTAATAAGTTTATCTAAAATATATCACAATAATTGTAAATAGTTTACATGGTATTATATTAATAGACTGTATATATATTATATCATATACATAATAATTAATTACAAAATATAAATGTGCTTTAGAAATATTGTTAATTATTAGCGAATCATAGATTATACAATAAATAAGATATTAAATGAATACAATTAAAATATATGTAATCTTATTTGAATTACAAGTACTAAAGAATATTTAGTTTATCATTAATACATAAATAAATTAGAGTTCATAGTTACATACGAAATTGTCATTACTTCTTAAATTTAATTAAACCCCGAATATATACATGATGGAATTACACTTAATATATGATTATTATAAATTTACCTTACCTTACCAGGTAGAGCTTGCTCGGTAATCTATGGTAATCTCATCTATCGTTGTAAGATTCGTATCGTCTATTAGTTGATCGATGTACGTTTTTGCTGGGCGTCGTTTTCGTTTACCATGATGTGGTTGCCACAGTATTAGATCGCTTGCCAGTTCATCTTTACTTCTCCAATAGTGTCTGGTAAACATTAATCTTTACATTCGTTATGATTTGATGATTTGTGGTATACCACCATATAGTTGTTCATTTGATAGATAGATAGATAGTTATATAGAGTTTATTGTTTAAAACAATAATACAAAAAATAACAAATAACGAATATAAACTAATTTATATAATTATTTAAAAATGCCATGTTACAAATGGTTAAGATATGGATTTAACAAATGATAAAAAATAGAATAATAATAAGGCGATTTATTCTGATGCAAATACTTCATCAACGTATCATCTTTAAGGGAAGGGGTCGTCAATCCCTATGTCTTTGAGATACAAACTTGACCCAAGAGTTTTTCCACTGACACTCGTAATATAATAATAAAGAGAATGCAACCGAATAAAATAACATAATAATTGAATAATACAAATTAATAAAGTAAAATAAAATGTAAATATTGATACAATGACATATCAAGCCTTGTAATAAATTGAGTAACCGAAGTTACTGAACAAGTATAATTATATAGCAAATTCCAAGGAGTTGAAATACGATTACTAAAATAATTCAAATTAACATTAGTCTTGCATTTGCCTTTTATAATTTTAATGGAAGGACCTCGACTTCTTGATGAGTAAGTTTTAAGTAGCCCTAAACAATCAACATCAACTAGGCAATTTATAATTGTATAGGCGAGAATCAGATCGGCCCGTAACCTGCATTAAGATAATGAAGTTAAGTTTAAAAATAATAACCTATTTTCATAATTTGTGTATGGTATGTCACATCTATATAAAAACCATTTTGTAAATGTCATTTGTACGTTTTCAATTTTATTTGTTAAGCCAATATATATATATATATTAGAAGGATTCCAAATACAAGTATTGTATTCTAATAAAGGTTTAACATATGTTATAAAGGCTTTTGTTAGGTAACAATTATTCATTACTAATACACCATCTAAATATAATATTTAGAATATTAAAAGCTTTAATACACATTTGATTTATATTATATCAAATGTCAGTTTAATTTTAACAATTATGTCAATATCTTTGAACTCTGTTAGACTATTCAGTTGAATATTATTTATAGTATGCAAAGGTGTATTGATATTTCCAAATTTCATAATTAAACATTTTCTAATAGCAAGTTCTAGGTCCCATTTACACATCCAGGATGATAGTTTAAATAGATAATATCTCCAGGATGTATTCGTTACAGCATGAAGCATACGAGTGTAGGCTCATTAATGCACCTATTACTCTAATCGGAAGGAACATAATTATTATTTTTTAACTAATAGGAGTAATTATTTAATTATTTATTTAAATATTTAAATAATTTTAATATTATGTAAATTGTACGTTATTAAATATTTGTTTTGACGTTCGACTCTTCATTGCTCTGGCACAATACGTCATTACAATAAATTAATTAAAAATTATTTAGAAACATTGTTAATTTAAACATATTAATAGTAGCCTATAGAATAAGTTTACTTAATGGTTTTACTATATGTTTAATATAATACAATACTATATAGCATGCTATACAACACATATATTATGTTATAATACACTTATGTACGTAATAAAATAGGTTATTGTTCCTAAACGATCATTCGCTATTAATAATAATATCATTGCCAAATTTAATGTATTTTCGAATGTGACATTTAATAATAATACCCGGTCGTATTAAATATACTCTCAACTTTTTACTATTTCCATTGTTATGTTTATTTAATTATAAATATAGTTCAGTGATATAAACTTTAATAAAAAACATCACTATAATGAAGGATATTATTATCAATGGGAACCGGATTAATTATATAATGTGAATCAAATCTGAAAGAAATACAAATATCGAAATACAAGTAGGGGGTACTACATTATGTAGGCCACTTGACAATTAGCTAGGTAACTCAACAACTATTTGTTCTAAATTTGTTCTACACTATATATTTTTTAAATATAATATACATATTTAATTATTTTGTTAACTATTCCATGTATAGATAACTATTGTACATGTCATTAAATATTTCTTAATACTTCTTTAGTAATATCTAACAATTAATAATCTAGTGACATTGACATATATTGAGAATAAATCTATATATCCTCATGATGTACGCTAGTAAATACGGTTGATTTTTATTATATTGTTATACATTATATTTTATTATTAACTTTAATTTATTAATATAATTTAAATTCTATCTGTAATTAATCAATGAATATGTAATACTAGTATAAAACAAATATTATATTATATGTATGTATAAATAACATTTATTTGAATAGAGTATCATGTGTTTATCTAGAAAACATACACACCAGATAAACAAGATATAATAAACAATAATAATGCTAATCATGATTATTAAGGGTATTTTCATTCAAGATATAATAATTTCTACGCGCGTGTCTGCACTAAATAATGAATCATTATTAATGGCGCACTAGTGTAGTAGATATTATATCTTTTTTGTTATAATACTACTGACGCACTAGTAAAACGTATAGTTTTTTATTATAATACTAACGTTAAATTGTATCAAGTATATCCGCTATAATTGTTAATTATAAACCTGGTATTTCACGTTTAATTATAACAACATCCGTTTTGTATTTATCCAAAACATAATGATTATAATTAAACATCCGAAAACTAAAAAAAATCTAATTATTACATGTTATTATCATAATTATTTGATATATTTATACAGTAATTGTATATATGAATATGATCTTATTAGATATATTCTAAGATCCAATATTTAAGTTAATCTACTACAGTTTTTGTATTATTGTTTATACCCATATTTTACAAGTTAGTGTACTTATCAAATACAAAATGGTATCTTCAATGAATTATATTTATATTTGTAGCAATAAAATGTTATTCGATGCACTGTAAAATTGTAGTGCTTTTAAATACAAAAAAAAATATTATTTATTAATCTATACTAATATTATAAGATTTAACTATATTTTTTTATATAACTTTTCCAGTTTCTTTCAACACAATATTTCTTAACTAAGTGATTCTCTTCCTGGATTTGAACCCTCACTTTTTTATATAACACATATACCACTACTAACCACTGGTCATGCTTTACACTTCCATCTCAGATAGTAGTAGGAGAAAGTAACCGAATACGGACACTCTCGGTATCTCAGAAATCATAAAGCCTACAAAAAAATGATTAATGAATAAAATATTCATAATTATATAAATAGTCTAAAAAAGTATTTTTTATTTTTTAATTATACAAAATATTGCTGATATATCCAATATACTAATTTTTTTATTACGTTTTTAAATTTATGAAAAAAAAATTCAACTTAAATTTAAACCTTCTCAAGAATATACAAATGTATCGATATAAAATAGAACACTATATTATTAAAAACTAAAATATTCTACAAATTTTATAAATAATTTCTATATTTGTTATCAAATATTCATTAAGTTATAAGCATATATCTATAACTTTTAGTTTTTTCATAATTTGTGTTTTTATTTTTGAACTTCAGATTTGACAATATAACTATTTGAAAACTAGAGTAAATTAGATATATTCGAATATATTATAATAAAAATAATATAATAAAAACACATACACCTGATGAACACAAATAATAAACTATAGTATACCGATGATCATGATTATTATCTGTATTTCCAATCACAATATAATAAATCATTAACATGTCACGGTACTAAATAAAGAATCATTTTTAATGACTCATTAGTGTAGTAGAAATATATATTTTTTATTATAATAAAGAGTTTATAGTTTATTATGTGTATCCGCTATAATTGTTATTTATAAAACTGGGATTTCACATATAATTATAACGACATCCATTATGGATATATCCTTGACACTTTTGATTATAAATAAACATCCGAAACTAAAAAAAATCTTAATTAGTTCATGTTATAATTATAATTATACACAGATATTTAATTAGGTAGATAGGCATTCGCCAATATTTAGTTAAACTTCGGATACGCTTTTTTGTATATTTTTGAGTATTTTATTTGTTAATATAGTATTTTGCATATATTTTAGATTTTATAATACATTAAATTAGGATAATTGCAATATCCTACAGATAAATATATAGTACTATGTTACTATAGTAATATAATAGTACATTATATCAAATATATATATAATTTGTATTGATATATTTAACTATTAATATAATGGTTACAGGATAAAGTCATAAACAAAAAATAAGTATTATACTATTTATTAATACTAATAAATCTATGATATTAAAATCAGCCAGACGTTGATGTATGTCAATGATATCATTCATATAGGTATTATTATAATAAAATATATATCATTGGAACGCTTATTAAATTATATAATACAAGTAATATTTTGTTTTTTTTAATATATTAAAAATTAAGTTAGGATGAAAATTGTATTAAATATCTAGGGGAATTATGTCTAATACGGGCCACTTTTTATGGTATCAAATAACTTTTTTATTTATGATTATTAATTAATGAAATTTTATCACGATTTAGATATTATAAACGTCAATAATATTACAATTTCAATTTTTGTAAAAATGTTATTTATCGTCTAAAATGTGCCCGGCCCGTATTGCAAACAATGTTTGTAATACGGGCCATGTGGTTTTAATACTGGCCTGGTGAAACATCCAATAGATGGCGAAAGTAGTTATCATTTTTCAACCAATCAAATGAATTGTTATATTGATGATACAATTTTCACGCTATAAGAATACTTATCACGCATACTTCAATGTATTTCAGTGATTTAAACTAATTTACACCATAGTGAACTACGGCAACCTACTAATGTAACCTACGTATCTAGTAGATACTATCTACGTTATTTCTATATATATATATATAGGAATAAAATAAATAATAGATTACATAATTTGATTTAAATAAGTGGTAGTAGTAGTAGTAGTAGTAGTAGTAGTAGTAGTAGTAGTAGTAGTAGTAGTAGTAGTAGTAGTAGTAGTAGTAGTAGTAGTAGTAGTAGTAGTAGTAGTAGTAGTAGTAGTAGTAGTAGTAGTAGTAGTAGTAGTAGTAGTAGTAGTAGTAGTAGTAGTAGTAGTAGTAGTAGTAGTAGTAGTAGTAGTAGTAGTAGTAGTAGTAGTAGTAGTAGTAGTAGTAGTAGTAGTAGTAGTAGTAGTAGTAGTAGTAGTAGTAGTAGTAGTAGTAGTAGTAGTAGTAGTAGTAGTAGTAGTAGTAGTAGTAGTAGTAGTAGTAGTAGTAGTAGTAGTAGTAGTAGTAGTAGTAGTAGTAGTAGTAGTAGTAGTAGTAGTAGTAGTAGTAGTAGTAGTAGTAGTAGTAGTAGTAGTAGTAGTAGTAGTAGTAGTAGTAGTAGTAGTAGTAGTAGTAGTAGTAGTAGTAGTAGTAGTAGTAGTAGTAGTAGTAGTAGTAGTAGTAGTAGTAGTAGTAGTAGTAGTAGTAGTAGTAGTAGTAGTAGTAGTAGTAGTAGTAGTAGTAGTAGTAGTAGTAGTAGTAGTAGTAGTAGTAGTAGTAGTAGTAGTAGTAGTAGTAGTAGTAGTAGTAGTAGTAGTAGTAGTAGTAGTAGTAGTAGTAGTAGTAGTAGTAGTAGTAGTAGTAGTAGTAGTAGTAGTAGTAGTAGTAGTAGTAGTAGTAGTAGTAGTAGTAGTAGTAGTAGTAGTAGTAGTAGTAGTAGTAGTAGTAGTAGTAGTAGTAGTAGTAGTAGTAGTAGTAGTAGTAGTAGTAGTAGTAGTAGTAGTAGTAGTAGTAGTAGTAGTAGTAGTAGTAGTAGTAGTAGTAGTAGTAGTAGTAGTAGTAGTAGTAGTAGTAGTAGTAGTAGTAGTAGTAGTAGTAGTAGTAGTAGTAGTAGTAGCAGCAGCAGCAGCAGCAGCAGCAGCAGCAGCAGCAGCAGCAGCAGCAGCAGTAGTAGTAGTAGTAGTAGTAGTAGTAGTAGTAGTAGTAGTAGTAGTAGTAGTAGTAGTAGTAGTAGTAGTAGTAGTAGTAGTAGTAGTAGTAGTAGTAGTAGTAGTAGTAGTAGTAGTAGTAGTATTAGTAGTAGTAGTAGTAGTAGTAGTAGTAGTAGTAGTAGTAGTTAATATATAATGTTTCAAGTTTATAAAATTCAAATATGAGGGTAACATATTTAATTAGTATTATGTTATCATTTAATAACATTTGTTTGTTCTAAACCTACAATATATACAAATACTGCAAAATCTTAAAATTAATATTACGTAATTTTATTCGTCATTAATCACTGTGTATCATTCATGTTATTTTAATTTTAATTTATTTTTGTAAACGAAATATGATGATTATCATATATGTTAATAAGGAAATATAATTAGCAAATGATATTATTATCGAGTACTAATATTAGTTATTATCTATATATATACTGTAATGGTTTAGTTAATTAACTATAGTATATATATATATATATATATATATATATATATATACTGATTATACAGTTCAGAGATTCAGGTGTAGAATTATGTTGTGCACATTTTACATAGTCATATTAATGTTAATGTTAATTTTATGTTACAAGTGAAAATGTATGTAAAATATATATGTGATAAAATTATCGATTTCTTTAGAAATATAAATGTAAATATATAAAATCATAATATAAATTACATTGAAAAATATACCGAATTGAATAGCAAATTATAACTGTTATGTTAGATAAATGTAATGTAATTGTATACAATATCTATATATAGGCTTTTGAATGATATATTTAAAACACAAACACTCGTATAGAGAATATATATATATATATATATATATATATATATGTATATTAATATTTATAATTGTATATTGTATATATATATAGGGTATATATGTCATAACACATTTAATTTAATTTGATCCAATTGATTTCAAAGAATTTATATTATTTATTTTAAATGCATTGAATTCATATGATTTAATCGATTTCAAATTAATTTTATTTTAATATATAATACTAAAACTTAAATATGTATAAAATATCACTTTTTATATTTGTTAACCCTCGCGTTATTTCCGACCTTATTTACATTACCGTTCGCTGTAACATCCCTTTAAGCGGGTTGCATATACATCATAATGTACATTGTATGCAATATATATATAATATATAAGGAAAATATTAATTTATTTTAAAAACTATAATTATAAACTAATATATGTTTTTACTTAATGTGTTCACTTTTGTTAGTATACAAAATTCGTACCATAGATAAGCAATATGATATTTTATCAAGGCAATAACGTCACATCGATATCTTTGCAATGGTAACTTTGTGTACTACTAAATATATACTTTTCAGTATTATATTTATTAACTATTATTTAATTATATTTAATTATTACACATATATCATTTGTATATCTGAAAAATAAATAACTGTATTTATCTATAAAATAAAAATGCATTCATTTTGTTTGACTATGTATTTCGTTATAAATAAGTAATTACAAATTCGAATTTATTTATAATTTCGGTTTGAATTAAAAGATTTATTTATTTAATATCTATGTCGACATTCTATTTGATATAAAGTATATTTATTATATTAAGATTTTAATATAATCGTGTTGAAATCATTAATTTAAATACGAGTTTTTGCATTTTACCATTATACAACTCGATAAAATCATTCACGCGTAAAATAAAATTCTATATATATTGTATATAATCAAATAATGCAGTGTTTTACATATAAACTGACTTCATACATATTATCCTAATTTAATTAATTACATTACTACAATTACTTCAAACAAAATGGCAAGATTACAATATTCCGAAGAAAATATGTTGTCGGCATTACATTCAGTAAATGATGGTATGTCCATTAGCAAGGCATCCAAACTACATTTAGTACCGAGAACAACACTAGCCATTAATATAAAAAGGTAATACAAATATTAATTTATATAATAATTATACATATTATAACATTTTATAGTAATTTTAGAATTATATTTTAAATATTGTAATTATAATTACGTATCATATAAGGATAACAAATTATAATCACTTTTTGTTTGTAAACTACTATCTATTTAATTATGTTATTTTATATTAATTATCAAACACAATTATTATGTAAATAGTTGCATGCATTGCTTGTTAATATAACTTTAATTGTTAATACAATATATTTATATATTTATATAATATTGTTTGTATAATTAATTCATAATATATATATATATATATATATATATATATATATATATATAATATATATTTATATATATATATATGTATGCATAGTTACTATATATATATATATAGTTACTTTATATCCTATTCAAATTAATTATAAACACACAAACACATATATATGTATATATATATATATACATTAATTAATACCATACATAATATAATATATGTGTATACCTATATTATTATTATCAATATAGGACAATGGTGACGAGACATCTGGGTAGAAAACCTACTCTACCACATGATATAGAGAATGATTTAGTCAAGTATATAATACAATGCGAATCTATGCTCTTCGGCTTAACAATAGACGAAGCGTGTTCGATGGCTTTTGATTTGGCAGAGAAAAATGCGGTCTTTCATAATTTTAATACAAATACGAAGAAAGCTGGAGGCTGGATGAGGTTGTTCCGGTCGAGACACCCGCAGATCACCCTACGAACCCCGGAAGCAACTTCAGGTTTTAATTTTTTTATAAATAAATGTATATTTGTCAATTCTAAATTTGTTAAATATGTTAAGTAATATAAATAAAGGGTATTAATATATATTTAATAGTATACTTATTTATATAGGAGCAAGAGCACGGGGATTCAATGCATCTAATGTTTCGTCATTTATGAATATTTTTGAAAATATTATGAATAAATATAATTATTCACCATATTGTATTTATAATGTTGATGAAACAAACATTACGACTGTGCAGTCACATCAAAGGAAGATATTGGCGTGTAAAGGAAAGAGACAAGTTAGGCATATTAATGTATATAAATATTACTATATTAATATACATGTTTATTTGTATTTATTTATCAGGTAGGATCAAGAACTACAGCGGAACGGGGAGAAAGAATTACAGCAGTTATATGCATGAATGCTGCTGGGCATTATATTCCCCCTATGCTACTATTCCCTCGTATTAGAAGTAATGATGACTACATGATTGGAGCACCACTACATTCAATATCCGGATTTAATAAAACCGGATGGATGACTAAGGAGTTGTTTACGAAATGGATGATACATTTTATTCATTTTGCGAAGCCATCACGAACTCGACGCGTCTTTTTACTGCTTGATGGACATTCGACGCATATCAAAAATATTGATGCAATTAATTTTGCAAAAGATAATTATATTGATATAATATGTTTTCCGCCGCATACTAGCCACCGATTACAGCCACTAGATGTTTCTTTCATGTCACCTCTGAAATCATATTGCAATAAAGGATTATCACATATGGTAATACAGCGAGAATATGTCAGGTTAAGAGATCTCGCTGGCATATTTGCGAAAGCTTATGAAAATGCGGCTACACTTTCTATTGCAAAAAATGGCTTTAGAAAAACGGGAATTGTGCCTATTAATAGACATATTTTTACAGAAGAAGACTTTGCTCCTTCAATGCCAACCGAGAGAATACACTCAAATAGTATGTTACTTATTATTAATGCGTATACATTTAACAATATATTTATTTTTTAATTAGTTTTTTAAATTATGTAAATTATATTGATTAATTGATTAATATATTTTAAATTATTATGTATATTCTCTAGTGTATACAATATACAACTTAATATACTATATATTTTAAAATTTACATATATATATAATAATTATTATTTATATATATATATTATATAAAATACTACATTATACATTATAATTTCATACATATATGTAACAGTAAGTACAGCCTCTACTTCGGGTCTACATGCTAACGAGTCTGATTATCAAAACGAATGTTCAAATATAGGTATATATATAATATAATAATTAAGGTAACTTATATCATTATATAATATTATATTCATTATTTTAGAAATCAGTGATCCACCTTCATCTAGTATATCAAACGATATAATACGAATTATACAGAACAATGGAACCTCTAATAAATGCAACAAAGATATTGGATATATAATCAATATGCCTGAAAACTTAGACAATAGATGAATACACATCAATTTTAACAATACAAACAAATCTAACAATACAAATAAATCTAACAATATCAGAATTTTATCAACCGAAATCGAACCGCTACCTACATTATCAATTCCAAGTTCATCTACTAATAACAAAAGATGTGGTTCTTCGCAGCTAATAACTGACGATAGTTACATTGATACGTTTCTATCAACAAGTAAGAAAGCTAAAATAAGTAGAAATGTAATTACCCCTGATAATGATGAACCTGCCGAGGAAGATCACATTGTATATGAATGTGTAGTATGCGCATCTACAATATACGATGGAGTTATCGATGAAGAATCGATACAATGTATTAAATGTAGAAAATGGAGCCATGAAAAATGTATAGGTGAAATCACGGGATTTACTGTATGTGATATATGTAGATAATATATATTTGTGTCTAACTCTCTATCTATTATATATATATTTTTTTATTTCTCTTCCCATCTCTCACTATATCTATATACGCGAATTACCGGTATTTTCATGCTATAACAATTATATATATATATATTTGTATATGAATAATTATGTATGTATTTTATTGTAAATAAGTATTTTTTACTAACTTAATAAATGTATAAACATATTTAATTATTAATGCATGTATGTATACATTAGATTATTTATCACTAACATTATAATACTATAAATTTAATATAAGTGTGTATACTAATAATATTTTAATAATACATTACATAATGTAGTTAACAAATTAACATATTAGTTAATGACATATCATATTGTATAATATATATATTGTATAATACATAGTAATATATATTATAATAAACTGTAGTATGTTAACTATATAACACTAATAGTTTAATTTAATAATTTTAAATAGAAAATGTTATTTAATATAATAAAAATATGAAGTATAGTGTATATTATTTATATTTTAAAATACATAATTAAATTTAAATCAAATAATAGATTATTTAACCATTACATATAATATTTGTAAATATTGATTAATTAATCGTAATAGGGAAATAATTTTATAATAGTAATGTTATTAATCTTTTTATGGGATAGTATTACATAATAATATGTTTAAATAATCAAATATATATATTTATTAATTATATCTTTGTAAATTAATAAAATCAGTATTATATATTATAAGTTTCGATATCTACGCATGCGTATACTGCAGTATATCAATTATATGTTACACATACATATACTATATATAGGTATAATTTAGTAACTAAACAAACTAAAATAAAAATATAAATATATATTTGTTAATTATTTATAATTAATATTAATAATTATTTTATTAAATGTAGTAAATTAATATTATATCGATTCTTAATTGTAAAGTATATAAATGATACTATAGTATAAATAATAAATAAATGGAAATATTATATAATGTATATATTACTTATTTAAAACACATTTTTAGTAAATTATTATATATTTCAAAGGTATTTTCTTAGATTCCTTATTTTATTTACATATATAGGATATATATAATATATAAAAATGTTATTTTATAATATAGATTTTCTTAATATATATATATATATATATATATATATATATATTTGTTACTCTATTATAAACGAGCTTTAATTGATAACATAAGCACGTAACTTTTTCTAACACTATAGTGTATACCAGATTAATTCTATTGATGTGTATTTCATAGAATGAATTTCTTATTTTTTATAAAAATCAATATAATTAAATTGTGAAGACTACATTGCATTACGCAATATATTGTCTAAATATTGATTTTGTGTACAAATAAAATGCTCGTGTGACTAATTTAATTAAATACTATTAATAGTTCTATTAAATATATATGTGAATGTATATTCTACTTTTTTTTTCTAGGATGGCTCTTAAGTATATAATTAACACAAGCAGTAGGACACGGGTTCGAGCCTCGTCCGGACCATTAATTAATTTTATAACATGGGTCTTAAAATATTATTTAGAAGTGATCTTATATAATTGTGTATAAATAAATGATCGGCTCTCGTTAAAACCATGGATGTCTTAACATGAGATCGGCTTCGAAGGGACATTAGATCCATATATGGTTATAATTTAAAACTTCATCTAAGTTCCTGGATTGGATGAAATGATTCCACCAAGATAACAATATCAATAACAACATAACACACACACACACATATATATATATATATATATATATATATATATATATATATATATATATATATATATATATATATATATATAGGATACCTAAGTGGTATTACCTATATAATTATATATGATATATTATATAATTATAATAATGTATATTTAATTAATATATATATCACATATATAAATACAACGTATGCATTAAAAGTCATTAGACATATATATGTGGAACATACTAGAGTATAATATATACTAAGTATGATAACGCATTTATATGTACATATATATATATATATATATATATACAACCTATATGAGTATTAATTAACATATACATATATACATAATAATGTATGTATATGTTGGTATATCGGTATACATATTTTTGATACTGTATCGTGGATACTGTTCACACTATGCGACACACTATACGACGGATATAGGCCAGTACATAAGTAGTGTGTATTTAAAATACTTACGCAATATATTACCTGGACTAATGAACTAATGTACACACAATCAATCCACACACACACATGGTGTGTATATCGTACAACGACGTACGGCGTACGTACAATATGTATAGAATGTATTCATAAATTATTTCAGTGATTTTATAGTAATCTAGAATCAAGCATTTTCATTGGTCATGTGGCCCGTATTGCTAACATTAGGTGGCCCGTATTGCAAACATTTGATACACCTGTTAAATGACCCCCCACACACTTAATATTGAATATAAAGTCGAGTGTGTATATTTATATTCTTCGTATTTAATTAATCTTTCCAATCGTGCTTTGAATTATTTAATTAATGTTATATTTATTAACGAAAATGGTGGATAAATAAATAATTATTTAGTACATTTTCATTTGAAATCTTTTTTTTGATATAATGATCAATATTAGAAATATAAATGCAAATATTAAAATAAAAAATATCCCTTATTAATAGAAATATGATACTGAATAAATCTTGTATATATTTTTTTTTGATTCGAGCAATAGTTACTGAGATATCGCAGTGGCCCGTATTAGACATAATTCCCCTACTCACAAGATGGGTTATCCAATTTTTCTTATATATTTTATATTTATTCATTTTTATATCTATTGTAATATTTGATAAATTATATTTATATTTTCTTTATACTTTGAATTATACAATTTTATCTATTCTATTTCATTAGTTAATTATTATGTTGGTATTAGTATTTCCCGTTATTTTCAGATATATTGATACGTTATAAATACCGTTTATATTTCTTTATGAGTTTACATAATGTATTACGATGAGCAGATTTGATTATTATTATTATATATATATGAATATTATCTTAATCAAATTCAAATATATGGGTAAGAATAATAATACCTTAATTTTAATTTTTGAATAATATCTTATTAATTTACACTTTAATTTATACATTTAAGTGATACATTTTAGTTATCGAAAATATAAGCATAATCATAATATTCTAAATATGATCCATTAATAGTGATAATAATATATTGGGTTTCTCAAATATATAATCTAGGATAAAATGTTAAATAATGAAGTATTAAGTATAATACAGGGTAGGTAAATACTATGTATATTATGTGACTAATGCTATATTACTATAGTTAACTATACTATAGACTATTAACAATTAGTATTAAAATATAGATTCTATATTATACAGGATATATATATATATATATATATATATATATATATATATATATATATATGACATTGATAATGATAGATTAGGCGATATATGTATAATTATGTACTAGTTATAAAGTGTTACACCAATAATATAATTCTATAAATATAGAATACTAAACGTTATGATTTATTGCCTATTTTTATATTAATTGTTATTATTATTACGCTTTAATGATGTCGTCAGTGTGTATTTTATTATTTCCGGTAAATATGATTATCTGTTCTCTTATAGAATATAATAAAACACGTGCAATTATAATGATTATTCAAGTTCAATAAAATAAATAATAACAACAGTAGAATTACAATGAAACAATGGTAAACTGGACACTGAGTGAATACTATTAATAGTTAATTTAGATTATATATTATAGTTATATATACTTAAATATATAGTTATGTTATGATTTTACAACTTTCTGTGTGGTTCAGTTTGTTATAAAGCATTATATTTCTTTATCCAAACATGTTTTAGGAGACAGGTTCAAACCCCATCCGGACATTAAAATATGTCTTAAAATAATATTTAGAAGAATATTATATAATTGTGTATATATATATAAAGATTAACCCTCGTTGAAACCATGTATACCTTAAAATTTGAGCGGATTCGAAGGGAATCTTAATAATAGTAGTCATTTGGTGATAAGTGAAAAAAAAACGTAAATAAACCAAAGCATAATATTCTGATCATAGGATGAGACTTAAACGCACATATCTAACAATAAAGCGGATATAAGTATACCTATCATCAAAATACAAACAGGAATGGCCAAATGCTCAAGAACTATCTTCAAGAAAACAATATGTTATGTCCAAAAATCACTTTAAGAAAAGAAATGGTCAATTATAGACACATAACTTTCCAAATGAATTTAAATCACAGACTTCATAATTATAAACATATAATGGAAGAACAGTAAAAAAACTGCATCATCGAATCATAACTGCAGAAATAAATTTGAGTATCATAGCGAACAAAATGAAAGATAGAAAATGCAAATCATACGACTGGGCAACATTTCAACATGCTACCAACATTAGAAAATAGCTCATTATAACAGTAAAATCAGAAATAAGAAATCTGCACTAGCTTGGAAAACAATAAACGAAGTTAGCAGAAGCAAGAACTCCAATAAAGCGAAACTGAAAGTAACTAGTGCTAAAGAGCGAATCAAACTTTGGCATAATATTTCAAAGAGCTAATAGGCAAGATTATCCAATCAAAAATACATAGCGAAAATACTAGCACCATTTATTTCTTATAATCTGCCTCGACTATATTCTTCACAACGAAAAATATAACATGTAATTACAAAGGTATTTAATAGGTATATCAATACCACCTATACATTATAATGAAACATTGGATAACCCATCTTGTGAGTAGATATTTGATACAATTTGCATCCTAACTTTATTTTTAATATATTAAAAAAAAACAAAATATTACTTGTATTATATAATTTAATAAGCGTTCCAATGATATATATTTTATTACAATAATACCTATATGATAAATATCATTGAAATACATCAACTTCGGGCTGATTTTAATATCCTAGATTTATTAGTATTAATAAATAGTATAATACTTACTTTTTGTTTATGACTTTATCCTGTAACCATTATATTAATAGTTACATTTATCAATAACAATTATATATATATATATATATATATATATATATATATATATTATATAATGTACTATTATATTACTATAGTAATATAGTATTATATATTTATCTGTAGGATATTGCAATTATCCTAATTTAATTTATAATAAAATCTGAAATACATGCAAAATATTATGTTAACAAATAAAATACTCTATTCAAAAAGCGTATCCGATGTTTCACTAAATATTGGCGAATGCCTATCTACCTAATTATATATCTGTGTATACTTAGGATTATAACATGAACTAATTAGGATTTTTTTAGTTTTCGGATGTTTATTTATAATCACAAGTGTCAAGGATATATCCATAATGGATGTCGTTATCATTATATGTGAAATCCCAGTTTTATAAATAACAATTTTAGCGGATACACATAATAAACTATGAACGCATTATTATATTACAAAATATATATTTCTACTACACTAATGAGTCATTCAAAATGATTCATTATTTAATATATACACATGTTAAGGAATTATCATATTGTGATTGGAAATACAGATAATAATCATGATCATCAGTATAGTATAGTTTATTATTGTTGTTCATCAGGTGTATCAGTTTTTATTATATATTCTAATATATCTAAATTACTCTAGGTGAAATTAGTTTTCAAATAGTTATATTGACAAATCTGGAAGGATTATTGTATTACAATGATAGTTTTATTTTTCTATATATTAATAATATTCATAATTTATTATTTTTAATAATTAAGAGTAATTTTTTTCAAGATGATAGTTCATCTCAGAGTTACATAAAACTTTAATAGAATAATTAAAATTTATTTTAAAAATGGGAAAATAAATGGCAATATATGTATATATATATATATATATATTAATATATATATATATATAATATATATATATATATAATTAGATTAATTAATAAAACACCTAATCATATACACAATACTTATAAAATACATAATAGTGGTTTGTTATTTAAAACAAATTTAATTTTAAATATATATGATTTAATTAATTAAATATCTATTAAAAAATAATTACCAATCGACATAACAAATAGGAATTTGAATATAAAATAAATAATTATAATATAAGAAATAAATGTAATTATAGAATACATAAATATAAAACAAATAATACACTTCACACAATAAATGTATATGGTATTAAACTTTGGAATGGATTAAATGATACATGTAAAAACTTACTATACCAGTCATTTAAAAAATATATAAAACTTGAATATTTAAATAAATATTAATTGTATTATTAACACTCGTTATTTTAATTTTAATATATATATATAACAGTTAATATATGATATATATATATATTTACTAATTGTGTTGTATATATAATTTTAAATTAGTTTATTTCTTTTTTTTCTTTTACGTTTTACTATTCTTAATTTTATCGTTGTCATATTATTTTATTATTATATTATTGGAGAGTACCCTCGTTTTGAGCATTAATTACAAGATAATCTATGGTACTCTCCATTGAGTATAACTTGTATATTCTGCATATTTTTATTTTAGTTCAATTGTTGAATGAATAACAAAATCCCCTAGAGGTTCCCAGCATATGCTTCATGAGCAATATTTGGGTCTTTAGATTTGTTTGGCATAATGGAACAGGATCTAATGGAGAGTGATATTTTAGAGAATTCATTAACGAGAGAAGGGGAAAGTAACCTAATACGGATACTTTAACAATAGATTTTGACTTTTTATGTAACATTTTATGACTCATTATTTGTATTCAAAAATTACAATATATTAACATGATTATATATATTATTATGATTTTAAAATGTTATTTAATCTTTTAATTCCATAGATATTGAGGGTGTCCATATTCGGTACCCATGTCAGAATACACCCTGCACATGTGCTATAATACGGACACCCTATATACCATTAGATAAACTATATATCATTTATGAATTACAATTACATTATTTATAATTAATTTTATGAACAATTTATTCTAATTGAATTAGTTAATAATTTATTTATTTTTATTATTTTTTAATTAATATTACAATTTAAGTATCTAAATAATACAAATTTTAGATTTAGCTATATTGGTGGTATTAATATTATAACTCACGCGATTTTTATGAAATCAGTAACTACACTCGGTATTACTTTCGATACTCACTTCAATGTCACAGCGCAAATAGTAAATATTATACGTACTGCTATCTATACAACATTAGAAAGACGCGAAATAAATTAACTTTTAATTTAACCAAGTGCCTCATTCATGCCCTTGTGTTTAGTAGACTTCGGTACTGTTGTTCCCTATTTACTACCCTACCCATTCATTTATTGTACAGACTTGAAACTATTCAGCGTCGTGCAGTAAGAATCCTCTATAAACTCAAACGTCGAACAATGGTTTCCGTCTCATCTCTGATGCATCGCTTGGATGGTTAAAGTTCCGGCTAGTTTGCAAATTCCATATCCTTTGCATAACGCATTGAGCCATCTATCGAGCCAGCCCTAATTATCTCGCGAATATTATTACTATACGAACGGATTATCGACCTCGTCGTGTTGGCTCGACTATGATGCTCAACCAACCTATCACTGCGACAGTATATACCGAATCGGCATTTGCTGTCGCAGCTCCTAAATGTTGGAATGCATTGCCAGCTGACATCAGATCAACCGATTCTGAACCTTTGTTTAAACGTAAAGTAAATCATTATTTTATTTCTTTATAACTGCATTATTAGATATGTTCTTGTTCTTTAATATATATATTGTTCTTGTTATTGTTCTTATTTTTATGTTCAAATTGTTATTTCCTTTATTATTATTATATTATATGACGCCGATAAACATATGATATTTAGTAGTCAATAAACTATTTAATAAAAATAATAATACTTGAAAGTAGTAAAATGAATTATTATGTAATAAGTTTTGGTCGTCATTCAACGTATGTCCTTTAGGGAACGACCTTCAACATAACATTATGAAAGTGAATTGATACAGGGAATTCATGATAATGGGAATATGCTAGAATGCTTGAACGATAATGCTATAACTAATTCATAGAGAATACGTTCGTTTATAAGTATTGAATTACATAAGCAATTAAGTATTAGTTTAAAAATGTGTAATCTATTTATTTTATATACTATTAAGAATACTATTATATAATATAATACATTATATATTAATACATATATATATATACTTTATTATAATATTATATATATATATATATATATATATGTATAAATTATCCATTAATGATTCATATATTGTGAAGAACCTGGAATGAGAAATGGATATATGAATATCATAGGAACATGAAGGTAAGTTATACAAATGAACATCGAACAACTCTATATATAATATAGTGAAATGCAATAAAGGATTTCGTTTAACAATAATTAATATTAAATATAATCTTTATTTTATGTTTAATTATTTAGATAACCAAATATTAATTAATCTTATAAATATATGAATCCTAAACAAATAGAGAGAATATCTTATTTCTCATATGATAAAGTAGGTTTATATTAATACAAAAATAAGTAAATATATAGGTATATGAAACCTACATCTATTTTCTATTTTAATGACAATTCTAGTCTCAACTGATCTAAGATATATAATTATAGAATTGATTAGAACATTAAAAGTAGTCATAAACTAGTGTGCACGTATTATTCTTAATAATCGAACTTACTATTATAAGTGAAATAAAAATTGTTCACATTTAATGAATTTAGTATTATAAAATAACGAACGAATTATTATTAATAACTAATTATTTTATTTTTCAAACATATATCTAATGATAATTATATATATATATATATATATGTATTTATAATTATAATAGAATAATAAGATCTACAAATAAATAAATATAATTACTTAATATTAACATCGTATACATAACATATTTCTTAATGGAGTAGGTATGATGCGTTAAGCATGTAGTGATAGCCTGAAATAGAACAATAATATAAGTTATAAATAGATGTATAATTAGAAACGATTGTTTATTACCATTTGATAGTATAAAACAGCCGAATAATATGATTACGGATCAGTTGTGTTTAGTCGCTTAATAACCAACTATATATTAATATCTAAACAATCATAATGTATACATTATATTTCATTGTTATATGTATATGTCAATTATCCTCGAATACAATCAATATTGATCATATCGTTAGTTTTACTATTACATATTATTAAATATACATAATATAATATTTCTATTTTAAATATTCTATATACATTAATTACAATTAAAATTAATGTATAATATATAATTTTAAAATAATAACTTAAATATTAAACATTTAGTCCTATCTTCAAAAATATGGATATCTTTCTGATGAAATATCTACCTTGACAAACTCTGCATCGGAACTAATTATTTCTAAAGCGATTTCTAGATTCCAATATACTTCAGGACTTAAAGATACCGGTAAGTAATTATAATTATGTTATATTAAATAACCATAATATGTCATTATTAATTACATATTAATAATTATTGTATACATATATATAAGAATAATAACTGAATAGACATATAATAAATATCGAATTATTAATATTTTAATATTAAATATAGTTTTATATAATTATATCTCTACTGTAGGTTCAATAAATAAAGAAACTTTATCACTGATGAGTTTACCAAGATGTGGTAATACCGATGTATCTGACATAAGCGATCTACAAAAGCGTATTCGAAGATATAATTTAATGGGAACAGTGTGGAAACATCATAATATTACTTATAAGATATCAATATATTCTCATAAAATGTCGCATTCGGATGTAGATGAAAGTGCTGCTAAATCAATCAAGGTATTAATTATTACTTATGATATAATATTACATTAACTATTTTATTAAATATCTAAATATTAAATTCATAACTTCAATTTATTTTTAATACAAATTAAAATTACATATATAATTATATTTATACATTATGTGATTACTTACTTATTTATTTTCAGTTTTGGAGCGATGTTTCACGTTTGAATTTTCGTCAAGTTTCAGCCAATCAAAAAGCAGATGTGGACATCAAATTTGTACGAGTTAGTACTATTAATTAATATATATATATATATATATATATATATATATGCATATATTATAACATATATTATAACATATATTTTAACTTTGTTATAATACATAAAATATAATTATATATGTTTATACATATTAGGGTAAACATGGAGATGGATTTCCATTTGATGGAAAAAATGGACTTATAGGGCACGCATTTCAGCCAGAAAGTGGTAAAGTTCATTTAGATGAAGCTGAAGATTGGACAACTGGTAGATATGGAATTAACATAGTTCAGGTATAGAGTATATTCGTATTTTGTGAATAATAAATAGTAATAATGATTTATTTACACAGGTTATGACTCATGAATTCGGACATATGTTAGGATTAAAACATTCGCCTAAAATGAGTTCTGTTATGTTCCCTTACTATTTTGGATACATACACAACTTTAAACTTAGTGCTGATGATATTAATGGAATACAATTCTTATACGGTTATTATTGTATACATAATGTATAATATTGATATGATTAATGATTAGAATCAATATTGCCTTGTCATTTATCTATATTCTATTACGTTAATATTTTATAAATTAAATATTTAGATAGGTTAATAATAACTCCACAAATAAGGGTGATGTGTTATAATTCAACTGTCATGTAATTATATATCATCTGTTGATGATAAGTTAAGTTGTATAAATAATAGGAACAAGTGAGATATTTTATTATTGGGTAATTTTAACAATTTTTAAATTAATGATATAATAATATGGTTGATATGTTATAACGTGTATAATTATTTAATTGCATAATAGCTATATAAATATAGTTACATATTTATTTAATATATATACTACTTTATTTTCTATTCATAATATAATTATCGAACAAAATACAGGATCTAATGAGTTCACGAGTACAGCAATGAAATCGACTACTCCACATATATTACCATCGACCACAGAAATCACAACTAAAAGAAGTACAACCACTACTACAACACGTACTCCACAATCTAACGATATATGCAGTAATAGTACACTCGATGCCATTACTATCGTATATAATAAATATATACATGCTTTTAAAGGTTAATATATTTTCAAACTAAATTAATTTATAATTTAAATTATATTCAATAAATTATTAAATCTAAAGTTTAAAACATATATTTAATCAAAATAATCTTACAAATATATGTATATATAATTTATTATTAACATCTTGTATTTATAATATAATACAGGTGAACATTATTATGTATTAAATGGACAGAATCCAAGAACACCTCATTTCATATATAAAAAATATGACGGAATTCCTTCGAATTTGGATGCTGTGTTTTCTTTCAAAAATTATATTTTTTTTATAAAGGTTAATTTAATTAAATAAATAACTCTTGGTAAATCATAGCTACATATATAATACGAGTGTATTGTTAATACGATGAAAGTGACTTTAATACATATTTTTATTACGTAACAGGCAGGAGAACTTTACATCACCAGGAACAATAGACTAATGCATAATTCTCCGATATCCTTACACTCATTCTTTCCCGGTCTCCCGAAATCCATAAATGCCGCATTCGTTCTCGGAAAGGCTATATATTTTATTAGCAGCGGTACATATTATAAAGTCGTAATTAAACATGGAAAAGTCAGAAGGGCCTACAGGACTGTTCCTCCGTTTAAACATTCTCCGACTGAAATAAATGCTGTCTTGGTATGGCCTCACTATAACATTATGTATGCATTTTCGAGAAATAATTATTATGTTGCAGATATAAGACACAAACAAGTTAGTATGCATAGTTTTTATAACAATTCACATATATACTATACATATATATATATTATATATTATTTAAATTTAAACGATATTTTATTTAATATATTATTTTTATATAAAAGAGATAAATATAATATATGTAAATTAATATGAATTTTTATTTTACAGTTTTATGGAAAACATTCTAAAGCAAAATATTTATTTAATTGTTGAAACTTATCAATTAATTATATATTGATTATTTTCTTTATTTTTTATATTAACCATTAATTCCTATATCGGTATTATTTTATATGTAATCATACAATAATATTTATGTGAAATTTAATTATTTACATAGTATTATTTTTGTTATTTATTATATTTTTAATAAAATATTTCAATTTAAATCTACTGTGTTTAATAAGTTTATCTAAAATATATCACAATAATTGTAAATAGTTTACATGGTATTATATTAATAGACTGTATATATATTATATCATATAAATAATAATTAATTACAAAATATAAATGTGCTTTAGAAATATTGTTAATTATTAGCGAATCATAGATTATACAATAAATAAGATATTAAATGAATACAATTAAAATATATGTAATCTTATTTGAATTACAAGTACTAAAGAATATTTAGTTTATCATTAATACATAAATAAATTAGAGTTCATAGTTACATACGAAATTTACATTACTTCTGAAATTAAATTAAACCCCGAATATATACATAATGGAATTACACCTAATATATGATTATTATAAATTTACCTTACCTTACCAGGTAGAGCTTGCTCGGTAATCCATGACATGATTTTTCCAACCTTCTCTATCATCTATCGCTGTTTTCATCTCATATATCGTTGTAAGATTCGTATCGTCTATTAGTTGATCGATGTACGTTTTTGCTGGGCGTCGTTTTCGTTGACCATGATGTGGTTGCCACAGTATTAGATCGCTTGCCAGTTCATCTTTACTTCTCCAATAGTGCCTGGTAAACATTAATCTTTAATCATTAATTCGTTATGATTTGATGATTTGTGGTATACCACCATATAGTTGTTCATTTGATAGATAGATAGAGTTTATTGTTTAAAACAATAATACAAAAAAGAACAAATAACGAATATAAACTAATTTATATAATTATTTAAAAATGCCATGTTTCAAATGGTTAAGATATGGATTTAACAAATGATAAAAAAGAGAATAATAATAAGGCGATTTATTCTGATGCAAATACTTCATCAACGTATCATCTTTAAGGGAAGGGGTCGTCAATCCCTATGTCTTGGAGGTACAAACTTGACCCAAGAGTTTTTCCACTGACAATCGTAATATAATAATAAAGAGAATGCAACCGAATAAAATAACATAATAATTGAATAATACAAATTAATAAAGTAAAATAAAATGTAAATATTGATACAATGAAATATCAAGCCTTGTAATAAATTGAGTAACCGAATTTACTGAACAAGTATAATTATATAGCAAATTCCAATGAGTTGAAATACGATTACTAAAATAATTCTAATAGTAATTTTCTAATAACAAGTTCTAGGTCCCATTTACACATCCAGGATGATAGTTCAAATAGATAATATCTCCAGGATGTATTCGTTACAGCATGAAGCATACGAGTGTAGGCTCATTAATGCACCTATTACTCTATAAACTAATCGGAAGGAACATAATTATTATTTGTTAACTAATAGGAGTAATTATTTAATTATTTATTTAAATAATTAAATAATTTTAATATTATGTAAATTGTACGTTATTAAATATTTTTTTTGATTTTCGACGCTTCATTGCTCTGGCACAATACGTCATTAAAATAAATTAAATTAACATTATTTAGAAATATTGTTAATTTAAACATATTAATAGTATCATATAGAACAAGTTTACTTAATGTTTTCACTATATGTGTAATATAATACAATACAATGCATATAGCATGCTATACAACACATATATTCCGTTATAATACACTTATGGACGTAATACAATAGGTTATTGTTCCTAAACGATCAATCGCTATTAATAATAATATCATTGCCAAATTTAATGTATTTTCGGATGTGACATTTAATAATAATATCCGGTCGTATTAAATATACTCTCAACTTTTTACTATTTCCATTGTTATGTTTATTTAATTATAAATATAGTTCAGTTATATCAACTTTAATAAAAAACATCACTATAGTGAAGGATATTATTATCAATGGGAACCGGATTAATTATATATTGTGAATCACATCTGAAATAAATATAAATATCGAAATACAAGTAGAGGTAGGGGCGTCGGAACGATATTTGTTATGGGGGGGCTATTTATTTCTATGTTATATTATATATCCTATTATTTATTACTAATATAATTACTAACTATATCTTATTAATATCATATACCTCTTTAGTCTATGTTAACCCTTTAATATTCAATTAATAATATTTAATTTGTATAACAATGCGTAGGAATATATTAGAAAATAAATAATAACCATTACATAATTTATTATTATATAAATATAGATTTTTATTTATAAATATACCCATCTCAATTGTGTGAATTATTTTTGGATTGATATTTGCCAATACTAATGCATTTAATCTATTATCTAGCATAGTAGATCGTAACAACGTATTTATTATTCGTAGCTTACTAAATCCACGCTAACATGACACAGAACTTGAGGGGTAAACCAATAAAATGTGATCAAATCTCTTATGCCAGACATTTTTGAATATTAGGAGATTGTTCCATCATGTATATGTTTATCCTCATCAGATGGTATTAAACATATTGATTGATTTGAACATATGGAAATTCGATCTTTCGATCGTTAATTCTTCATACATTTTTTAATAACATCTGTTTAGTGTAGAAAATTAATAGGATTAATAAGATTAATCTAAACAAACAAACCTTTTTTTCATGAATTATATTATTTGTAATAATGATTACTTTAATTTATAAGAATGTATAAATAATATTTTTTAGTATAAAATTTGGTTATCATTTTCATCATTATGGAATCAAATAACTCAGTAAATTTAGTCTGTAAATACTAATGATAAAGTATATTAACATATTAACTGAATATAATATATAATCACATTATTATATTAACATAAGATTAACAATGTTATATTATTTTATCTAGATGAGTTACCTTACATAGTCTTTTAAACTTTCATTACTATTCATCTCATACATATTTATAATAATGTATATTATATATCTTATTATTATTCTCTGAATTAGATATACTTAGATATACTTAGAAAGTTAAATTAGATATATTTAAAATACAAATAAATTATTATGATATTTTATTATAAATATTTATTATAAGCTATTTTGTATTTTATAAAATGTTTTACATAATATGATTAAAAAATTATTTTATTAACCTGAATCAATATAAAAACTTGTATATATAAAATATAAAATACTTTTGTTTCTATATCTTCAATGAATGTGTGCAAATTATTTCTATCATTATTCAATTTAATTAGAATCATCTTTACTATTATCTGATCCTTTATGTTTACCAATTATTGATTTTTATGATTATATATAATTATAATCATATATGCATTCAAGTATATTTTTTATAAATGTTACCTTCAATAGTATTTGTTGGTATCATGAAAGCTTTCACCTTCATATCCAAGCTTTCAAATATCAAACTTTAAATATTCATAGAAAAAATATTTGACTTATTCATATTTTTTAATATTAAATTTGCAATATATTTGTGGTCATTGGTAATATAATCTAATTCTTTATATTATTTCAGTGCATCGATTAAACAACTATATTGATCTAATATTGTTTTAATACATGATTTTCGCAGTCCATCTTGTTGGGCATATTGGTTTCAATGTCTTTGCTTTGTTATTATGAGTATTATATACAATCCGGAATTTGATCGTTTTTTCATATAATAATCACACATCATGAACCACTCTCAAGGCTTTTCTTATATTTATATTATTATCTAATGATTATGCTATTAAGTTTGTGCGATGAGCTCCACATTATGTATAAAAAGTGAATGGCTGTCTATTCATTATTATAGTCTTTACACTATTATATTGACCAGACATATTAGCTACACCGTCATATGACTGTCTTCTTAATTTAGAAATAGGCAAGTTAAGATGTTAAAGTTCAGATAACATTAAATTTGCTATATTTAAGTTGTATCCTCAGTCATATTGCATATTAATATGCATATTTCTTTAATTTATAGTTTTTATGTCAAATATCGAACCACCAAAATTTCCTGCTCACTTCCGGATATATCTTGAATTGCATCACATTTAATTGAGAAACTTACATTAATATCTTATAATCAAATATTTAATAATTTAGATTTATATAGTTGAATAATTTCATTCTTAATATCGCCAGATAACAAGTATCTCTCAGAGATTCTCTCATGAATATTATCATATTTCATGGATGGGGGGGGGGGACAAAACAATACTTAGCCCCCCCCATATGTTTGGTAAAATTCTTTAGAAAAAATTGTTATTAACAAAGACAATATACTAGATTTAATATATATAAAATTTATTAATACACATTTCATGGGGGGGGGGGCAAACAATACTTAGCCCCCCCCCCATATGTTTGGTAAAATTCTTTAGAAAATATATTTATTAACAAAGACAATATACTAGATTTAATATATATACAATTTATTAATACACATTTCATGGGGGAGCAAACAATACTTAGCCCCCCCCATATGTTTGGTAAAATTCTTTAGAAAAAATTTGTATTAACAAAGACAATATACTAGATTTAATATATATAAAATGTATTAATACACATTTCATGGGGGGGGCAAAACATACTTAGCCCCCCCCATATTTTTTGAATGGGGGGGTCCGATACCCCCCGCCCCCCTGATCCGACGCCCCTAAGTAGAGGGTACTACATTATGTAGGCCACTTGACAATTAGCTAGGTAACTCAAAAACTATTTGTTCTAAATTTGTTCTACACTATATATTTTTTAAATATAATATACCAATTTAATTATTTTGTTAACTATTCCATGTATAGATAACTATTATTATAACTATAATTACATATCATTAAATATTTCTTAATACTTCTTTAGTAATATCTAACAATTAATAATCTAGTGACATTGACATATATTGAGAATAAATCTATATATCCTTATGATGTACGCTAGTAAATATGGTTGATTTTTATTATATTGTTAAACATTATATTTTATTATTAACTTTAATTTATTAATATAATTTAAATTCTATCTGTAATTAATCAATGAATATGTAATACTAGTATAAAACAAATATTATATTATATGTATGTATAAATAACATTTATTTGAACAGAGTATATCTATGTTTATCTAGAAAACATACACACCAGATAAATAATATATAATAAACAATAATAATGCTAATCATGATTATTAAGGGTATTTTCATTCAAGATATAATAATTTCTACGCGCGTGTCTGCACTAAATAATGAATCATTATTAATGGCGCACTAGTGTAGTAGATATTATATCTTTTTTATTATAATACTACTGATGCACTAGTAAAACGTATAGTTTTTATTATAATACTAACGTTAAATTGTATCAAGTATATCCGCTATAATTGTTATTTATAAAACTGGTATTTCACATTTAATTATAACAACATCCGTTATGTATTTATCCAAGACACTAATGGTTACAATTAAACATCCGAAAACTAAAAAATTCGAATTAGATATTATTATTATACTAATTATTTGATATATTTATATAATAATTGTATAGATGAATATGATCTTATTAGCTATATTTTAAGACTCAATATTTAATTCAATCTATTACAGTGTGTGTATTATTGTTTATAGGCTATATTTTACAAGTTAGTGTACTTATCAAATACAAAATGGTATCTTCAATGAATTATATTTATATTTGTAGGAATAAAATGTTATTCAATGCTCTGTAAAATTGTAGTGCTTTTGAATACAACAAAATATTATTTATTAATCCATACTAATATTATAAGATTTAACTATCTTTTTTTATATAAACATTATTTATTATTAAAACGTAAATATTTTATATATATAAAAAAATCGTATACATAAAAAATATATGTTAACATTTTATATATTAAGTGGATATAATATTTTATTAAAATCCATTATAATCGTTCACTTAAACGACTCCAAACAAAATACCAATCGACTAATCTTTATGCTGATCTTAAAGCCTTCAAAGTATCTCGCTCAATTTATAGATGTAAAATTCTCACCTATATATCATCGTATTTTACTGGTAAGCTTAATAAATTCGGTATGTCCTCTAAACAAGCATTAAAACTTTCATTTAAATTGATTGGTCTTTCATTCAATTTGATGAGATCTTAATAGACGATATTCAGACCAACCATACTCTTTTCTGTTCACTGACTTTTCCAGTTTCTTTCAACGAAAGATTTCTTTGCTAATTGATTCTATTCCTGGATTTGATACCTCACTTTTTTATATAACACATATTACCACTACTAATCACTGGTCATGCTTTACACTTATATCTCAGACAGTAGTAAGAGAAAGTAACCGAATACGGACAGTGCCCGAATACGGACACTCTCGGTATCTCAGAAACCATAAATCCTACAAAATAATATTTAATGAATAACATATTATTAATTATATAAATAGTCTAAAAAAGTATTTTTTATTTTTTAATTATACAAGATATTGCTGATATATCAAATATACTGGTTTTTATTACGTTTTTAAATTTATGAAGAAAAAAATCCAACTTAAAACCTTCTCAAGAATATACAAATTTATCGATATAAAATAGAACACTATAATATTAAAAAATAAAGCATTCTAAAAATTATATTTATAATTTCTATATTTGTTATCAAATATTCATTAAGTTGTAATCATATATCTATAGGTCATATAGTCCCTAATACGGACACTCTAGATGTATTAATACGATCACCCTATAACCAATCAGCGCGCAGCGTATGAACTATTATGATATTCATAAAAATTGCGTGCGTTATAATATTAATACCACCAATATAGCTAAATCCAAAATTTGAATTATTTAGATACTTAAATTGTATTATTAATTAAAAAATAATAATAATAAATAAACTATTAACTAATTAATTTAGAATAAATTGTTCATAAAATGAATTATAAATAATGTAATTGTAATTTGTTTGATTGGTTAATAAATGATATATAGTTTATCTAATGGAATATAGGGTGTCCGTATTATAACACATGTGCAGGGTGTATTCTGACATGGGTACCGAATACGGACACCCTCAATATCTATGGAATTAAAAGATTAAATAACATTTTAAAATCACAATAATATCTATAATCATATTATTATATTGTAATTTTTGAATACAAATAATGAGTCATAAAATGTTAAGACCATTTATTGTTAAATTATCCGTATTAGGTTACTTTCCCCTACTCTCGTTAATGAATTCTCTAAAATATCACTCTCCATAAGATCCTGTTCCATTATTCCAAAAAAATCCAAAGACCCAAATATGGGTCATGAACCAAAGGCTGGGAACCACTAGGGGATTTTGTTATTCATCCACAAATTGAACTAAACGAAAAATATGCTTTATTCAAGTATAAACAATATGTTTATTAAATAAAATATTGTTCCTAATATTCACAAAAAAAATATTTTTACAATTGAATATTATTTACAAAATATTTAGATGGAGTAGGCCTAACCTTACCTAAATTATAACTGCACATTTTAAAACATATATATATATATATATATATATATATATATATATATTGAATTGCATTGAATTTAATATGGTTTATTGAGTAGAAATAAAATATAATGCAGATGCTCAATGGAGAGTACCAGAGATTATTTTGTAATTAATGCTCAAAACAAGGGTACTCTCCAATAATATAATAATACAATAATATGACAACGATAAAATTAATAATAGTAAAACGTAAAAGAAAAAAAAAATAAACTAATTTAAAATTATATATACAACAAAATTAGTAAATATATATATAACATATATTAACTGTTATATATATATTAAAATTAAAATAACGAGTGTTAATAATACAATTAATATTTATTTAAATATTCAAGTTTTATATATTTTTTAAATGCATTGTATAGTAAGTTTTTACATGTATCATTTAATCCATTCCAAAGTTTAATACCATATACATTTATTGTGTGAAGTTTATTATTTGTTTTATAGTTAGGTATTGTATAATTACATTTTCCTGCTTTACATTTATGTTATGTTCGTTTTATGTTTTATTATTTTATTTTAGCTATTCTATAATTACATTTATTTCTTATATTATAATTATTTATTTTATGTTAAAATATTTATTTGTTATGTCGATTTGTAATTATTTATTAATAGATATTTAATTAATTAAATAATATATATTTAAAATTATTTTTTTTTTAAATAACAAATCAGTATTATATATTTTATAAGTATTGTGTATATTATTAGGTGTTTTATTAATTAATCTAATTATATATATATATATTAATATATATAAATATATATATATATATTTAATTGACATTTATATTCCCATTTTTAAAATTAATTTCAATTATTTTATTAAAGAGATCTGTAACTCTGAGATGTACTATCATCTTGAAAAAAATCACTCTGAATTATTAAAAATAATAAATTATGAATATTATTAATAGAAAAATAAAACGATCCTTGTAATACAATAATCCTTCCAGATTTGTCAATATAACTATTTGAAAACTAATTTAACCTAGAGTAATTTAGATATATTCGAATATATAATAAAAATTGATACACCTGATGAACAACAATAATAAACTATAGTATACTGATGATCAAGATTATTATCTGTATTTCCAATCACAATATAATAATTCCTTAACATGTGTCTGTATTAAATAATGAATCATTTTTTAATGACTCATTAGTGTAGTAGAAATATATATATTTTATTATAATAAAGCGTTCATAGTTTATTATATGTATCCGCTATAATTGTTATTTATAAAACTGGGATCTCACATAAAATTATAACGACATTCAGTATGGATATATCCTTGACACTTTTGATTATAAATAAACATCCGAAAACTAAAAAAAATCCTAATTAGTTCATGTTATAATCCTAATTATACAAAGATATTTAATTAGGTAGATATGCATTCGCCAATATTTAGTGAAACATCGGATACGCTTTTGTATAGATATTTTATTTGTTAACATAGTATTTTGCATGTATTTCAGATTTTATTATAAATTAAATTAGGATTATAGTAATATCCTACAGATAATTATATATTTACTATAATATAATATAATAGTTTTAATGTTTGAATACTATAGTATTAAATAAAATATATTTTATTAATTTACATTAATTTTAATTATTCAATAACACATACAACTAAATGATACATTTTATTTATCGAAAATATAATCATATTCATAATATTCTAAATATAATCCATTACTAGTGAAAATAATAGATTAATTTTAATTATTCAATAACAATTACAATTAAGTGATATATTTTATTTAACGAAAATATAAGCATAATTCATAATATTCTAAATATGATCCATTACTAGTGATAATGGGTTTCTCAAATATAGAATCAATGATAAAATGTTAAATAATGAAGTATTAAGTATAATAGAGAGTGGATAAATACTATGTATATTATTTCACTAATGCTATATTACTATAGTTAACTATACTATAGACTATTAACAATTAGTATTAAAATATGGATTCTATATTATACAGGATATATATATATATATATATATATATATATATATATATATATATATATATATGACATTGATAATGATAGATTAGGCGATATATGTATAATTATGTACTAGTTATAAAGTGTTACACCAATAATATAATTCTATAAATATAGAATACTAAACGTTATGATTTATTGCCTATTTTTATATTAATTGTTATTATTATTACGATTTAATGATGTCGTCAGTGTGTATTTTGTTATTTCCGGTAAATATGATTATCTGTTCTCTTATAGAAAATAATAAAACACGTGCAATTATAATGATTATTCAAGTTCAATAAAATAAATAATAACAACAGTAGAATTACAATGAAACAATGGTAAACTGGACACTGAGTGAATACTATTAATAGTTAATTTAGATTATATATTATAGTTATATATACTTAAATATATAGTTATGTTATGATTTTACAACTTTCTGTGTGGTTCAGTTTGTTATAAAGCATTATATTTCTTTATCCAAACATGTTTTAGGAGACAGGTTCAAACCCCATCCGGACATTAAAATATGTCTTAAAATAATATTTAGAAGAATATTATATAATTGTGTATATATATAAAGATTAACCCTCGTTGAAACCATGTATACCTTAAAATTAGAGCGGATTCGAAGGGAATCTTAATAATAGTAGTCATTTGGTGATAAGTGAAAAAAAAACGTAAATAAACCAAAGCATAATATTCTGATCATAGGATGAGACTTAAACGCACATATCTAACAATAATGCGGATATAAGTATACCTATCATAAAAATACAAACAGGAATGGCCAAATGCTCAAGAACTATCTTCAAGAAAACAATATGTTATGTCTAAAAATCACTTTAAGAAAAGAAATGCTCAATTATAGATACATAACTTTCCAAATGAATTTAAATCACAGACTTCATAATTATAAACATTTAATGGAAGAACAGTAAAAAAACTGAATCATCGAATCATAACTGCAGAAATAAATCTGAGTATCATAGCGAACAAAATGAAAGATAGAAAATGCAAATCATACGACTGGGCAACATTTCAACATGCTACCAACATTAGAAAATAGCTCATTGTAACAGTAAAATCAGAAATAAGAAATCTGCACTAGCTTGGAAAACAATAAACGAAGTTAGCAGAAGCAAGAACTCCAATAAAGCGAAACTGAAAGTAACTAGTGCTAAAGAGCGAATCAAACTTTGGCATAATATTTCAAAGAGCTAATAGGCAAGATTATCCAATCAAAAATACATAGCGAAAATACTAGCAGCATTTATTTCTTATAATCTGCCTCGACTATATTCTTCACAACGAAAAATATAACATGTAATTACAAAGGTATTTAATAGGTATATCAATACCACCTATACATTATAATGAAACATTGGATAACCCATCTTGTGAGTAGATATTTGATACAATTTGCATCCTAACTTTATTTTTAATATATTAAAAAAAAACAAAATATTACTTGTATTATATAATTTAATAAGCGTTCCAATGATATATATTTTATTACAATAATACCTATATGATAAATATCATTGAAATACATCAACTTCGGGCTGATTTTAATATCCTAGATTTATTAGTATTAATAAATAGTATAATACTTACTTTTTGTTTATGACTTTATCCTGTAACCATTATATTAATAGTTACATTTATCAATAAAAATTATATATATATATATATATATATTATATAATGTACTATTATATTACTATAGTAATATAGTATTATATATTTATCTGTAGGATATTGCAATTATCCTAATTTAATTTATAATAAAATCTGAAATACATGCAAAATATTATGTTAACAAATAAAATACTCTATTCAAAAAGCGTATCCGATGTTTCACTAAATATTGGCGAATGCCTATCTACCTAATTATATATCTGTGTATACTTAGGATTATAACATGAACTAATTAGGATTTTTTTAGTTTTCGGATTTTATTTATAATCACAAGTGTCAAGGATATATCCATAATGGATGTCGTTATCATTATATGTGAAATCCCAGTTTTATAAATAACAATATTAGCGGATACACATAATAAACTATGAACGCATTATTATATTACAAAATATATATTTCTACTACACTAATGAGTCATTCAAAATGATTCATTATTTAATATATACACATGTTAAGGAATTATCATATTGTGATTGGAAATACAGATAATAATCATGATCATCAGTATAGTATAGTTTATTATTGTTGTTCATCAGGTGTATCAGTTTTTATTATATATTCGAATATATCTAAATTACTCTAGGTGAAATTAGTTTTCAAATAGTTATATTGACAAATCTGGAAGGATTATTGTATTACAATGATAGTTTTATTTTTCTATATATTAATAATATTCATAATTTATTATTTTTAATAATTAAGAGTAATTTTTTTCAAGATGATAGTTCATCTCAGAGTTACATAAAACTGTAATAGAATAATTAAAATTTATTTTAAAAATGGGAAAATAAATGGCAATATATGTATATATATATATATATATATATATTAATATATATATATATGTATATATATATATATAATATATATATATATATATATATATATATAATTAGATTAATTAATAAAACACCTACTCATATACACAATACTTATAAAATACATAATAGTGGTTTGTTATTTAAAACAAATTTAATTTTAAATATATATGATTTAATTAATTAAATATCTATTAAAAAATAATTACCAATCGACATAACAAATAGGAATTTGAATATAAAATAAATAATTATAATATAAGAAATAAATGTAATTATAGAATACCTACATATAAAACAAATAATAAACTTCACACAATAAATGTATATGGTATTAAACTTTGGAATGGATTAAATGATACATGTAAAAACTTACTATACCAGTCATTTAAAAAATATATAAAACTTGAATATTTAAATAAATATTAATTGTATTATTAACACTCGTTATTTTAATTTTAATATATATATATAACAGTTAATATATGATATATATATATATTTACTAATTGTGTTGTATATATAATTTTAAATTAGTTTATTTCTTTTTTTTCTTTTACGTTTTACTATTCTTAATTTTATCGTTGTCATATTATTTTATTATTATATTATTGGAGAGTACCCTCGTTTTGAGCATTAATTACAAGATAATCTATGGTACTCTCCATTGAGTATAACTTGTATATTCTGCATATTTTTATTTTAGTTCAATTGTTGAATGAATAACAAAATCCCCTAGAGGTTCCCAGCATATGCTTCATGAGCAATATTTGGGTCTTTAGATTTGTTTGGCATAATGGAACAGGATCTAATGGAGAGTGATATTTTAGAGAATTCATTAACGAGAGAAGGGGAAAGTAACCTAATACGGATACTTTAACAATAGATTTTGACTTTTTATGTAACATTTTATGACTCATTATTTGTATTCAAAAATTACAATATATTAACATGATTATATATATTATTGTGATTTTAAAATTTTATTTAATCTTTTAATTCCATAGATATTGAGGGTGTCCATATTCGGTACCCATGTCAGAATACACCCTGCACATGTGCTATAATACGAACACCCTATATACCATTAGATAAACTATATATCATTTATGAATTACAATTACATTATTTATAATTAATTTTATGAACAATTTATTCTAATTTAATTAGTTAATAATTTATTTATTTTTATTATTTTTTAATTAATATTACAATTTAAGTATCAAATAATACAAATTTTAGATTTAGCTATATTGGTGGTATTAATATTATAACTCACGCGATTTTTATGAATATCAGAAGAGTTCATACGCTGCTGATTGGTTATAGAGTGTCAGTATTAAGACATCTAGAGTGTCCGTATTAGGGACCTATATGACTTATAGATATATGCTTATAACTTAATGAATATTTGATAAAAAATATAGAAATTATAAATATAATTTATAGAATGCATTATTTTTTAATAGTATAGTGTTCTATTTAATATCGATACATTTGTATATTCTTGAGAAGGTTTTAAGTTGAATTTTTTTTTCATAAATTTAAAAACGTAATAAAAAAAATCAGTAAATTGGATATATTAGCAATATCTTGTATAATTAAAAAATAAAAAATACTTTTAGACTATTTATATAATTAATAATATTTTATTCATTAAACATTATTTTGTAGGATTTATGGTTTCTGAGATACCGAGCGTGTCCGTATTCGGGCACTGTCCGTATTCGGTTACTTTCTCTTACTACTGTCTGAGATGGAAGTGTAAAGCATGACCAGTGGTTAGTAGTGGTAATATGTGTTATATAAAAAAGTGAGGTATCAAATCCAGGAAGAGAATCACTTGGCAAAGAAATCTTTCGTTGAAAGAAACTGGGAAAGGCAGTGCACAGAAAAGAGTATGGTTGGTCTGAATGTCGTCTATTAAGTTCTCATCAATTTAAATGAAAGACCAATCAATTTAAATGAGAGTTTAAATGCTTGTTTAGAGGACATACCGAAGTTATTAAGCTTACCAGTAAAGTAGGATGAGTTATAGGTGAGAAGTTTACATCTATAAATTGAGCGAGATACTTTGAAGGCTTTAAGATCAGCATCCAGATTGGTCGATTGGTATTTTATTTGGAGTCGTTTAAGTGAACGATGATAATGAATTTTAATCAAATATTATATCCACTTAATATATAAAATGTTAACATATATTTTTTATGTATACGAATTTTTTATATATATAAAATATTTACGTTTTAATAATAAATAATGTGTATATAAAAAAAGATAGTTAAATCTTATAATATTAGTATGGATTAATAAATAATATTTTGTTGTATTCAAAAGCACTACAATTTTACAGAGCATTGAATAACATTTTATTCCTACAAATATAAATATAATTCATAGAAGATACCATTTTGTATTTGATAAGTACACTAACTTGTAAAATATAGCCTATAAACAATAATACACACACTGTAATAGATTGAATTAAATATCGAGTCTTAAAATATAGCTAATAAGATCATATTCATCTATACAATTATTATATAAATATATCAAATAATTAGTATAATAACAATATCTAATTCGAATTTTTTAGTTTTCGGATGTTTAATTATAACCATTAGTGTCTTGGATAAATACATAACGGATGTTGTTATAATTAAATGTGAAATACCAGTTTTATAAATAACAATTATAGCGGATATACTTGATACAATTAACGTTAGTATTATAATAAAAAACTATACGTTTTACTAGTTCGTCAGTAGTATTATAATAAAAAAGATATAATATCTACTACACTAATGCGACATTAATAATGATTCATTATTTAGTGCAGACACGCGCGTAGAAATGATTATGTCGTGAATGAAAATACCCTTAATAATCATGATTAGCATTATTATTGTTTATTATATCTTGTTTATCTGGTGTGTATGTTTTCTAGATAAACAAATAATACTCTATACAAATAAAGTTTATTTATCCATACATATAATATAATATTTGTTTTATACTTTTATTACATATTCATTGATTAATTACAGATAGAATTTAAATTATATTAATAAATTAAAGTTAATAATGAAATATAATGTATAACAATATAATTAAAAGAAACCATATTTACTAGCGTACATCATGAGGATATATAGATGTACTCTCAATATATGGCAATGTCACTAGATTATTAATAGTTACGTTTTATAAACTATTATCTAGTTAGTTAGTATTAAAGAAGTATTAATTATTATTTAATTACATGTATAATAGTTATCTATACATGGAATAGTTAACAACATAATTAAATATTTATATTATATTTAAAAAATATATAGTGTAGAACAAATTTAGAACAAATAGTTGTTGAGTTACCTAGTTATATTGTTAAGTGGCCTACATAATGTAGTACCCCCTACTTGTATTTCGATATTTGTATTTCTTTCAGATATGATTCACAATATATAATTAATCCGGTTCCCATTGATAATAATATCATTCACTATAGTGATGTTTTGTATTAAAGTGTATATCACTGAACTATATTTATAATTAAATAAACATAACAATGGAAATATTAAAAAGTTGACAGTATCTTTAATGAGACCTGATATTATTATTAAATGTCACATCCGAAAATACATTAAATTTGGCAATGATATTATTATTAATAGCGAATGATCGTTTAGGAACAATAACCTATTTTATTACGTACATAAGTGTATTATAACAGAATATATGTGTTGTATAGCATGCTATATAGTATTGTATTATATTAAACATATAGTAAAACCATTAAGTAAACTTATTTATAAGGCTACTATTAATATGTTTAAATTAACAATGTTTCTAAATAATTTTTAATTAATTTATTGTAATGTAGTATTGTGACAGAGCATTGAAGCGTCGAACGTCAAAACACATATTTAATAACGTACAATTAACATAATATTAAGATTATTTAAATATTTAAAATAAATAATTTAAATATTTACTCCTATTAGTTAACAAATAATAATGATTTACCTTCCGATTAGTTTATAGAGTAATAGGTGCATTAAGTGGATTACATATATATATATAGGTCAAATTAACTTACTAGTTTAATTATTATGTCCAACAAATAAATGTTTACAACTCTTATATATATATATATATGACTTAACTTTTTTACATTTTGAAATAGGTTCCAAAATATTATTTTTAAGATTACTTTATCTTATAATATATTATTTTAAAAAAGTATTATATTGTAATCATATATATATATATATAATATTACATTATTACATTAAAAATGATATATCGGTTCCAATCTAATTATAATTATTCAAGTAAACGTTTTATTCCTATATTATAGTTTATATATATAAATATATATATACATGTTATACTGCAAAATAATGTATTGCAAAAAATAAATATAGATACAAAATGCAACAACTTGAAGGTAATTTTCTAGTTACAAATAAATTTACGAATTTGATCAAATGTATCGAATATATTTAATATTTTTATTATAATATCTTATAGTTAATATATATTAACTGATGAATTATAT
The DNA here is from genome assembly GCA_964019155.1 of Osedax fenrisi. Taxonomy (NCBI): domain Eukaryota; kingdom Metazoa; phylum Annelida; class Polychaeta; order Sabellida; family Siboglinidae; genus Osedax; species Osedax fenrisi. The sequence continues at coordinate 119,488,838 of OZ025239.1, read as the reverse complement.
ATATGTGTATACTACTTGAAAGTAGTAAAATTAATTATTATATAATAAGTATTGGTCGTCATTCAACGTATGTCCTTCTGGGAACGACCATGAACATAACATCATGAAAGTGAATGGACACGGTAAAAGTAACGGATACAGAATAATTCATGATAATGGGAATGTGCTAGAATGCTTGAACACTACTGCTAGAAATAATTCATAAAAAATACGTTCGTTTATAAGTATGGAATTACATAAATAATTAAGTATTAGTTCAAAAATGTGTAATCTATTTATTTTATATACGATTAAGAATACTATTATATAATATAATACATTATATATTAATACATATATATATATATATATACTTTATTATAATATTATATATATATAAATTATCCATTGATGAGAGATATATTGTGAAGAACCTGGAATGAGAAATGGATAGATTAATATCTTAGGAACATGAAGGTAAGTTATAAAAATGAACGTCGAACAACTCTATATATAATATAGTGAAATGCAATAAAGGATTTCGTTTAACAATAATTAATATTAAATATAATCTTTATTTTATGTTTAATTATTTAGATAATAAAATATTAATTAATCTTATAAATATATGAATCCTAAACAAATAGAGAGAATAACTTATTTCTCATATGATAAAGTAGGTTTATATTAATACAAAAATAAGTAAATATATAGGTATATGAAACCTACATCTATTTTCTATTTTAATGACAATTCTAGTCTCAACTGATCTAAGATATATAATTATAGAATTGATTAGAACATTAAAAGTAGTCATAAACTAGTGTGCACGTATTATTCTTAATAATCGAACTTACTATTATAAGTGAAATAAAAATTGTTCACATTTAATGAATTTAGTATTATAAAATAACGAACGAATTATTATTAATAACTAATTATTTTATTTTTCAAACATATATCTAATGATAATTATATATATATATATATATATATATATATATATATATATATATGTATTTATAATTATAATAGAATAATAAGATCTACAAATAAATAAATATAATTACTTAATATTAACATCGTATACATAAAATCTTTCTTAATGGAGTAGGTATGATACGTTAAGCATGTAGTGATAGCCTGAAATAGAACAATAATATAAGTTATAAATAGATGTATAATTAGAAAAGATTGTTTATTACCATTTGAAAGTATAAAACAGCCGAATAATATGATTACGGATCAGTTGTGTTTAGTCGCTTAATAACCAACTATATATTAATATCTAAACAATCATAATGTATACACTATATTTCATTGTTATATGTATATGTCAATTATCCTCGAATACAATCAATATTGATCATATCGTTAGTTTTACTATTACATATTATTAAATATACATAATATAATATTTCTATTTTAAATATTCTATATACATTAATTAAAATTAAAATTAATGTATAATATATAATTTTAAAATAATAACTTAAATATTAAACATTTAGTCCTATCTTCAAAAATATGGATATCTTTCTGATGAAATATCTACCTTGAAAAACTCTGCATCGGAACTAATTATTTCTAAAGCGATTTCTAGATTCCAATATACTTCAGGACTTAAAGATACCGGTAAGAAATTATAATTATGATATATTAAATAACGATAATATTTCATTATTAATTACATATTAATAATTATTGTATACATATATATAAGAATAATAACTGAATAGACATATAATAAATATCGAATTATTAATATTTTAATATTAAATATAGTTTTATATACTTATATCTCTACTGTAGGTTCAATAAATAAAGAAACTTTATCATTGATGAGTTTACCAAGATGTGGTAATACCGATGTATCTGACATAAGCGATCTACAAAAGCGTATTCGAAGATATAATTTAATGGGAACAGTGTGGAAACATCATAATATTACTTATAAGATATCAATATATTCTCATAAAATGTCGCATTCGGATGTAGATGAAAGTGCTGCTAAATCAATCAAGGTATTAATTATTACTTATGATATAATATTACATTAACTATTTTATTAAATATCTAAATATTAAATTCATAACTTCAATTTATTTTTAATACAAATTAAAATTACATATATAATTATATTTATACATTATGTGATTACTTACTTATTTATTTTCAGTTTTGGAGCGATGTTTCACGTTTGAATTTTCGTCAAGTTTCAGCCAATCAAAAAGCAGATGTGGACATCAAATTTGTACGAGTTAGTACTATTAATTAATATATATATATATATATATGCATATATTATAACATATATTATAACATATATTTTAACTTTGTTATAATACATAAAATATAATTATATATGTTTATACATATTAGGGTAAACATGGAGATGGATTTCCATTTGATGGAAAAAATGGACTTATAGGGCACGCATTTCAGCCAGAAAGTGGTAAAGTTCATTTAGATGAAGCTGAAGATTGGACAACTGGTAGATATGGAATTAACATAGTTCAGGTATAGAGTATATTCGTATTTTGTGAATAATAAATAGTAATAATGATTTATTTACACAGGTTATGACTCATGAATTCGGACATATGTTAGGATTAAAACATTCGCCTAAAATGAGTTCTGTTATGTTCCCTTACTATTTTGGATACATACACAACTTTAAACTTAGTGCTGATGATATTAATGGAATACAATTCTTATACGGTTATTATTGTATACATAATGTATAATATTGATATGATTAATGATTAGAATCAATATTGCCTTGTCATTTATCTATATTCTATTACGTTAATATTTTATAAATTAAATATTTAGATAGGTTAATAATAACTCCACAAATAAGGGTGATGTGTTATAATTCAACTGTCATGTAATTATATATCATCTGTTGATGATAAGTTAAGTTGTATAAATAATAGGAACAAGTGAGATATTTTATTATTGGGTAATTTTAACAATTTTTAAATTAATGATATAATAATATGGTTGATATGTTATAACGTGTATAATTATTTAATTGCATAATAGCTATATAAATATAGTTACATATTTATTTAATATATATACTACTTTATTTTCTATTCATAATATAATTATCGAACAAAATACAGGATCTAATGAGTTCACGAGTACAGAAATGAAATCGACTACTGCACATATATTACCATCGACCACAGAAATCACAACTAAAAGAAGTACAACCACTACTACAACACGTACTCCACAATCTAACGATATATGCAGTAATAGTACACTCGATGCCATTACTACCGTAGACAATAAATATATACATGCTTTTAAAGGTTAATATATTTTCAAACTAAATTAATTTATAATTTAAATTATATTTAATAAATTATTAAATCTAAAGTTTAAAACATATATTTAATCAAATTTAATCTTACAAATATATGTATATATAATTTATTATTAACATCTTGTATTTATAATATTATACAGGTGAACATTATTATGTATTAAATGGACAGAATCCAAGAACACCTCATTTCATATATAAAAAATATGACGGAATTCCTTCGAATTTGGATGCTGTGTTTTCTTTCAAAAATTATATTTTTTTTATAAAGGTTAATTTAATTAAATAAATAACTCTTGGTAAATCATAGCTACATATATAATACGAGTGTATTGTTAATACGATGAAAGTGACTTTAATACATATTTTTATTACGTAACAGGCAGGAGAACTTTACATCACCAGGAACAATAGACTAATGCATAATTCTCCGATATCCTTACACTCATTCTTTCCCGGTCTCCCGAAATCCATAAATGCCGCATTCGTTCTCGGAAAGGCTATATATTTTATTAGCAGCGGTACATATTATAAAGTCGTAATTAAACATGGAAAATTCAGAAGGGCCTACAGGACTGTTCCTCCGTTTAAACATTATCCGACTGAAATAAATGCTGTCTTGGTATGGCCTCACTATAACATTATGTATGCATTTTCGAGAAATAATTATTATGTTGCAGATATAAGACACAAACAAGTTAGTATGCATAGTTTTTATAACAATTCACATATATACTATACATATATATATATTATATATTATTTAAATTTAAACGATATTTTATTTAATATATTATTTTTATATAAAAGAGATAAATATAATATATGTAAATTAATATGAATTTTTATTTTACAGTTTTATGGAAAACATTCTAAAGCAAAATATTTATTTAATTGTTGAAACTTATCAATTAATTATATATTGATTATTTTCTTTATTTTTTATATTAACCATTAATTCCTATATCGGTATTATTTTATATGTAATCATACAATAATATTTATGTGAAATTTAATTATTTACATAGTATTATTTTTGTTATTTATTATATTTTTAATAAAATATTTCAATTTAAATCTACTGTGTTTAATAAGTTTATCTAAAATATATCACAATAATTGTAAATAGTTTACATGGTATTATATTAATAGACTGTATATATATTATATCATATAAATAATAATTAATTACAAAATATAAATGTGCTTTAGAAATATTGTTAATTATTAGCGAATCATAGATTATACAATAAATAAGATATTAAATGAATACAATTAAAATATATGTAATCTTATTTGAATTACAAGTACTAAAGAATATTTAGTTTATCATTAATACATAAATAAATTAGAGTTCATAGTTACATACGAAATTTTCATTACTTCTGAAATTAAATTAAACCCCGAATATATACATAATGGAATTACACCTAATATATGATTATTATAAATGTACCTTACCTTACCAGGTAGAGCTTGCTCGGTAATCCATGACATGATTTTTCCAACCTTCTCTATCATCTATCGCTGTTTTCATCTCATATATCGTTGTAAGATTCGTATCGTCTATTAGTTGATCGATGTACGTTTTTGCTGGGCGTCGTTTTCGTTGACCATGATGTGGTTGCCACAGTATTAGATCGCTTGCCAGTTCATCTTTACTTCTCCAATAGTGCCTGGTAAACATTAATCTTTAATCATTAATTCGTTATGATTTGATGATTTGTGGTATACCACCATATAGTTGTTCATTTGATAGATAGATAGAGTTTATTGTTTAAAACAATAATACAAAAAAGAACAAATAACGAATATAAACTAATTTATATAATTATTTAAAAATGCCATGTTTCAAATGGTTAAGATATGGATTTAACAAATGATAAAAAAGAGAATAATAATAAGGCGATTTATTCTGATGCAAATACTTCATCAACGTATCATCTTTAAGGGAAGGGGTCGTCAATCCCTATGTCTTGGAGGTACAAACTTGACCCAAGAGTTTTTCCAGTGACAATCGTAATATAATAATAAAGAGAATGCAACCGAATAAAATAACATAATAATTGAATAATACAAATTAATAAAGTAAAATAAAATGTAAATATTGATACAATCAAATATCAAGCCTTGTAATAAATTGAGTAACCGAAGTTACTGAACAAGTATAATTATATAGCAAATTCCAATGAGTTGAAATACGATTACTAAAATAATTCTAATAGCAATTTTCTAATAGCAAGTTCTAGGTCCCATTTACACATCCATGATGATAGTTCAAATAGATAATATCTCCAGGATGATAGTTCAAATAGATAATATCTCCAGGATGTATTCGTTACAGCATGAAGCATACGAGTGTAGGCTCATTAATGCACCTATTACTCTATAAACTAATCGGAAGGAACATAATTATTATTTGTTAACTAATAGGAGTAATTATTTAATTATTTATTTAAATTTTAAATAATTTTAATATTATGTAAATTGTACGTTATTAAATATTTTCTTTTGATTTTCGACGCTTCATTGCTCTGGCACAATACGTCATTAAAATAAATTAAATTAACATTATTTAGAAATATTGTTAATTTAAACATATTAATAGTATCATATAGAACAAGTTTACTTAATGTTTTCACTATATGTGTAATATAATACAATACAATGCATATAGCATGCTATACAACACATATATTCCGTTATAATACACTTATGGACGTAATACAATAGGTTATTGTTCCTAAACGAACATTTGCTATTAATAATAATATCATTGCCAAATTTAATGTATTTTCGGATGTGACATTTAATAATAATATCCGGTCCTATTAAATATACTCTCAACTTTTTACTATTTCCATTGTTATGTTTATTTAATTATAAATATAGTTCAGTGATATAAACTTTAATAAAAAACATCACTATATTATGGACGGATATTATTATCAATGGGAACCGGATTAATTATATAATATGAATCAAATCTGAAAGAAATACAAATATCGAAATAAAAGTAGGGGGTACTACATTATATAGGCCACTTGACAATTAGCTAGGTAACTCAACAACTATTTGTTCTAAATTTGTTCTACACTATATATTTTTTAAATATAATATAAATATTTAATTATTTTGTTAACTATTCCATGTATAGAAAACTATTATACATGTCATTAAATATTTCTTAATACTTCTTTAGTAATATCTAACAATTAATAATCTAGTGACATTGACATACATTGAGAATAAATCTATATATCCTCATGATATACGCTAGTAAATATGGTTGCTTTTTATTATATTGTTATACATTATATTTTATTATTAACTTTAATTTATTAATATAATTTAAATTCTATCTGTAATTAATCAATGAATATGTAATACTAGTATAAAACAAATATTATATTATATGTATGTATAAATAACATTTATTTGAACAGAGTATATCTATGTTTATCTAGAAAACATACATACCAGATAAACAAGATATAATAAACAATAATAATGCTAATCGTGATTATTAAAGGTATTTTCATTCAAGGTATAATAATTTCTACGCGCGTGTCTGCACTAAATAATGAATCATTATTAATGGCGCATTAGTGTAGTAGATATTATATCTTTTTTGTTATAATACTACTGACGCACTAGTAAAACGTATAGTTTTTTATTATATTACTAACGTTAATTGTATCAAGTATATCCGCTATAATTGTTATTTATAAAACTTGTATTTCACATTTAATTATAACAACATCCGTTATGTATTTATCCAAGACACTAATGGTTATAATTAAACATCCGAAAACTAACAAATTCGAATTAGATATTGTTATTATACTAATTATTTGATATATTTATATAATAATTGTATATATGAATATGATCTTATTAGATATATTCTAAGACCCAATATTTAAGTCAATCTATTATAGTGTATGTATTATTGTTTACACCTATACTTTACAAGTTAGTGTACTTATCAAATAAAAAATGATATCTTCAATGAATTATATTTATATTTGTAGGAATAAAATGTTATTCAATGCTCTGTAAAATTGTAGTGCTTTTGAATACAAAAAAATATTATTTATTAATCCATACTAATATTATAAGATTTAACAATCTTTTTTTATATAATCATTATTTATTATTAAAACGTAAATATTTTATATATATAAAAAATTCATATACTTAAAAAATATATGTTAACATTTTATATATTAAGTGGAAATAATATTTGAATCATTATCATCGTTCACTTAAACGACTCCACATAAAATACCAATCGAACAATCTTGATGCTGACCTTAAAGCCTTCAAAGTATCTCGCTCAATTTATAGATGTAAAATTCTCACCTATAAATCATCGTATTTTACTGGTAAGCTTAATAAATTCGGTATGTCCTCTAAACAAGCATTAAAACTTTCATTTAAATTGATTGGTCTTTCATTCAATTTGATGAGATCTTAATAGACGATATTCAGACCAACAATACTATTTTCTGTTCACTGACTTTTCCAGTTTCTTTCAACGAAAGATTTCTTTGCTAATTGATTCTATTCCTGGATTTGATACCTCACTTTTTTATATAACACATATTACCACTACTAATCACTGGTCATGCTTTACACTTATATCTCAGACAGTAGTAAGAGAAAGTAACCGAATACGGACAGTGCCCGAATACGGACACTCTCGGTATCTCAGAAACCATAAATCCTACAAAATAATGTTTAATGAATAACATATTATTAATTATATAAATAGTCTAAAAAAGTATTTTTTATTTTTTAATTATACTAGATATTGATGATATATCCAATATACTGGTTTTTATTACGTTTTTAAATTTATGAAGAAAAAAATTCAACTTAAAACCTTCTCAATTATATACAAATTTATTGATATAAAATAGAACACTATAATATTAAAAAATAAAGCATTCTAAAAATTATATTTATAATTTCTATATTTGTTATCAAATATTCATTAAGTTGTAATCATATATCTATAGGTCATATAGTCCCTACTACGGACACTCTAGATGTATTAATACGATCACCCTATAACCAATCAGCGCGCAGCGTATGAACTATTATGATATTCATAACAATTGCGTGCGTTATAATATTAATACCACCAATATAGCTAAATCTAAAATTTGAATTATTTAGATACTTAAATTGTATTATTAATTAAAAAATAATAATAATAAATAAACTATTAACTAATTAATTTAGAATAAATTGTTCATAAAATGAATTATAAATAATGTAATTGTAATTTGTTTGATTGGTTAATAAATGATATATAGTTTATCTAATGGTATATAGGGTGTCCGTATTATAGCACATGTGCAGGGTGTATTCTGACATGGGTACCGAATACGGACACCCCCATTATCTATGGAATTAAAAGATTAAATAAAATTTTAAAATCACAATAATATCTATAATCATATTATTATATTGTAATTTTTGAATACAAATAATGAGTCATAAAATGTTAAGACCATTTATTGTTAAAGTATCCGTATTAGATTACTTTCCCCTACTCTCGTTAATGAATTCTCTAAAATATCACTCTCCATAAGATCCTGTTCCATTATTCCAAAAAAATCCAAAGACCCAAATATGGGTCATGAACCAAAGGCTGGGAACCACTAGGGGATTTTGTTATTCATCCACAAATTGAACTAAACGAAAAATATGCTTTATTCAAGTATAAACAATATGTTTATTAAATAAAATATTGTTCCTAATATTCACAAAAAAAATATTTTTACAATTGAATATTATTTACAAAATATTTAGATGGAGTAGGCCTAACCTTCCCTAAATTATAACTGCACATTTTAAAACATATATATATATATATATATATATATATATATTGAATTGCATTGAATTTAATATGGTTTATTGAGTAGAAATAAAATATAATGCAGATGCTCAATGGAGAGTACCAGAGATTATTTTATAATTAATGCTCAAAACGAGGGTACTCTCCAATAATATAATAATACAATAATATGACAACGATAAAATTAATAATAGTAAAACGTAAAAGAAAAAAAAAATAAACTAATTTAAAATTATATATACAACAAAATTAGTAAATATATATATATAACATATATTAACTGTTATATATATATTAAAATTAAAATAACGAGTGTTAATAATACAATTAATATTTATTTAAATATTCAAGTTTTATATATTTTTTAAATGCATTGTATAGTAAGTTTTTACATGTATCATTTAATCCATTCCAAAGTTTAATACCATATACATTTATTGTGTGAAGTTTATTATTTGTTTTATATTTAGGTATTGTATAATTACATTGTCCTGCTTTACATTTATGTTATGTTCGTTTTATGTTTTATTATTTTATTTTAGCTATTCTATAATTACATTTATTTCTTATATTATAATTATTTATTTTATGTTAAAATATTTATTTGTTATGTCGATTTGTAATTATTTATTAATAGATATTTAATTAATTAAATAATATATATTTAAAATTATTTTTTTTTTAAATAACAAATCAGTATTATATATTTTATAAGTATTGTGTATATTATTAGGTGTTTTATTAATTAATCTAATTATATATATATATTAATATATATAAATATATATATATATATATATATATATATTTAATTGCCATTTATATTCCCATTTTTAAAATTAATTTTAATTAATTTATTAAAGAGATCTGTAACTCTGAGATGTACTATAATCTTGAAAAAAATCACTCTGAATTATTAAAAATAATAAATTATGAATATTATTAATATATAGAAAAATAAAACGATCCTTGTAATGCAATACTACTTCCAGATTTGTCAATATAACTATCTGAAAACTAATTTCACCTAGAGTAATTTAGATATATTCGAATATATAATAAAAACTGATACACCTGATGAACAACAATAATAAACTATAGTATACTGATGATCACGATTATTATCTGTATTTCCAATCACAATATAATAATTCCTTAACATGTGTCTGTATTAAATAATTAATCATTTTTAATGACTCATTAGTGTAGTAGAAATATATATTTTTTATTATAATAAAGCGTTCATAGTTTATTATGTGTATCCGCTAAAATTGTTATTTATAAAATTGGGCTTTCACATATAATTATAACAACATCCATTATGGATATATCCTTGACACTTTTGATTATAAATAAACATCCGAAAACTAAAAAAAATCCTAATTAGTTCATGTTATAATCCTAATTATACACAGATATTTAATTAGGTAGATAGGCATTCTCCAATATTTAGTGAACCATCGGATACGTTAACTTTGTTATATTTGTTAACATAATATTTTGCATGTATTTCAGATTTTATTATAAATTAAATTAGGATTATAGTAATATCCTACAGATAATTATATATTTACTATAATATAATATAATAATTTTAATGTTTGAATACTATAGTATTAAATAAAATATATTTTATTAATTTACATTAATTTTAATTATTCAATAACACATACAACTAAATGATACATTTTATTTATCGAAAATATAATCATATTCATAATATTCTAAATATAATCCATTACTAGTGAAAATAATAGATTAATTTTAATTATTCAATAACAATTACAATTAAGTGATATATTTTATTTAACGAAAATATAAGCATAATTCATAATATTCTAAATATGATCCATTAATAGTGATAATAATATATTGGGTTTCTCAAATATATAATCTAGGATAAAATGTTAAATAATGAAGTATTAAGTATAATACAGGGTAGGTAAATACTATGTATATTATGTGACTAATGCTATATTACTATAGTTAACTATACTATAGACTATTAACAATTAGTATTAAAATATAGATTCTATATTATACAGTATATATATATATATATATATATATATATATATATATATATACTTGACATTGATAATGAATTAGGCGATTTATGTGTAATTATGTACTAGTCCTAAAGTTTTACACCAATAATATAATTATATAAATATAGAATACTAAAAGTTATGATTTATTGCCTGTTTTTATATTAATTGTTATTTTTATTACGCTTTAATGATGTCGTCAGTGTGTATTTTATTATTTCCGGTGAATATGAGTATCTGTTCTCTTATAGAATATAATAAAACACGTGCAATTATAATGATTATTCAAGTTCAATAAAATAAATAATAACAACAGTAGGATTACAATGAAACAATGGTAAATTGGACAGTGATTGAATACTATTAATAGTTAATTTAGATTATACATTATAGTTATATATACTTAAATATATAGTTATGCTATGATTTTACAACTTTCTATGTGGTTCAGTTTGTTATAAAGCATTATATTTCTTTATCCAAACATGTTTTAAGAGACAGGTTCAAACCCCATCCGGACCATTAAAATAATATTTATAAGAATATTATATAATTTTGTATATATATATAAAGATTAACCCTCGTTGAAACCATGTATGCCTTAACATTAGAGCGGATTCGAAGGGAATCTTAATAATATTAGTCATTTGATTATAAGTGAAAAAAATACGTAAAAAAAACGAAAGCATAATATTCTGATCATAGGAGGAGACTTAAACCACATATCGAACAATAAAGCGGATATAAGTATACCTATCATCAAAATACAAACCGGAATGGCCAAATGCTCAATGACTATCCTCAAGAAAACAATATGTTATGTCTAAAAATCACTTTCAGAAAAGAAATGGTCAATTATAGACACATAAATTTCCAAATGAATTTAAATCACAGACTTCATAATTATAAACATATAATGGAAGAACAGTAAAAAAACTGCATCATCGAATCATAACTGCAGAAATAAATCTGAGTATCATAGCGAACAAAATGAAAGATAGAAAATGCAAATCATACGACTGGGCAACATTTCAACATGCTACTAACATTAGAAAATAGCTCATTATAACAGTAAAATCAGAAATAAGAAATCTGCACTAGCTTGGAAAACAATAAACGAAGTTAGCAGAAGGAAGAACTCCAATAAAGCGAAACTGAAAGTAACTAGTGCTAAAGAGCGAATCAAACTTTGGCATAATATTTCAAAGAGCTAATAGGCAAGATTATCCAATCAAAAATACATAGCGAAAATACTAGCACCATTTATTTCTTATAATCTGCCTCGACTATATTCTTCACAACGAAAAATATAACATGTAATTACAAAGGTATTTAATAGGTATATCAATACCACCTATACATTATAATGAAACATTGGATAACCTATCTTGTGAGTAGATATTTGATACAATTTTCATCCTAACTTTATTTTTAATATATTAAAAAAAAAACAAAATATTACTTGTATTATATAATTTAATAAGCGTTCCAATGATATATATTTTATTACAATAATACCTATATGATAAATATCATTGAAATACATCAACTTCGGGCTGATTTTAATATCCTAGATTTATTAGTATTAATAAATAGTATAATACTTACTTTTTGTTTATGACTTTATACTGTAACCATTATATTAATAGTTACATTTATCAATACAAATTATATATATATATATATATATATATATATATTATATAATATACTATTATATTACTATAGTAATATAGTATTATATATTTATCTGTAGGATATTGCAATTATCCTAATTTAATTTATAATAAAATCTGAAATACATGCAAAATATTATGTTAACAAATAAAATACTCTATGCAAAAATCGTATCCGATGTTTCACTACATATTGGCGAATGCCTATCTACCTAATTATATATCTGTGTATACTTAGGATTATAACATGAACTAATTAGGATTTTTTTAGTTTTCGGATGTTTATTTATAATCACAAGTGTCAAGGATATATCCATAATGGATGTCATTATCATTATATGTGAAATCCCAGTTTTATAAATAACAATTTTAGCGGATACACATAATAAACTATGAACGCTTTATTATATTACAAAATATATATTTCTACTACACTAATGATTCATTCAAAATGATTCATTATTTAATATAGACACATGTTAAGGAATTATTATATTGTGATTGGAAATACAGATAATAATCATGATCATCAGTATACTATAGTTTATTATTGTTGTTCATCAGGTGTATCAGTTTTTATTATATATTCGAATATATCTAAATTACTCTAGGTGAAATTAGTTTTCAAATAGTTATATTGACAAATCTGGAAGGATTATTGTATTACAATGATAGTTTTATTTTTCTATATATTAATAATATTCATAATTTATTATTTTTAATAATTAAGAGTAATTTTTTTCAAGATGATAGTTCATCTCAGAGTTACATAAAACTTTAATAGAATAATTAAAATTTATTTTAAAAATGGGAAAATAAATGGCAATATATGTATATATATATATATATAGATATATATATATATATATATATATATATATATATATATATATATATATATATATATATATATATATTAATATATATATATATATATATATATATAATATATATATATATAATTAGATTAATTAATAAAACACCTAATCATATACACAATACTTATAAAATACATAATAGTGATTTGTTATTTAAAACAAATTTAATTTTAAATATATATGATTTAATTAATTAAATATCTATTAATGTTATGAATAATGTATTTAATAAATAATTACCAATCGACATAACAAATAGGAATTTGAATATAAAATAAATAATTATAATATAAGAAATAAATGTAATTATAGAATACCTAAATATAAAACAAATAATAAACTTCACACAATAAATGTATATGGTATTACACTTTGGAATGGATTAAATGATACATGTAAAAACTTACTATACAATGCATTTAAAAAATATATAAAACTTGAATATTTAAATAAATATTAATTGTATTATTAACACTCGTTATTTTAATTTTAATATATATATAACAGTTAATATATGATACATATATATATTTACTAATTGCGTTGTATATATAATTTTAAATTAGTTTATTTCTTTTTTTTCTTTTACGTTTTACTATTCTTAATTTTATCGTTGTCATATTATTTTATTATATTATTAAAGAGTACCCTCGTTTTGAGCATTAATTACAAGATAATCTATGGTACTCTCCATTGAGCATAACTTGTATATTCTGCATATTTTTATTTTAGTTCAATTGTTGAATGAATAACAAAATCCCCTAGAGGTTCCCAGCCTATACTTCAAGAGCAATATTTGGGTCTTTAGATTTGTTTGGCATAATGGAACAGGATCTAATGGAGAGTGATATTTTAGAGAATTCATTAACGAGAGAAGGGGAAATTAACCAATACGGATACTTTAACAATAGATTGTCTTAACATTTTATGACTCATTATTTGTATTCAAAAATTACAATATATTAACATGATTATATATTATTATGATTTTAAAATGTTATTTAATCTTTTAATTCCATAGATATTGAGGGTGTCCATATTCGGTACCCATGTCAGAATACACCCTGCACATGTGTTATAATACGGACACCCTATATACCATTAGATAAACTATATATCATTTATGAATTACAATTACATTATTTATAATTAATTTTATAAACAATTTATTCTAATTGAATTAGTTAATAATTTATTTATTTTTATTATTTTTTAATTAATATTACAATTTAAGTATCTAAATAATACAAATTTTAGATTTAGCTATATTGGTGGTATTAATATTATAACTCACGCGATATTTATGAAATCAGTAACTACACTCGGTATTACTTTCGATACTCACTTCAATGTCACAGCGCAAATAGTAAATATTATACGTACTGCTAACTACTATCTATACAACATTAGAAAGACGCGAAATAAATTAACTTTTAATTTAACCAAGTGCCTCATTCATGCCCTTGTGTTTAGTAGACTTCGGTACTGTTGTTCCCTATTTACTACCCTACCCATTCATTTATTGTACAGACTTGAAACTATTCAGCGTCGTGCAGTAAGAATCCTCTATAAACTCAAACGTCGAACAATGGTTTCCGTCTCATCTCTGATGCATCGCTTGGATGGTTAAAGTTCCGGCTAGTTTGCAAATTCCATCTCCTTTGCATAACGCATTGAGCCATCTATCGAGCCAGCCCTAATTATCTCGCGAATATTATTACTATACGAACGGATTATCGACCTCGTCGTGTTGGCTCGACTATGATACTCAACCAACCTATCACTGCGACAGTATATACCGAATCGGCATTTTCTGTCGCAGCTCCTAAATGTTGGAATGCATTGCCAGCTGACATCAGATCAACCGATTCTGAACCTTTGTTTAAACGTAAAGTAAATCATTATTTTATTTCTTTATAACTGCATTATTAGATATTGTTCTTGTTCTTTAATATATATATTGTTCTTGTTATTGTTCTTATTTTTATGTTCAAATTGTTATTTCCTTTATTATTATTATTATATTATATGACGCCGATAAACATATGATATTTAGTAGTCAATAAACTATTTAATAAAAATAATAATACTTGAAAGTAGTAAAATGAATTATTATGTAATAAGTTTTGGTCGTCATTCAACGTATGTCCTTTAGGGAACGACCTTCAACATAACATTATGAAAGTAAATTGATACAGGGAATTCATGATAATGGGAATATGCTAGAATGCTTGAACGATAATGCTATAACTAATTCATAGAGAATACGTTCGTTTATAAGTATTGAATTACATAAGCAATTAAGTATTAGTTCAACAATGTGTAATCTATTTATTTTATATACGATTAAGAATACTATTATATAATATAATACATTATATATTAATACATATATATATACTTTATTATAATATTATATATATATATATATAAATTATCCATTGATGAGAGATATATTGTGAAGAACCTGGAATGAGAAATGTATAGATTAATATCTTAGGAACATGAAGGTAAGTTATAAAAATGAACGTCGAACAACTCTATATATAATATAGTGAAATGCAATAAATGATTTCGTTTAACAATATTTAATATTAAATATAATCTTTATTTTATGTTTAATTATTTAGATAACCAAATATTAATTAATCTTATAAATATATGAATCCTAAACAAATAGAGAGAATATCTTATTTCTCATATGATAAAGTAGGTTTATATTAATACAAAAATAAGTAAATATATAGGTATATGAAACCTACATCTATTTTCTATTTTAATGACAATTCTAGTCTCAACTGATCTAAGATATATAATTATAGAATTGATTAGAACATTAAAAGTAGTCATAAACTAGTGTGCACGTATTATTCTTAATAATCGAACTTACTATTATAAGTGAAATAAAAATTGTTCACATTTAATGAATTTAGTATTATAAAATAACGAACTAATTATTATTAATAACTAATTATTTTATTTTTCAAACATATATCTAATGATAATAATATATATATATATGTATTTATAATTATAATAGAATAATAAGATCTACAAATAAATAAATATAATTACTTAATATTAACATCGTATACATAAAATATTTCTTAATGGAGTAGGTATGATGCGTTAAGCATGTAGTGATAGCCTGAAATATAACAATAATATAAGTTATAAATAGATGTATAATTAGAAAAGATTGTTTATTACCATTTGAAAGTATAAAACAGCCGAATAATATGATTACGGATCAGTTGTGTTTAGTCGCTTAATAACCAACTATATATTAATATCTAAACAATCATAATGTATACATTATATTTCATTGTTATATGTATATGTCAATTATCCTCGAATACAATCAATATTGATCATATCGTTAGTTTTACTATTACATATTATTAAATATACATAATATAATATTTCTATTTTAAATATTCTATATACATTAATTAAAATTAAAATTAATGTATAATATATAATTTTAAAATAATAACTTAAATATTAAACATTTAGTCCTATCTTCAAAAATATGGATATCTTTCTGATGAAATATCTACCTTGAAAAACTCTGCATCGGAACTAATTATTTCTAAAGCGATTTCTAGATTCCAATATACGTCAGGACTTAAAGATACCGGTAAGAAATTATAATTATGATATATTAAATAACGATAATATTTCATTATTAATTACATATTAATAATTATTGTATACATATATATAAGAATAATAACTGAATAGACATATAATAAATATCGAATTATTAATATTTTAATATTAAATATAGTTTTATATACTTATATCTCTACTGTAGGTTCAATAAATAAAGAAACTTTATCATTGATGAGTTTACCAAGATGTGGTAATACCGATGTATCTGACATAAGCGATCTACAAAAGCGTATTCGAAGATATAATTTAATGGGAACAGTGTGGAAACATCATAATATTACTTATAAGATATCAATATATTCTCATAAAATGTCGCATTCGGATGTAGATGAAAGTGCTGCTAAATCAATCAAGGTATTAATTATTACTTATGATATAATATTAAATTAACTATTTTATTAAATATCTAAATATTAAATTCATAACTTCAATTTATTTTTAATACAAATTAAAATTACATATATAATTATATTTATACATTATGTGATTACTTACTTATTTATTTTCAGTTTTGGAGCGATGTTTCACGTTTGAATTTTCGTCAAGTTTCAGCCAATCAAAAAGCAGATGTGGACATCAAATTTGTACGAGTTAGTACTATTAATTAATATATATATATATATATATATATATATATATATATATATGCATATATTATAACATATATTATAACATATATTTTAACTTTGTTATAATACATAAAATATAATTATATATGTTTATACATATTAGGGTAAACATGGAGATGGATTTCCATTTGATGGAAAAAATGGACTTATAGGGCACGCATTTCAGCCAGAAAGTGGTAAAGTTCATTTAGATGAAGCTGAAGATTGGACAACTGGTAGATATGGAATTAACATAGTTCAGGTATAGAGTATATTCGTATTTTGTGAATAATAAATAGTAATAATGATTTATTTATACAGGTTATGACTCATGAATTCGGACATATGTTAGGATTAAAACATTCGCCTAAAATGAGTTCTGTTATGTTCCCTTACTATTTTGGATACATACACAACTTTAAACTTAGTGCTGATGATATTAATGGAATACAATTCTTATACGGTTATTATTGTATACATAATGTATAATATTTATATGATTAATGATTAGAATCAATATTGCCTTGTCATTTATCTATATTCTATTACGTTAATATTTTATAAATTAAATATTTAGATAGGTTAATAATAACTCCACAAATAAGGGTGATGTGTTATAATTCAACTGTCATGTAATTATATATCATCTGTTGATGATAAGTTAAGTTGTATAAATAATAGGAACAAGTGAGATATTTTATTATTGGGTAATATTAACAATTTTTAAATTAATGATATAATAATATGGTTGATATGTTATAACGTGTATAATTATTTAATTGCATAATAGCTATATAAATATAGTTACATATTTATTTAATATATATAATACTTTATTTTCTATTCGTAACATAATTATCGAACAAAATACAGGATCTAATGAGTTCACGAGTACAGCAATGAAATCGACTACTGCACATATATTACCATCGACCACAGAAATCACAACTAAAAGAAGTACAACCACTACTACAACACGTACTCCACAATCTAACGATATATGCAGTAATAGTACACTCGATGCCATTACTATCG
Organism: Osedax fenrisi; assembly: GCA_964019155.1. Classification (NCBI taxonomy): domain Eukaryota; kingdom Metazoa; phylum Annelida; class Polychaeta; order Sabellida; family Siboglinidae; genus Osedax; species Osedax fenrisi. The sequence continues at coordinate 119,469,730 of OZ025239.1, read as the reverse complement.
TAGACAATAAATATATACATGCTTTTAAAGGTTAATATATTTGCAAACTAAATTAATTTATAATTTAAATTATATTTAATAAATTATTAAATCTAAAGTTTAAAACATATATTTAATCAAATTTAATATTACAAATATATATATATAATTTATTATTAACATCTTGTATTTATAATATAATACAGGTGAACATTATTATGTATTAAATGGACAGAATCCAAGAACACCTCATTTCATATATAAAAAATATGACGGAATTCCTTCGAATTTGGATGCTGTGTTTTCTTTCAAAAATTATATTTTTTTTATAAAGGTTAATTTAATTAAATAAATAACTCTTGGTAAATCATAGCTACATATATAATACGAGTGTATTGTTAATACGATGAAAGTGACTTTAATACATATTTTTATTACGTAACAGGCAGGAGAACTTTACATCACCAGGAACAATAGACTAATGCATAATTCTCCGATATCCTTACACTCATTCTTTCCCGGTCTCCCGAAATCCATAAATGCCGCATTCGTTCTCGGAAAGGCTATATATTTTATTAGCAGCGGTACATATTATAAAGTCGTAATTAAACATGGAAAAGTCAGAAGGGCCTACAGGACTGTTCCTCCGTTTAAACATTCTCCGACTGAAATAAATGCTGTCTTGGTATGGCCTCACTATAACATTATGTATGCATTTTCGAGAAATAATTATTATGTTGCAGATATAAGACACAAACAAGTTAGTATGCATAGTTTGTATAACAATTCACATATATACTATACATATATATATATTATATATTATTTAAATTTAAACGATATTTTATTTAATATATTATTTTTATATAAAAGAGATAAATATAATATATGTAAATTAATATGAATTTTTATTTTACAGTTTTATGGAAAACATTCTAAAGCAAAATATTTATTTAATTGTTGAAACTTATCAATTAATTATATATTGATTATTTTCTTTATTTTTTATATTAACCATTAATTCCTATATCGGTATTATTTTATATGTAATCATACAATAATATTTATGTGAAATTTAATTATTTACATAGTATTATTTTTGTTATTTATTATATTTTTAATAAAGTATTTCAATTTAAATCTACTGTGTTTAATAAGTTTATCTAAAATATATCACAATAATTGTAAATAGTTTACATGGTATTATATTAATAGACTGTATATATATTATATCATATAAATAATAATTAATTACAAAATATAAATGTGCTTTAGAAATATTGTTAATTATTAGCGAATCATAGATTATACAATAAATAAGATATTAAATGAATACAATTAAAATATATGTAATCTTATTTGAATTACAAGTACTAAAGAATATTTAGTTTATCATTAATACATAAATAAATTAGAGTTCTTAGTTACATACGAAATTTTCATTACTTCTGAAATTAAATTAAACCCCGAATATATACATAATGGAATTACACCTAATATATGATTATTATAAATGTACCTTACCTTACCAGGTAGAGCTTGCTCGGTATCCATGACATGATTTTTCCAACCTTCTCTATCATCTATCGCTGTTTTCATCTCATCTATCGTTGTAAGATTCGTATCGTCTATTAGTTGATCGATGTACGTTTTTGCTGGGCGTCGTTTTCGTTGACCATGATGTGGTTGCCACAGTATTAGATCGCTTGCCAGTTCATCTTTACTTCTCCAATAGTGCCTGGTAAACATTAATCTTTAATCATTAATTCGTTATGATTTGATGATTTGTGGTATACCACCATATAGCTGTTCATTTGATAGATAGATAGAGTTTATTGTTTAAAACAATAATACAAAAAAGAACAAATAACGAATATAAACTAATTTATATAATTATTTAAAAATGCCATGTTTCAAATGGTTAAGATATGGATTTAACAAATAATAAAAAAGAGAATAATAATAAGGCGATTTATTCTGATGCAAATACTTCATCAACGTATCATCTTTAAGGGAAGGGGTCGTCAATCCCTATGTCTTGGAGGTACAAACTTGACCCAAGAGTTTTTCCACTGACAATCGTAATATAATAATAAAGAGAATGCAACCGAATAAAATAACATAATAATTGAATAATACAAATTAATAAAGTAAAATAAAATGTAAATATTGATACAATCAAATATCAAGCCTTGTAATAAATTGAGTAACCGAAGTTACTGAACAAGTATAATTATATAGCAAATTCCAATGAGTTGAAATACGATTACTAAAATAATTCTAATAGCAATTTTCTAATAGCAAGTTCTAGGTCCCATTTACACATCCATGATGATAGTTCAAATAGATAATATCTCCAGGATGATAGTTCAAATAGATAATATCTCCAGGATGTATTCGTTACAGCATGAAGCATACGAGTGTAGGCTCATTAATGCACCTATTACTCTATAAACTAATCGGAAGGAACATAATTATTATTTGTTAACTAATAGGAGTAATTATTTAATTATTTATTTAAATTTTAAATAATTTTAATATTATGTAAATTGTACGTTATTAAATATTTTTTTTGATTTTCGACGCTTCATTGCTCTGGCACAATACGTCATTAAAATAAATTAAATTAACATTATTTAGAAATATTGTTAATTTAAACATATTAATAGTATCATATAGAACAAGTTTACTTAATGTTTTCACTATATGTGTAATATAATACAATACAATGCATATAGCATGCTATACAACACATATATTCCGTTATAATACACTTATGGACGTAATACAATAGGTTATTATTCCTAAACGAACATTTGCTATTAATAATAATATCATTGCCAAATTTAATGTATTTTCGGATGTGACATTTAATAATAATATCCGGTCCTATTAAATATACTCTCAACTTTTTACTATTTCCATTGTTATGTTTATTTAATTATAAATATAGTTCAGTGATATAAACTTTAATAAAAAACATCACTATAGTGAAGGATATTATTATCAATGGGAACCGGATTAATTATATAATGTGAATCAAATCTGAAAGAAATACAAATATCGAAATACAAGTAGGGGGTACTACATTATGTAGGCCACTTGACAATTAGCTAAGTAACTCAACAACTATTTGTTCTACACTATATATTTTTTAAATATAATATAAATATTTAATTATTTTGTTAACTATTCCATGTATAGAAAACTATTATACATGCCATTAAATATTTCTTAATACTTCTTTAGTAATATCTAACAATTAATAATCTAGTGACATTGACATACATTGAGAATAAATCTATATATCCTCATGATATACGCTAGTAAATATGGTTGCTTTTTATTATATTGTTATATATTATATTTTATTATTAACTTTAATTTATTAATATAATTTAAATTCTATCTGTAATTAATCAATGAATATGTAATACTAGTATAAAACAAATATTATATTATATGTATGTATAAATAACATTTATTTGAACAGAGTATATCTATGTTTATCTAGAAAACATACACACCAGATAAACAAGATATAATAAACAATAATAATGCTAATCGTGATTATTAAGGGTATTTTCATTCAAGGTATAATAATTTCTACGCGCGTGTCTGCACTAAATAATGAATCATTATTAATGGCGCATTAGTGTAGTAGATATTATATCTTTTTTGTTATAATACTACTGACGCACTAGTAAAACGTATAGTTTTTTATTATATTACTAACGTTAATTGTATCAAGTATATCCGCTATAATTGTTATTTATAAAACTTGTATTTCACATTTAATTATAACAACATCCGTTATGTATTTATCCAAGACACTAATGGTTATAATTAAACATCCGAAAACTAACAAATTCGAATTAGATATTGTTATTATACTAATTATTTGATATATTTATATAATAATTGTATATATGAATATGATCTTATTAGATATATTCTAAGACCCAATATTTAAGTCAATCTATTATAGTGTCTGTATTATTGTTTACACCTATACTTTACAAGTTAGTGTACTTATCAAATAAAAAATGATATCTTCAATGAATTATATTTATATTTGTAGGAATAAAATGTTATTCAATGCTCTGTAAAATTGTAGTGCTTTTGAATACAAAAAAATATTATTTATTAATCCATACTAATATTATAAGATTTAACAATATTTTTTTATATAATCATTATTTATTATTAAAACGTAAATATTTTATATATATAAAAAATTCATATACTTAAAAAATATATGTTAACATTTTATATATTAAGTGGATATAATATTTGATTAAAATCCATTATCATCGTTCACTTAAACGACTCCAAATAAAATACCAATCGACTAATCTTTATGCTGATCTTAAAGCCTTCAAAGTATCTCGCTCAATTTATAGATGTAAAATTCTCACCTATAAATCATCGTATTTTACTGGTAAGCTTAATAAATTCGGTATGTCCTCTAAACAAGCATTAAAACTTTCATTTAAATTGATTGGTCTTTCATTCAATTTGATGAGATCTTAATAGACGATATTCAGACCAACCATACTATTTTCTGTTCACTGACTTTTCCAGTTTCTTTCAACGAAAGATTTCTTTGCTAATTGATTCTATTCCTGGATTTGATACCTCACTTTTTTATATAACACATATTACCACTACTAATCACTGGTCATGCTTTACACTTATATCTCAGACAGTAGTAAGAGAAAGTAACCGAATACGGACAGTGCCCGAATACGGACACTCTCGGTATCTCAGAAACCATAAATCCTACAAAATAATGTTTAATGAATAACATATTATTAATTATATAAATAGTCTAAAAAAGTATTTTTTATTTTTTAATTATACAAGATATTGCTAATATATCCAATATACTGGTTTTTATTACGTTTTTAAATTTATGAAGAAAAAAATTCAACTTAAAACCTTCTCAAGAATATACAAATTTATCGATATAAAATAGAACACTATAATATTAAAAAATAAAGCATTCTAAAAATTATATTTATAATTTCTATATTTGTTATCAAATATTCATTAAGTTATAAGCATATATCTATAGGTCAAATAGTCCCTAATACGGACACTCTAGATGAATTAATACGGACACTCTATAACCAATCAGCGCGCAGCGTATGAACTATTATGATATTCATAAAAATTGCGTGCGTTATAATATTAATACCACCAATATAGCTAAATCCAAAATTTGAATTATTTAGATACTTAAATTGTATTATTAATTAAAAAATAATAATAATAAATAAACTATTAACTAATTAATTTAGAATAAATTGTTCATAAAATTAATTATAAATAATGTAATTGTAATTCATAAATGATATATAGTTTATCTAATGGAATATAGGGTGTCCGTATTATAACACATGTGCAGGGTGTATTCTGACATGGGTACCGAATACGGACACCCTCAATATCTATGGAATTAAAAGATTAAATAAAATTTTAAAATCATAATAATATATATAATCATGTTAATATATTGTAATTTTTGAATACAAATAATGAGTCATAAAATGTTAAGACCATTTATTGTTAAAGTATCCGTATTAGATTACTTTCCCCTACTCTCGTTAATGAATTCTCTAAAATATCACTCTCCATAAGATCCTGTTCCATTATTCCAAACAAATCCAAAGACCCAAATATGGGTCATGCACCAAAGGCTGGGAACCACTAGGGGATTTTGTTATTCATCCACACATTGAACTAAATGGAAAATATGCTTTATTCAAGTATAAACAATATGTTTATTAAATAAAAGGCTATTTTCGAATATTATTCCTAATGTTCACAACATAATTATTTGTACAATTGACAATTATTTACAAACTATTTATATGGAGTAACCTTCCCTAAATTATAACTGCACATTTTAAGAAATATATATATATATATATATATATATATATATATATATTGAATTGCATTGAATTGAATATGGTTTATTGAGTAGAAATAACATATAAAGCAGAATATACAATTTATGCTCAATGGAGAGTACCAGATATTATCTTGCAATTAATGCTTAAAACGAGGATACTCTCCAATAATATAATAATACAATAATATGACAACGATACAATTAAGAATAGTAAAACGCAAAAGAAAAAAAGAAATAAACTAATTTAAAATTATATATACAACATAATTAGTAAATATATATAAAATATATTAACTGCATATATTAAAATTATAATAACGAGTGTTAATAATACAATTTATATTTATTTAAATATTCAAGTTTTATATATTTTTTAAATGCATTGTATGGTAAGTTTTTACATGTATTATTTAATCCATTCCAAAGTGTAATACCATATACATTTACTGTGTGAAGTTTATTATTTGTTTTATATTTAGGTATTCTATAATTACATTTATTTCTTATATTATAATTATTTATTTTATATTCAAATTCCTATTTGTTATGTCGATTGGTAATTATTTATTAATAGATATTTAATTAATTAAATCATATATATTTAAAATTAAATTTAAAAAAAATAACAAATCAGTATTATATATTTTATAAGTATTGTGCATATGATTAGGTGTTTTATTAATTAATCTAATTATATATATATATATATATATATATATATATATATAATTGCCATTTATATTCCCATTTTTAAAATAAATTTTTATTATTTTATTAAAGAGATCTGTAACTCTGAGATGTACTATCATCTTGAAAAAAATTACTCTGACTCTTTGAAAATAATAAATAAGGAATATTATTAATATATAGAAAAATAAAACGATACTTGTAATACTCCAGATTTGTCAATATAACTATTTGAAAACTAATTTCACCTATAGTAATTTAGATATATTCGAATATATAATAAAAACTGATACACCTGATGAACAATAATAATAAACTATAGCATACTGATGATCAAGATTATTATCTGTATTTCCAATCACAATATAATAATTCCTTAACATGTATCTATATTAAATAATGAAACATTTTAATGACTCATTAGTGTAGTAGATATATATATATATATATATATATATATTATAATAAAGCGTTTATAGTTTATTATGTGTATCCGCTATAATTGTTATTTATAAAACTGGGATTTCACATATAATTATAACGACATCCATTATGGATTTATCCACTACACTTGTGATTATAAATAAACATCCGAAAACTAAAAAAATCCTAATTAGTTCATGTTATAATCCTAATTATACACAGATATAATATTAGGTAGGTAGGCATTCGCCAATATTTAGTGAAACATCGGATACGATTTTTTGCATAGAGTATTTTATTCGTTAACATAGTATTTTGCATGTATTTCAGATTTTATTATAAATTAAATTAGGATTATAGTAATATTACTAAATATTAAAATTAAATTTTTAATTTTAAATTGAATATTATTTACAAAATATATATATGGAGTAACCTTCCCTAAAGTCATAACTACACATTTTAAGAAAGATATATATTTAATTTCCATTTATTTTCCCATTGTGAATATAAAATAAAACAATTTTATTAAAGAGATATCATCTCAGATTTTTTAGAAAAATATGTTTTATCTATCATTTAAAAAAAAATAACCATGCATTTTTGCAAAGAATATACTAGGAATATCATTAATATATGGTAACATAAGATTCGACCTAAACAATCATTGCGTTCCTCAGATTTGATAATATAATTATTTGAAATATATTATTTGAATACTTTGGTAATTTGAGATATATTTGATATACAATTTTAGAACTATTTTATTATTTTATTAGATATACGTATAAATGGTACCGTATGAATTTAAATTAAATAATTGTTTTTTTTATTATAAGAAACCATATAAAATGCTTTTGTAAAATCAATATATTGCATTAATCAATTTAATGTACCAATACTTTAAATATTTTGATACTTATACTTCTGAAGATGTTCCAATTATAAATCATTTACTTAGTTAATATGTAATGTTAGTGATAACATAATAATAAGAGCGAAGTTAGACTAGGTATACTACATAATAGCACAATAATGTATAATACCAAGAATGTCCGAGTCCAAGGATGTATGACGGAATTTCTATAATGAAGAAGCCGAGTAAATAAGTAGGGTTATATGGGGAGAACGGTATACAGTTAGGATGAAGTGGGGAATTTGTATGTTTATATATTATGGGGAGATACCTATTTCAAAAGTGTAAACATTTCCATTATACATAATTTAGATGTGCATCTATATATATATATATATATATATATATATATATATATATATATATATTGACATATATGTTATTACTAATATATAAATTCTAGCGTGATATTACACATGTGAGGTCATGCATTATACGTTAGATCTATAACGTTTACTTCTTATTTATACCTTATATTGGTAATAATATTATAGTATATGTAATATCATTATGTATATATTCATTGTTTAATATAATTTCACAAATAAAGAACATTTCTTATGTAACTATAAACTCTACTTTATTGATATATTGTATTATGTAGTATTGTATTTTAATGTATTGATAAGCTAAATATTCTTTAGTATTTATAATTCAAATAAAATTACATATATTAATAATATTAATATCTTATTTATTGTTTAATCTATGCGTTAATATATGTTTAATCTATACGCTAATAATTAATAATATTACTAAACAACATTTATATTTTGTAATTAATTATTATTTATATGATATAATATACATACAGTCTATTAATATCATACCATGTAAACTATTTACAATTATAGTGATATATTTTAGATACATTTATAGAATTAAACTAAGTAGATTTAAATTGAAATATTTTATTAAAAATATAATAAATAACAAAAATAATACTATGTAAAAACAATTAAATTTCACATAAACATTATTGTATGATTACAAATAAAATAATACCGATATAGGAAATAATGGATAATATAAAAAATAAAGAAAATAATCAATATATAATTAATTTATAAGTTTCAACAATTAAATACATATTTTGCTGTAGATTGTTTTCCGTAAAACTGTAAAATAAAAATTCATATTAATTTACATATATTATATTTATCTCTTTTATATAAAAATAATGTAGCTATTAAATAAAATATCGTTTAAATTTAAATAATATATAATATATATATGTATAGTATATATGTGAATTGTTATAAAAACTATGCATACTAACTCGTTTCTGTTTTATATCTGCAACATAATAAGTCTTTCTCCCAAATGCAAACATAAGGTTATAGTTAGACAATACCATGATAGCAGTTATTCGATAATTATATTATGAATAGAAAATAAAGTAGTATATATATTAAATAAATATGTAACTATATTTATATAGCTATTATGCAATTAAATAATTATACACATTATAACATATCAACCATATTATTATATCATTAATTTAAAAATTGTTAAAATTACCCAATAATAAAATATCTCACTTGTTCCTATTATTTATACAACTTAACTTATCATCAACAGATGATATATAATTACATGACAGTTGAATTATAACACATCACCCTTATTTGTGGAGTTATTATTAACCTATCTAAATATTTAATTTATAAAATATTAACGTAATAGAATATAGATAAATGACAAGGCAATATTGATTCTAATCATTAATCATATCAATATTATACATTATGTATACAATAATAACCGTATAAGAATTGTATTCCATTAATATCATCAGCACTAAGTTTAAAGTTGTGTATGTATCCAAAATAGTAAGGGAACATAACATAACTCATTTTAGGCGAATGTTTTAATCCTAACATATGTCCGAATTCATGAGTCATAACCTGTGTAAATAAATCATTATTACTATTTATTATTCACAAAATACGAATATACTCTATACCTGAACGATGTTAATTCCATATCTACCAGTTGTCCAATCTTCAGCTTCATCTAAATGAACTTTACCACTTTCTGGCTGAAATGCGTGCCCTATAAGTCCATTTTTTCCATCAAATGGAAATCCATCTCCATGTTTACCCTAATAAGTATAAACATATATATTTTTATTTTATGTATTATAACAAAGTTAAAATATATGTTATAATATATGTTATAATATATGCATATATATATATATTAATTAATAGTACTAACTCGTACAAATTTTATGTCCACATCTGCTTTTTGATTGGCTGAAACTTGACGAAAATTCAAACGTGAAACATCACTCCAAAACTGAAAATAAATAAGTAAATAATCAAATTATAAATTAAATATAATTAAATATATAATTATAATATTGATCAAACATATATTGTAGTTATAAATTTAACATTTACATATTTAACAAAATAGTATTATATATCATAAGTAATAATTAATACCTTGATTGATTTAGCAGCACTATCATCAACATCCGAATGCGACATTTTATGAGAATATATTGATATCTTATAAGTAATATTATGATGTTTCCACACTGTTCCCATTAAATTATATCTTCGAATACGCTTTTGTAGATCGCTTATGTCAGAGACATCGGTATTAACACATCTTGGTAAACTCATTAATGATAAAGTTTCTTTATTTATTGAACCTACAGTAGAGATATAATTATATAAATCTATATTTAATATTAAAATATTAATAATTCGATATTTATTATATGGCTATTCAGTAATTATTATTATATATATATATGTATACAATACTTATTAATATGTAATTAATAATGACATATTATGGTTATTTAATATAACATAATTATAATTACTTACCGGTATCTTTAAGTCCTGAAGTATATTGGAATCTAGAAATCGCTTTAGAAATAATTAGTTCCGATACAGAGGTTTTCAAGGTAGATATTTCATCAGAAAGATATCCATATTTTTGAAGATAGGACTAAATGTTTAATATTTAAGTTATTATTTTAAAATTATATATTATACATTAATTTTAATTGTAATTAATGTATATAGAATATTTAAAATAGAAATATTATATTATGTATATTTAATAATATGTAATAGTAAAACTAACGATATGATCAATATTGATTGTATTCGAGGATAATTGACATATACATATAACAATGAAATATAATGTATACATTATGATTGTTTAGATATTAATATATAGTTGTTTATTAAGCGACTAAACAAAACTGATCCGTAATCATATTATTCGTCTGTTTTATACTTTCAAATGGTAATAAACAATCTTTTCTAATTATACATCTATTTATAACTTGTATTATTATTCTATTTCAGTCTATCACTACATGCTTAGCGTATCATACCTTCTACATTAAGACAGTTTTTATTTATACGATGTCAATATAACGTAATTATATTTATTTATTCGTTATATCAAATAAACTAATAAATAGATACATTTTAGAAAAATAGTAATATGTAATGTATTTCTTAATACTCAATTCATTCAAAGTTAATTCACTTTAATACAATATTAACATTAAAAAAGCTTTTTAAGGAGACTATATGATTACCAGTATAACCAATTTTAAAGTCATCATCTATGCTATAAGTATATACCATTTGTAAATTAATATAAGTACAGTTTATATAGAAAATATTTATAAACTTACATATTTACTTATTTTAAATGTATAATAAATATATGTTCATACCAGAACCACGATATATTCTACTTATATAGAGATAAATATACTTATATATATATATATATATATATATATATACATATCATTAGAAATCCGAATAATACTATATTACAAATATATAATCATTTTTATAATTTTAAATAATCCTAAACTTTCAAAAAACGTTCAGTGGCTTTAATTTAATTAAAAAATATAATAGTATATATTTAGTTCTTTATTTTTTCTTTTATTAAATTAATGTTGTGTACTATATATACGTATTCATTTTTAGTAGTGATATTAGTAATATCATACCATAAAATAATTGATGATATACCCCGGCACTATAGATTGCTCTCTTTTTTATCTTCTTAAACACTTAGTATATTAAATATCATAATTAATATGTTCATCCTAACCGGTGCATTATTCCCTTTATATCAATTTCTCTATCAAATCTGTAACATTAAGAATATCGATGTATACATAATTCTTATCCCAATTATTGCATATTCTATTAAAGTGTACCAAGCATCTCCAACATTAGATTTTCAAATACATACAAAAACCTAGAGGTACATCCACTATCACTATGACACAACTATAACCCATATTAAATAAATTACAATTTTAATTGTTATGCTAATTGTAACTATAATTCAGTGATGTAATTTGTAATAAACAAGTGTACTATATAGTAGAATATCATTACGATTGTGAACGCATTTTATGTGCACTATTTGAATCATATTTTCACACAAAAATAAACACATATTATAATAGGTAGGTCACTTAATGATATAACCTCATAAATCAATTACAAACATTTATAAATTAATTATTTATATTTTAAATTACTAATATATTAAATAATTTATTATATTATATATATATATATATATATATATATATACTATATTATTAGATATAATACCAAATATTTATATTTGTTTAATATATTATATGTTTAATTAATATACAATTAAAAACTATTCAAACTCGGAATAACATACATCAATTTAATATGTGTACTTATTTAATATATTAACTTAAAATTATAAAATTTATAATATCGTAAAATTCATATATTTAGTTATTCAATGTTATATATATATATATATATATAAATAGTATTGTTTAATGTCTTACTAAATTAAAATAACACTAATAAATTGTATCTACTAAATAATATTTACTAAATATATCTTATAATTTTCAATAAATTAATATAATTTAAATTAATTTATAATTAATTAATTGATATATAAAAATAGTGTAACAATATTACATTATACTTTTTTATATTTATTTATAAATAAACTTTATCGGCGTACATTAAAAATACATAAACCAAATGCACAGGATGCAATAAACTATTTAATAGTGATAATCGTGATTATTAGTTGCATCTCCATTTAAATATAATAATGTCTACGTGTGTGTCTAAACTAAATTATAATTTACTATTAATGTCGCATTTACGTAGTAGATATTATATATATTTTATTATAATAATCCTGCTCTATTTATTACGTGTATCCACCATAATTGTTATTTATAAAACTGGGATTATTGATATAATATAAATAGTAGTAGTATTATAAAAATCATATTCGTAATATGAAATATAGATATATATATATATATATATTGATCTTTTGACTTGTTATAAATTAATAAAAATTAAATTGTTTATATAGTGAAATTATGTAAATATAGATTTGTACCTATTACTTTTATTGTTATTCATTTTATTTATATTTTTATATTAAACTATACATTTATTTACTTATTGTCTGATTATTTATTTATAAATATAAAAATATTTTATATTAATTATTTTATTTTAGTTATTTTTGTTATTTTATTTTAATTAATTTATCTTAGTTATTTCATTTATCTCACATTATATTTTATTTATTAAATGTTGAGTTTATTTATTATGATATTATGAGAAATTTATTAAATGTACTACTCATATACTATTATGTTACAAATTTGAATATTATCTATAATAACATATTATCATTAAATTATAACATTATATAATTAACATATTATCATAAAAATAACCTATTGAAATATATATATATATATATATATATATATATATATATATATATATATATATATAGTAACGGTATATCTATTTTAGTTTGTATTTTTTCTATAGTGGAGTTGCTAATGTTTTTTAAATTGTATTGCTATACAATATATACATATACATGTCGGAGAAAGGGATATTACTTACACAAATATGTTATCAGTTAATATTGTCCAAAATAAAGGAGCTTGTTTAAAATTAGTAGAATAATAACAACAAATATATAGGGTCCCACTATTTTGTGAGTAAATAGAAGTCTCACTATTTTGGTCTCGAACACCTTCATTTTTCAAAGTTTTCAAGATATGGTTGACGGCTAGTTTTTTAGAAGGTTTTCGAGACATCTTTTAGAGACACATTTGAGACAAATAGATATCAAATACATTTGTTAAAGACCAACTTAATATATAATAATAAAACATATATAAAATAGATTAAAAGACTCTATAATTATTTTATAGCTGGACAAATATTCTCAAGAAAGTCGGTAAGATGTTTTTACAGTTAATTAAAACACGACAAAAAAACAATATATTAATGTTGACAAAATGTTACGTAATATAATATTTATAATTAACATGTCAACAATAATATATTTCAAATATTAGAAATATAAACATTTATAAAATATAATGGTTAGTATTTCGAGTACACGAATTTATTATTTATTTCCTGAAAATGAAATATGTAAACTCGGAATTAAATAACAATCGAAATAATACAAATAAAAACCAATCGAAATCTATATGATATCAAAATAATCGAAACTTATCGAAAAATACTCATATCGTTTTCATCATTAGGTAACATTGTGTTATTATAGGGTTAACATAGGATTAACTTAGGGATAAGATCCCAGTAAACCAAATTTGAAAATAATTTTCAAATAATTTTCAATATTTGAAAATAATTTGAAAATGTTTTTCGAAAACTTTTCGAAAATTCTGTGGACACATTTATGCAAACTTTGAAATTAAATTTAAATTATTTACGTACATTTTTCGAAAATCATTTGCAAACTTGGCACATAATTTTCATAATTTAATAAATATTTAGTCAACAATCAACACATTTGTAAATCAACAATAAATTATATGGAGAATATAATAAAAATAAAAGATATTGTTATATGAAATATATATATATAACTAGAATAAATATATTAATTAATAAAATAAATATTTTGTACATCATTAGTTTAACTGAATAAACAGTGGTTTATTAATTGGTATTTGCAGACCTATCCTTAATTATTTTTGATCGAATAACCATTAATAATGATGTTAAATATAAAATATGTATATCAATTATATTAATATTTATTTTGTTAATCATAAATAAATAATATAAAGTAGATATTTAAAAAAATGTAAACAATTTATCTGCAAAGAAATTTATATTTTAAAATTTAATTAAATCTATTAATAATCTTAATATATTAATATAAAATTTGCATACATCATGTTTTATTTTCAAAAAATTACAAACTTTAAATTTTATTTGCAAATGATTTTCGTATTATTTTCGTAAATTATTTTCAAATAGTTTGCAAATGTCTCGTTTTATTTTCAAAAAATTTACAAACTTTGCATTTTACTGCGAAAATCATTTTCTAATGAATATTTATAATAAGAAAAACACAACAACAACAATTATTTATTTATGCAATTATGAATAGAATTAATAATAGAATTATTATTATTATTATTATTATTATTATTATTATTATTATTATTATTATTATTATTATTATTATTATTATTATTATTATTATTATTATTATTATTATTATTATTATTATTATTATTATTATTATTATTATTATTATTATTATTATTATTATTATTATTATTATTATTATTATTATTATTATTATTATTATTATTATTATTATTATTATTATTATTATTATTATTATTATTATTATTATTATTATTATTATTATTATTATTATTATTATTATTATTATTATTATTATTATTATTATTATTATTATTATTATTATTATTATTATTATTATTATTATTATTATTATTATTATTATTATTATTATTATTATTATTGATTGATTGATAATTTATTTAAGCAAATACATAGCCGAAAATATAATCGAAAGTATAAAGTATAAATATTTGCTAACGATAACATACGTTATAGAAATAAACAAAGAATAATACGAAATTAAAAAATTAAAGAAATTATAACGTTTTACAGTTACCGTAAAAATAAACGAAAAACAATCGAAAGTAGAAATAAATCATATAGTAAAAATAAACGAAAAATGATCGAAATAGAATAAAAGATAGCGTAAAAATAATCGAAAATAGAAATAAAATACATTATTTTGTAAGTGGCATCGAAATATTCAATTTCTACTTTAACTTTATAGAACTCTTCTTATCTTGTTACCCTGTTTTAGTAATAAATTATTAGTTATATAGTTTAATATTTAAATTTTAAATTTTAAATATATTATAAACAGAACATGTTAAAATTAAATAAACCAATACTAGAATAAAACAAATACTAGAATGAAACAAACAAATAATGTAATACTTACCAAAATCTGTAATAATAGTAGGTAGTACTTTATTAATTTTATATTTTAATTGTAAGTACCTATAGTAAATTTGAAACATATATATATATATATATATATAAACAAAACAAGTAACAAATAAACCAATATACCTATACAAAAACAGTTAATAACAAAACACACCAATAATATTACGAAACAAACAATATAATACTTATCACTATAATCTGAAATAATAGAAATAATAGAAAATTATTAATATTGTAGTTTAGTAATATAATAAATTTGAAAAATATTTAAAAAATATATATAAAACAAACATATAATACCGAACAAACAAAAATAAAATAATACTTCCCACTTTATCTGTAATAATAATGAATTATTAATTTTATATTATAGTATATTTGAAATATAGATATAAAAAACCCAAATTTTCTATAACAAAAACACATTAAAAAAAACAGAAGAGATAATGCAATAATTACGATACAAAATGAAACATAAATCAATATAAAATTATAAATTTCTGTTAAAATAAAGTTGAGTGTCAAAACAGATTTTGTTTATTTTATTTTTAAAAGATGAAATAGATACAGATTTTATTATATCATTATTTAATGAATTCCATATATTAACTGATCTATTATTAATTATATTTTTAATTGTATTATCAGAATTATGTATTACATTTAATTTTTTACAATTACCTCTAGTTCTATAATTATTCGAAATGTTTAGAATATCAGATATATTTATATCTGTATAATTATTTGAAATTTAAAAAATTGTAGTTAGATCTATTTTTAATCTTCTAAGTTCAAGTGATTCTAATTTAAAATATACCAATCTCTCTATATATATGTTTTATAATTAATATTTGATGAATTTGTATATCCTACGCATCTTGCAATTAATCGTCTAGTAAATAATCTTTGCACCCTTTCAATTTGGTCTTTGAGACTACGAAATTTACTAACCTTTGAAAAAGGTGACCAAATTATGGATGCATATTCTAAAATTGGTCTGCAATAAATTGTATATGCATTTAATAATGCTCTAGGGGATTTTGTAGTAATGCATCTAAAAATAGAATTCAGAGAAAAATAAGCTTTTTTACAAATATAATCAATATGTTTATTAAATAAAAGGTTATTTTCAAATATTATTCCTAAATCTTTAAACAAAGTAACGTTTTCTAATTGAATATTATTTATAAAATATGTTGATGGAGTTACCTTCCCTAAAGTCATAACTGCACATTTTGATAATGAAATATTTAATTGCCATTTATTTGCCCATTGTGAAAATAAATTTAAATTATTTTGTAAAAGAAATCTTTCACTCTCAGATGCGTAAGAAAAATATAATTTTGTATCATCGGCAAATAAATCAATATGAATTTTTGAAGAAAATATACTAGGAAGATCATTAATATATAATAAAAATAAAATTGGACTTAAAACCGATCCTTGTGGTACTCCAGATTTTACAATAGAACTATTTGAAAAAGAATTGTCAACCCGTGTAATTTGAGATCTATTCGATAAAATATTATAAAACCATTTTATTATTTTATTAGATATACCGTATGATTTTAATTTAAATAATAGTTTTTCATGATTATTATTATTATTATTATTATTATTATTATTATTATTATTATTATTATTATTATTATTATTATTATTATTATTATTATTATTATTATTATTATTATTATTATTATTATTATTATTATTATTATTATTATTATTATTATTATTATTATTATTATTATTATTATTATTATTATTATTATTATTATTATTATTATTATTATTATTATTATTATTATTATTATTATTATTATTATTATTATTATTATTATTATTATTATTATTATTATTATTATTATTATTATTATTATTATTAGTATTATTAGTATTATTAGTATTATTAGTATTATTATTATTATTATTATTATTATTATTATTATTATTATTATTATTATTATTATTATTATTATTATTATTATTATTATTATTATTATTATTATTATTATTATTATTATTATTATTATTATTATTATTATTATTATTATTATTATTATTATTATTATTATTATTATTATTATTATTATTATTATTATTATTATTATTATTATTATTATTATTATTATTATTATTATTATTATTATTATTATTATTATTATTATTATTAGTATTATTAGTATTATTATTATTATTATTATTATTATTATTATTATTATTATTATTATTATTATTATTATTATTATTATTATTATTATTATTATTATTATTATTATTATTATTATTATTATTATTATTATTATTATTATTATTATTATTATTATTATTATTATTATTATTATTATTATTATTATTATTATTATTATTATTATTATTATTATTATTATTATTATTATTATTATTATTATTATTATTATTATTATTATTATTATTATTATTATTATTATTATTATTATTATTATTATTATTATTATTATTATTATTATTATTATTATTATTATTGATTGATAATGTATTTAAGCAAATACATAGCCGAAAATATAATCGAAAGTATAAAGTATAGATATTTGCTAACGATAACATACGTTATAGAAATAAACAAAGAATAATACAAAATTAAAAAATTAAAGAAATTAAAACGTTTTACAGTTACCGTAAAAATAAACGAAAAACAATCGAAAGTAGAAATAAATAATATAGTAAAAATAAACGAAAAATGATCAAAATAGAAATAAAAGATAGCGTAAAAATAATCGAAAATATAAATAAAATACATTATTTTGTAAGTGGCATCGAAATATTCAATTTCTACTTTAACTTTGTAGATATCTTCTTATCTTTGTACCCTGTTTTAGTAATAAATTATTAGTTATATAGTTTAATATTTAAATGTTAAATTTTAAATATATTATAAACAGAACATGTTTAAAATCAATTAAACCAATACTAGAATGAAACAAATACTTGAATGAAACAAACAAATAATGTAATACTTACCAAAATATGTAATAATAATAGGTAGTACTTTATTAATTTTATATTTTAATTGTACAATAAATTTGAAACATATATATATATATATATATATACAAACAGAACAAGTTACAAATAAAATAAACAAATATACCTATACAAAAACAGTTAATAACAAAACATACCAATAATATTACGAAACAAACAATATAATACTTATCACTATAATCTGAAATAATAGAAAATTATTAATATTGTAGTTTAGTAATATAATACATTTGAACAATACATTTGAAACATATTTACAATATATATATTATATTATTCAATTCAATTCAATTTTATTGCGAATAAATTAATATAAGATAATATAAGATTACAAAAAAATACAAATAAATTAATCGCAAAACAACCACAAAACGTAAATAAATAATAACATATAATAAATGTAATACATATGTATTTTATTGATAGGGTACGGTTTACATGGATCGGGATATAATTAAATACATTTTAATATAATAATTATGGAATATATATTATTTAAAAAAATAATAATAATTTATGATAGTTAATATAAATAATTATAAATACTTAAAATACATAATATTAATTAATTATCATTTTGATTTTATTTTTAAATGCAGTTAAAGTTTTAACTCGATGATCGATTCATTAAGACGATTCCATTGTTTTGCAACTCTATTATTCAATACATTTCATCGTACTTCTAAGCGTGAATTATCGATTGTTGTACGTTGTGAGTTACCACGTGTAGAAGAATTAGTTTTAATATTAAGAATAGATGAATAATCATTGTCAACTAATCCATTAATTAATTTATATATCATTATAATATCAAATCGTTTCTTTCTTATTTCTATTGATTCCAATTTAAGATTTTTCAGCCTATTTTCGTAGTTTTCATAAGGTATATTACAACGGTAATAAAGGCGACGAGTAAAATATTTTTGAACTTTTTCGATTTTCGATTTGAGTCCAAGTTCTAGCTTCAATTCCAGTATTCCATATGATTATCGAGAATTCAACGTGAGGTATTGCGTAAGTAATATAAGCTTTAATAATTGCTATTTTATTATTTGTAATAAAGCAACGAAATATACGAGTAATTACATTATATGCACCTGTACAACACATACCAATATGATTTTTAAAATAGAGAGAGTTATCAAAATTAATTCCTAGATCTTTATATAATATGAAATTTAATATTTTATTATTATTAATAGTTAAGTTAGGAACTAATGCTTGGCCTATAGTAAGACAATCTGTTTTATTTAATTCCATGTAATAGATCAATTATAAAATTGATCAATAGCTATTTGAAGTTTGATTCTATCATTTATATTATTGGAAATTAGGCTAAGTTAAGGCCATATTAATGTCAGTATCAATTTAATCAACTAGATCATTAATAAAAATAAGAAAAAGTAATGGTCCAATAACTGAACCTTGAGGTACACCAGATATAATTTCAACGGAAGCAGATTTTATATTATTAATTGTTACTTGTTGGGATCTATTAAAAAGAAAACTTTTAATCCAAGATAATATAGTTCCAGAAATACCGATATTACATAGTTTAACTAATAATTTTGTATGCAAAACTTTATCAAATGCCTTTGCATAATCAAGATAAATAATGTCAATAAATTGATGTTCATCAATAGCAGTTTTATATCCATTGGGAATTACATTTGAATAATTGAATTTCAACAGATTTACCAGAACGAAATCAGAATTGAGAATTTGAAAGAAGAGAATTTTTTTTTAAAATAGAAAGTTAATTCTTTTACTAAAATGCGTTCAACAGCTCTAGACATTATTAATGTGATCGATATTGGTCTATAATTAGCTTTATTATTAGGATCACCTTTTTTATAAAGTGGAATAATAAAAGATAATTTTCACATGTCAGGACAAATACCAGATGATAATGATTTATTAAATAAAATTGTTAGATGTATTGAAAGTTCAAAAGAAAATAACTTTTAAATAATTGAAGGATTATCCGGTGGTAAAGTATAAGAACTAGAAAGTTTAAATAGATATTTTCTAATTAAATGTCTCGAAAAAATAAAGTTATTTATAAAAGATTTTTTATTTGACTGTTTTAATGTTGGCATTATATTATTATTAGTAATACATACAGATGCGAATTGCTTGTTGAGTATATTTGATTTATCTAAATCCGAATGTAAGTAAGTGTTATTATCAGGTTTTATTGGACCAATATTAGATATGGATGCGCATCTAGAATTAATATATTTATAAAAATATGATTTATTGTCAGATGATAAAACAGAATGTTCTCTATTAATTGTAAGTTGTTTAATTTGAGTACTAAATGATTTTTTAAGACTAGTCCAAATTAAAATGTTATTGTTTGATTTATGTCCAGTTTTAAATAACTTTTTCAGTTTAAGAATATGTTTAGGGTAATTATTGGAAGATGTATTAGGTTTGTAATTAGGAACATAATGATTTAAAATTGAATGTAAAATTTTATAAAATGTATCAAACATAGTATTAACATAATATGATTCATTTAATAAAGTAAACCAATTAATTGAAGAAAGTGATTGTTGAATACCAAAAATATCTAATTTACGAAAAATTAATCTATTGTGATTTACGTTTATTGAAATTGTATGAAATAGAAGAGAGAATGAAAACGATATATGATCACTGTATTTTCCATTACCAAATTCAGGACAAGCATTGATATTGGATATTAACATGGGACTATTTGTTAATAATAGACCAAGAAGATTATTAGATTGATTGATTGATTGATAATTTATTTAAGCAAATACATAGCCGAAAATATAATCGAAAGTATAAAGTATAAATATTTGCTAACGATAACATACGTTATAGAAATAAACAAAGAATAATACGATATTAAAAAATTAAAGAAATTAAAACGTTTTACAGTTACCGTAAAAATAAACGAAAAACAATCGAAAGTAGAAATAAATCATAAAATAAAAATAAACGAAAAATGATCAAAATAGAAATAAAAGATAGCGTAAAAATAATCGAAAATAGAAATAAAATACATTATTTTGTAAGTGGCATCGAAATATTCAATTTCTACTTTAACTTTATAGAATTCTTCTTATCTTTGTACCCTGTTTTAGTAATAAATTATTAGTTATATAGTTTAATATTTAAATGTTAAATTTTAAATATATTATAAACAGAACATGTTAAAAATCAAATAAACCAATACTAGAATAAAACAAATACTAGAATAAAACAAACAAATAATGTAATACTTACCAAAATCTGTAATAATAGTAAGTGTACTTTATTAATTTTATATTTTAATTGTAGGTACCTATAATAAATTTGAAACATATATATATATATATATATATACAAACAGAACAAGTTATAAATAAAATAAACTAATATACCTATACAAAAACAGTTAATAATAAAACATACCAATAATATTACGAAAAAAATAATATAATACTTATCACTATAATCTGAAATAATAGAAAATTATTAATATTGTAGTTTAGTAATATAATACATTTGAAACATATTTACAAAATATATATAAAACAAACATATAATACCGAACAAACAAAAATAAAATAATACTTCCCACTTTATCTGTAATAATAATGAATTATTAATTTTATATTAAAGTATATTTGAAATATAGATATAAAAAACCCGAATTTTCTATAACAAAAATAAATTAAAAAAAAAACCATAAGAGATAATGCAATAATTAAGATATAAAATGAAACATAAATCAATATAAAATTATAAATTTATGTTAAAAAAAAGTTGTTTGTCAAAACAGATTTTTTTTATTTTATTTTTAAAAGATGAAACAGATACAGATTTTATTATATCATTATTTAATGAATTCCATATATTAACTGATCTATTATTAATTATATTTGTAATTGTATTATCATAATTATGTATTACATTTAATTTTTTCAATTACCTCTAGTTCTATAATTATTCGAAATGTTAAGAATATCAGATATATTTATATCTGTAAAATTATTTGAAATTTTAAAAATTGTAGTTAGATCTATTTTTAATCTTCTAAGTTCAAGTTATTCTAATTTAAAATATACCAATCTCTCTATATATGATTTATAATTAATATTTGATGAATTTGTATATCCTACGCATCTTGTAATTAATCGTCTAGTAAATTATAGATCGTGTTTATAGATCGTGATGGAAAAGTTATAAGTTGTGATAATGAATTTTTTGTATTATCAAATTTTAAATAACATGATGGATAATTAGGATAATAATTTGTAATCCAATTAAATAAGGGAAGATTAAAATATCCTACAATTATAGTAGAATT
This sequence comes from Osedax fenrisi, assembly GCA_964019155.1. Lineage (NCBI taxonomy): Eukaryota > Metazoa > Annelida > Polychaeta > Sabellida > Siboglinidae > Osedax > Osedax fenrisi. Next base: position 119,446,094 of record OZ025239.1, on the reverse strand, counting down.
AATAGACTCACATAATTTAGATATAAAATCACAATTTAAGTCATGAATAATAGTATTAGTTGATGGTGATCGATATAAAGAAGTTATTCTAATTGCAGATGATGATTGCAATACTAATGTAATTTGCTCAATATCAATAAACTCATTAAAATTTACTTAACAAGGATGTAGATTTTTTTTACAAATTATCGCTACACCACCTGAATGAGATTTCCTATCATTACGATATGAATGAATGAATGAAATCAGTTTATAGACATACGACATACTATGTATATCATACGTCTATGGAGGATCAAAATATTGCATAGTTAGGATAAAAGGAGTAAAGTATCAGTATCAACATTCATTAAAATGTTTCAACTAGGCATATAACATCGTATATATTAGAACTGAGAATCAATTTTAAATATGGTAGTTTATTTCTAATACTTCGACAATTGGAAAAAATAATGTTTATGTTATTATAATTTGATAGTCACTCATTAGGTACATCTAAAAAAATAACTCTGATATTTCTTAAATGAATCAGCTCACTTAACATACGAAGTTTCAGAAATACTAGATTTCCAATCAATTTTATTATCAATTAATTATGTAATTTGTATTTCAAAGAATATCTATTGAATACTAACTTAATTTTATATTGTGATTTTATTAAATTATTATATTATATTTGATGAATTTGTATATCCTACGCATCTTGTAATTAATCGTCTAGTAAATTATAGATCGTGTTTATAGATCGTGATGGAAAAGTTATAAGTTGTGATAATGAATTTTTTGTATTATCACATTTTAAATAACATGATGGATAATTAGGATAATAATTTGTAATCCAATTAAATAAGGGAAGATTAAAATATCCTACAATTATAGTAGAATTAATAGACTCACATAATTTAGATATAAAATCACAATTTAAGTCATGAATAATAGTATTAGTTGATGGTGATCGATATAAAGAAGTTATTCTAATTGCAGATGATGATTGCAATACTAATGTAATTTGCTCAATATCAATAAACTCATTAAAATTTACTTAACAAGGATGTAGATTTTTTTTACAAATTATCGCTACACCACCTGAATGAGATTTCCTATCATTACGATATGAATGAATGAATGAAATCAGTTTATAGACATACGACATACTATGTATATCATACGTCTATGGAGGATCAAAATATTGCATAGTTAGGATAAAAGGAGTAAAGTATCAGTATCAACATTCATTAAAATGTTTCAACTAGGCATATAACATCGTATATATTAGAACTGAGAATCAATTTTAAATATGGTAGTTTATTTCTAATACTTCGACAATTGGAAAAAATAATGTTTATGTTATTATAATTTGATAGTCACTCATTAGGTACATCTAAAAAATAACTCTGATATTTCTTAAATGAATCAGCCCACTTAACATACGAAGTTTCAGAAATACTAGATTTCCAATCAATTTTATTATCAATTAAATTATGTAATTTGTATTTCAAAGAATATCTATTGAATACTAACTTAATTTTATATTGTGATTTTATTAAATTATTTGTAATAGCATGATATAGTATTTTACTTCTAGTAAGCTCCGCAATTGGGAGAGATACCCTTATAAATATACTTTCGAAATACTTTATTGTATTTAATTTCAATTTATAATTATCAATAATATAATTGTTGACAATAGCAGATTCTACTTTAAGGATAATCGATTTAGAATTATGATTAACATTAGATTTACTTATATAAAGGTATATTAAGGTTATCACAAATAATATTATTAAACTAAATTAAGTAATCATTATCAAATGACAAATTTTAAAAAGTAGATAAGTTTTTCAAAAATTATAGAATTATCATCATTAACTTTTAATGTATTAACGTTAGTGTTAATTTAATTAATAGATTTAGTAATGTTGAGTATATTTTATTTAACGTACTCGCATACGACTTAGCGGGAATATTAGTTGATATATCACAAACTTGTGATTTATTATATTAACTAATTTAGTATTCGTTAATATATTATTATTTATATCTTTGAGAGTTGATGACTCAGTTGAATTGGTATTATCTCCAGATAAATAAGAATTAATACAATTAAGACAATTAAATTTAAAATTAGGGGATTTGAATATGTCTAAAACATATTTAGGTGGATTAACATTAGACCAATTAAGTTATAGAATTGTAGCTTTGTGTAAGCACATAATGTGTATAATTTTACCACAAGAACAAGAAAGAATTGATTCATTCGATTTAGTATTACATTCATAGCATTCCATAATAAATTTTACAAATATAAACAGTTATATATATATTAATATGAATATATAGGAATACTACTATTAATATTACTAAATTTTAATATACAGAAATTTAGTTTCAATTTATATATATATATATAAATATACACACAAAAATAAGAATGTTTAACTTACAAGAATTCTATTACATGCAATGTAATATACTGTTCATTCTTAAAATTATATGTAAACAAAAAACCAATTAATTATAAATGTATACATATATATAAATATAGAATTTTATTATAAATATACGAATGTGGTGTACCAGTGCATACAATGAAACAAAAATCAATATATTACGCTACTAACTATTTCATCAACAAAGAAATGGTAGATCTATTCAATTCGAATTCAATAGCGATCCATGATATCAGCTTTTGATATAACAATTGAATCAAACTTCAAAGAGCTATTGATCAATTTTATAATTGGTCTATTACATGGCAACTGGAAAATCCAGCGCATAAAACAGCTTGTCTTACTTTAGGCCAATCATTAGTTCCTAACTTTACTATTAATAATAATAAAATATTAAATTGCATATTATATAAAGATCTAGGAATTAATTTTGATAACTCTCTCTATTTTAAAAATCATATTGGTATGTGTTGTACAGGTGCATATAATGTAATTACTCGTATATTTCGTTGCTTTATTACAAATAATAAAATAGCAATTATTAAAGCTTATATTACTTACGCAATACCTCACGTTGAATTCTCGATAATCATATTGAATACTGGAATTGAAGCTAGAACTTGGACTCAAATCGAAAATCGAAAAAGTTCAAAAATATTTTACTCGTCGCCTTTATTACCGTTGTAATATACCTTATGAAAACTACGAAAATAGGCTGAAAAATCTTAAATTGGAATCAATAGAAATAAGAAAGAAACAATTTGATATTATAATGATATATAAATTAATTAATGGATTAGTTGACAATGATTATTCATCTATTCTTAATATTAAAACTAATTCTTCTACACGTGGCAACTCACAACGTACAACAATCGATAATTCACGCTTAGAAGTACGACGAAATGTATTGAATAATAGAGTTGCAAAACAATGGAATCGTCTTGATGAATCGATCATCAAGTTAACATCTTTAACTGCATTTAAAAATAAAATCAAAATGATAATTAAGAAATATTATATATTTTAAGTATTTATAATTATTTATATTAACTATTATAAATTATTATTATTTTTTAAAATAATATATATTCCATAATTATTATATTAAAATGTATTTAATTATATCCCGATCCATGTAAACCGTACCCTATCAATAAAATACATATGTATTACATTTATTATATGTTATTATTTATTTACGTATAATAATAATAATAATAATAATAATAATAATAATAATAATAATAATAATAATAATAATAATAATAATAATAATAATAATAATAATAATAATAATAATAATAATAATAATAATAATAATAATAATAATAATAATAATAATAATAATAATAATAATAATAATAATAATAATAATAATAATAATAATAATAATAATAATAATAATAATAATAATAATAATAATAATAATAATAATAATAATAATAATAATAATAATAATAATAATAATAATAATAATAATAATAATAATAATAATAATAATAATAATAATAATAATAATAATAATAATAATAATAATAATAATAATAATAATAATAATAATAATAATATTAATTAGAGTACTAATAATAGTAATAATAAACCTATTTTATATAGGAGTTGTCAAACTTAAAAATTATCAAAACAATAGATGACTTACCTATGCAAATATAAGAAATTATTTTAATTGTATTCATAATAATATGTTATACGATTTGTATCCTACAATTTTATTTTTATTAATATATATATATATATATATATATATAAAAATATAAATTGTATATACAAAATAGGTTAGGACATACTTAAAATGTTGTATTTATTTGACACTATAATATATTATGATTCGAATAGTTCATATTGTTGTAGACATGTAAAATATAAAATATAAAAATATATTTTATTAATTGAGATTTGTGTATCAATATATTTTACCTATTTGTTCTCTCTTTCCCTCTCTCTCTCTCTCTCTCTCTCTCTATATATATATATATATATATATATATATATATATATATATATGAACAATCTGAACAACCTCATATGGGATTATAAATCCAGAATAATTCGGTAGGATTAGTATCATGATGGTTGATGATTACCGATAAATTAACTTATATCATCTCACAGTGTGAGACTCACACCTTGTTGTACGTGTAATTTATTTTTTAAAATTCAATCACTTATTTAGATTAGTTCGATCTTGTTTCGTATATTACTGTTTCATGTATTCGTGACTCTTACTTATTATTTTATTTTCTAATTTATTTTATTATTTTTTCATAAATTCTATAAAATATATGTACTAAATAATAAGATTATATCAACAAATAAATTTCTACAAATATTTTCAATATTAATTACTTTTCCATTTTTAATTGTTTATTTTATTTACGATAAACTTATTTACTTAATTATAGCAATATACAAATTTATTATGCAATTTATTAAGTAACTATATAATTATTATAATAATCTCAACAATAAGACAATAATATATGTAATATATAAAAAATAATTATAATTAAATAATATAATAATATAGTATTATTATTGTAAAATATCCATATATATTATAATTGAGCTAGCTCTATAAGCTTATATATGATTATATATATATTATAAATATTTGTATTAAAATGTATACGTGATCTATATAAACTTATGATTACATTAAACGAATAAATCAAAGATTTTGATTTTAACTATTCTAGATTATATCTTATTTTATATCATTCTAAAATATCAAAGATTATATAATATAATAAATAAATAAACTGGCTGAGTATAATATATTTTTTGTAAAAATGTCGGACAATGTGGCTAAAACTATGGGAGATTTTACAGTATATGATACTAAAAAGGCATGAAATTATAATTCAAATTTAATTTAAATATATTTAATAATGACTTCTAGAATATTATATAATATATCTAAGTTGTTTTTTCAAAAGACAAAATACAACATTAGAAAATGTGAAATGAGTGTTGCTAGTAGGGTGCGTTTACTGATTCAATTTACACTTTTTTTTTACTAGATTTTCTATAAATCTTAGTCAATAAAAACTAATATATAGTATATATATTATATACTAATATATTACAATTTTATTATATATAAAATTAATAAATATTGGAGAATATCGGATATGGCCTCGTTTGTTTTTATTTCGATTTGCCTAGGTAACATTTAAAATAGTTTATATTGATCTTTATATTATATAGCTATATAATATTTAATTTAAAATATACTATAGACACATCTTATAATATATACTACATGTTCATTATTATAAACGTGTACACTTGTTAAGTTTAACAACTACTGAAATGAGAACTTTAAAATTAACTCTTAAATCGTAATCAAGATTAATTAAATCAAAATAAAGGGCCCATATTCAATACAAACCATATATTTGATTATTATTTTAATACGCTTTTAAACTCAACTTAGTAATTAGACTCGCATGCATTTATAATATAGCCTATAATATATATATATATAAATTGAATATTATAAGAATTATACATATAGACACTATAATAATATTTGACACTTATTTTAAAAGAATAATGTATTGTAACATATTTAACACATTGCATAACATTATTAGATATTCTATTATAATCGTTGTTATAATACTGATACATGGTATACAGTGGCGTGATCGACTACATCCGGGTCATTTCTATTGTTATAATAATGTGTTCGATTATCTTATGTATCCATACACACGAATATATGTATACTATTCATGACGCTTTATATGTAGGTTCATTTTGTATCTATATACAATATTTAGAATAAGCACGATAATCTACGTGTATCTCTAATAGTGAATACGTAAATACAAAAGTATTGGGTAATATAAAGTGATATAAAATAATCGATATTATTCATATCATAAAATGATGCAAATGTTGGCGGAAATTTTGTCTATTTAATTGCAACGTTTAATTACAATGTTAATTACAAGTTTAGTTATACTTATTATACTTATTATAACTTATTCGTTTATATTTAGTTGTTTAAATGTTATGTTTTGTACTATACTATTTATATTAATGTATTTTATCTTCATGCATTGACGATGTATTTACATCAACTCATTCTTGTTATCATCTGCATATATAATATAGGTTTTATTACTTTCATTATATTACGATATTACCCAGAAATGAGTAGTTTTTAAATGGCGGACAGTAATCTCCTACCGGTTTATTAAATGTAATTAATTTCATAAGTATTGTATATAAGCTTTGATATTATATTAGTTTAGCTTCTTTCTAAAAATATTCTCCACGATTATCATAGTGATTATCGTGATTTATACAAATACGTTGAGATATTATATTTTAATCAGCATTGAATTATAAATATTCATATGATCGAATAATTATGAAATAAACTTAATTATAAATTATAAGAGATTATTCGTATTCATTTAAATATCATTACAAGTATTATTATGTTAATTTTATTAAGCAATACTCTACCATACAATATGAAATTTAAATAGTTATCATATTCAATAATATAACTAATCTAGCGAACAATCTTCATAACAATCTTTACATTATTATTTTATTAGAGAGTACCCTCTATGTGATGTGTCTATAGATTACGAGATAATCTCTGGTACTCTACTTTGAGCAAACATTGTATTTGCTACATTGTACTTTCTGAACTCGATAAACTATTTTCATTTCAAAAGTAATAATTATTCTTTTCTAATTGTACTTTTGCGTTTATAGAGAATTATATATATATATATATATACTTATTTATTATATTTATTTTATTTCGTGTTTGCTTGTTTGTTTATATAACTTTCAATAAACTATCAAGCAATCAAAAGGCGGCTGCTGCCGTGAAAAAGGCTGAATAAAAGAAGTCAAATAAGAAAGCCGCAGATTCGACTACATCTCAATATCCCACTGAGGTTTTAGTTTCTACGTATAAAGTTAAATATATATAGTATAATATAGTATAATATTAATTAATTTATATATAATATATTCTAATTATTATTGATTTCCATATATAACAATTATTTATCTTTTATATATAATATAGAATATATATTAGATAATTTATATTTCAGCGTATATACCTCCGTGCTATTACTACATTTACTGATCTCCCTCCCACCACCACCACCAACCTACCACCACCATCACTACTATCACCGCCCTCACAACCAACACTACTACCACCACTAACACCACCACTACTAACAAACCCCCGAACCTATCGTGATCACTCTTCCCGACGGAAATACGGTACCTACTTGACGTATACTAGACATTATCCGCACTTTGGTCCCCTTTAGCCCTTATGTAAAGTATGTACGCGCAGAGAAAGTCGAGCATTTACGTAGCTAAGTAACATTTAGTGTTTACGATCGTAAAAAAGCCAAAACGTTGTTAAACACGAACATGATCATGTTTCTAAACAAAAGTCTACATCATTTGTACACTAGCAAATACAAAAACGACGCAGAAAACTTTGACTTTCTCTATTTGTAAATCTCTTTAGCCTTACATTTGTATTATATATATATATGAGGTTGGATCTAGATGAGGCATGGGGAACGTGCCCTACCCATAGAATGTTTTTTATATGTGATGAACATCATTAAATTATTCATATATCAATTATTAATTACTACATTTATTTATATAGTAATATTTTAATTACTTGAGAACCTTGAATAGAATATATATATATATATATATATATATATATATATATATATATATATATATATATATATATATATATATATTGTATAATTTGAATATAACTATAATGTGAATGATTTACATATTTAACATTATTTTTCTATATACTACTATTCATTATTACTATCCAAAAACCACAGCTTATATCGTCATGTTACTTCCCCGTGTTAACATTACAGTATACATTATATAGTATACTATAGGTATACTACACAATTTTGAATTAAAATTATTTAATCAGTAATTTAAAAATTAAATCTATACAATTTAATATTACAATTCTCTATCGCTTTCAGAACCGTTTAACTTAGCTGGCTGATAATTATATTATTTATCACCTAACCTGGAGCTGTAACTTGTGATTCAATATCTAAATTTATGTATGCATTTTCTTCGTTACGATTAAGTGATCTTTCATCGAATAGTATAGTTTATTATGTTTATTATACATGCAATACTTACGAAAGCAATACATAACTCTAACACGCACATTGCGCGTACCATAATACCTACTTAACCTAATACCTACTCTACCCTGATAATTACTCACCCTAATAATTACTATACCCTAATACCTACTCTACCCTAATACTTACTCTACCCTAATACTTACTCTACCCTCATACTTACTCACCCTAATACTTACTCTACCCTAATACTTACTCACCCTAATACTTACTCTACCCTAATACCTTCTCTACCCTAATACTTACTCTACCCTAATACCTTCTCTACCCTAATACTTACTCTACCCTAATACCTTCTCTACCCTAATACTTACTCTACCCTAATACCTAATCTGCATACACAGGTGGATGCTAATGCATGGAGAACCACTCCATATGACATAGCTCTCGTCATTAGGTTAGACTACTGCTATCTCTCTGACTAGACTACTACATGGTCTATTGTTAGTAATGCTATTATATAACTATTTACTGTATAGCGCATTCATTTTAACATCAATATTTATATAAAATAGATAATAAACAATAATATTGTGTTGCTTTAATTAATGGCTCTTATTAATATAAGGATTAAAGTTTATTACATAATAATACTATTAGTTGACACTTCATCATTACAAGTATAAACCTTTATTTGCGTACATTATATAATACATAATAATGATACCTATAGGTATATACACAACACTTATAATAAATGTATATATTTTGTATTCTAATTTATTCAAAAATAGATAAATTATATTTCTCTAATATTGTACTCTGTAGTTAATAACTACTGGTTATCCCTTTTAAGTGAACTATTGTAAAGTGTAGGATGTACACTGTACATTGTACATTGTACAGTGTATACCCTACAATATACAGTTTACAATAGGATAGCTTGTTTTTGAAAGTAAAATGTCATAATAAACATATTTGTGAAGTTTCATCAATAAATATTTAATATTGATAAAGCAAAATCTCTTAAATGAAGAAAAATTACATTTATTATACAATGTAAATTTCTATAAATAGAAAATTGTACTTATGTATTTTATGTATTTGTGCAAGTGCGCGTTGTCATACAAATTACATATTTGGTATATACGTGTATAAATATGTTATAATATTAATAAAGTACAAAATTACGTAAAAATGTCAACATAATTTAAATTGTTTTTATTTTTTAATTAATATAATTTATTCGATTATTTTGATAAATTATTTTAATTAAGCATAACACTTTGTTGTGGCCTATAATGAATATTTGATGTATTTTATGTGGAATAACTAACCAATAGAAATCGTTATACAGCTAAATTATTATTGGTTAATTATTCCACGAAATATATATATATATATATAAATTATATATATAAATATTAAATTTTACTTTATTATTTATTTAAAAAATAAAATTATATTTTATGATATTTTAAAATCCAATATCTTAGGTAATATAGTTTAATATAAATACATTACATAATATTATTAATATTTAATAATACCTATATATATACCATATCTAGTATACACCCATATGTATAGAGAGAGAATTTTAAGTGAAGTTCTGGATTTAAATGGAGCAAGCATCCACAATATTTTTAAGGAAAGGGGGTGTAATTGCTATTTTAGAAATTCTATATATGATTCTACAGGATTCTTTTATTATATTATTGGGTCTCCTAATTGTATGTTTCATTGTAGAATAAAATAAGCTGTTTAAATAGTCAAGTTTAGTAAATAACTAAGATCATAATAATATTTTTTAAATGGTTATTTATTTGATAAATTTTATTATTCCATTTTTTTATTATTTATGATATTTATTATTACATATTGCTTATAAAATTACATTTAAAACCTGTGTATTATTATGGTGATTGTTTTATCTTTTAGTTGCATATATATATATATATATATATATATATATATATATATATATATATGTATTTATTTACTGGAGGAACTTGTGATTTATTGTGGAATATTGTGAAACAGTTTTGTTAGTATTTAATTACAGGAAGTTGTTACTAAAGTATATATTAAGATCAGTAACTCTATTGTTAATATTTTGCGGGTTAAATTCAATTTAGATTACATAGTGTCAGTATATAATAGAATGTCGTCACTCGTATATGTGGTAGTGTATATCGTATTTATTTAGCATTGTCGTATTATCAGATGTTTGATAAAAGTAGAAGTTCAATCTGCATAAGGATGTTAGTTGAATGATGGCAAATATATAATGATATTAATTAGAAGATTTATGTAAATAAGAAAGAAACCGGATTCATACAATCATCCTTGAGATATACCTTTATAGGAGGTATACATATGCACGTTGAATTATATTAGCCAATTTGTATAGTGAATATATGATTAAAAATAAAGTTACGAAATAATTTAAAGATAATATATGTTTACAATTAATTAATTATAAAATTATAATTTAAATTATTGAAATATACTGATAGATGAAATAAGCATTATTTAGGTGTATATGTATAACTAATATATATATGTATATAACTCGGTACTATTGAATAACCTAACTAGACGAGATTTTCCAACAACAAGGATAAATATTATCTCCAATGTTGTTCAAAATATCTAGAATTAATTATATGGGACACGGTATTAATTCATATCCTAACCATATCAATAACAGTAAGATAATTATTCAACCTTAGATTTTCTGATAATATAGACCCACTGGTTTAAAGCATGACCTATAATGTCTTATAGACGTACTATAGGAAAAATTATCCAGGTATAGTATGGAAATAAACCATGCAATAAGTAATATGTTCATAGATGACCCTGCAAATATTAATATGTATGGTAAACTTCTAGAAAAAGTAAATAGTTTCAAATATATCGGTATAATATTAATTATAAATGGAATGTAATTTTATACGTAGGCTATATAGGTTTGTATACCTAATATGTGTGACATATTTACTTGATTGTAGATTTTGATGGAAAAATACATCGATCAACATTACTACTCTGTCATAACTTTATTTTTGTAGTTATGAAGTTTGTGCCTTGGTGGCACCCGTATCCCCTAGGTCAAGCGTGCATCAGTCACGGTTATTATATGATAGTTTATTAATTGTAGCTGTTAATATTTATTAATCGATATATATTTTATTTTAGTAGTTATGAAGATCATCCTTTAGTGGAACATTTGACGCCTAGGTATAACTTAGATAGGTCAAGGTTATTATATGATAGTTATATTAATTGTAGCTGTTATTATTTATTAATCGATTATATACTTTATTTTTGTAGTTATGAAGATCGTCCCTTGGTGGCACCCTTATCCCCTAGGTCAAGCGTGAATCAGTCACGGTTATTAAATAATAACTTTCATAAAATATATCAAAATACTAATACTTAATACGCCTTATAATTATTTTTTTTGGGTAGCTGCCATTAAATCTATAATAAATAATGGTATATGTATATGTATATAATATTAGAAAATTGATAATGTACGGATATTATTAAGTTAAATATATAATATTAATTATATAGTAGTATTGATGAGTAATACTTATTATAATATTAATAAAATATTAATAATATACTACATTTATAGATTGCTGAATTATAAATGTCCCTCTGTTCAACTTGATTATGAATTCATTATGAAATTAAAATCCAAAGATTACAAATGTTCATCAAGTGACGTAACCAAATTATTAAGGATAATTTATACAGATGTTTCTTTCTCTACTTTGTTAGTAATATATTTTAAAAACAACAAAATATATATTAAGTAAGATTTCATATAATATATATTTACATTTTTTAATTAGTTATTATAATAATCATTTTATTGTATATTATAATACATAAATATTCTATCTTAATTCAGATATCCGACATCATTAGAATATAATATTCTTTCAAAAGGATTATTGTTGCAATTTCCATCTTTAATTGAAAGTGAAATATATGGGGGAAATGCCTCTAGTTTAGCCATGGTTAATAAGATATATAAGCTATAATTAGTATATATTAATTATAGTTACAATATATTAATTATTATATAGTATAAATATAAGCAATAAGACATTATATTATTTAAATATTTTATTTAATATACAGAAAATATATCATCGATTAATAGTAGAATGTTTTCGAAACTATCGGAAAATAAAGGACAGAACAAAAAAGGATTATCCCTATAGAAAACTACAACGTGAAGAACATTCTACCAAGCCTAATATATGTGGATTGACAAATTATAGTCCTGAACTACCTATTGGAGATACTATCGATATTCTATCTATATTTCGTATTGGCTCTATACACACTTCAAGTAGACTGATCAAAATAATGATAAAATCACGACACTGATGAATAAAACTTTTTACTTAAGATGAAAGATAATCTTAGAATACGGGATGGTGAAAGATATTATACAGTCCTATCCATACTTGAAAGATAATATATATGTTAGTTTAAATATAATTATTAGTATAATTTGTAGAATCACTATAACATTTAATATAAATATACAATCTAAAATCAATCAAATACTTGTGATAAAATATTTAAATATTACATATTATAAAATAAGTTGATCACAAACTATCACATTTTTAAAATCAGTGACTCACAATTTAAAATCATTCTTATTTTTTTTTTTTAGAAAACAACAACATTTTGTGGAAGAACAAAATGGTATGATAATTTTAATAAACATGCTATAATGTACAATTTTTAAAATTATGTAATGACTTTTATATAATTTTATAATTATGTAAGCATATGAATATAAGCGAAACTTTCTAATAAAACTGAACTGAAATATTTAGAGAATATGGCCACGCTTATTTTGATTACTATTTCTGTTAACAGTTAAAATATAAAATATTTTATATGTATTGATAAATTATAAAGTATATAGTTTATAATTATGATAATAACTAATTTATATCCTATAATATATAATACATTTTCATTTTTAATATTAGTTTAATACTAGTATGTCACATACAAAAATTAGTTTTATTTTAAATTGTACCTTTAAATCGTAATCAAACAAATGAGGCTACGTTCTATAATACCACAAATGTGGTTATATCGAAGTTGGCAAAAAATAATGATATCACATTAAAGATAATATAATTTCAAATGTCTAACATATTATATAATTTACTAAAAATCATAATTCAGATATATCAAGAATATTATAATCTTAGCGGAATGGATCCTGCAAATGAATTAAAGAATATATCTAGCAATATAATTTATAAGAAATTATATGAAATATGTAAGAATATCAAATGCAGTAGTGAATACTGGAAATTAATAAACCTTTACAGTCAGCATATTACTAATGAAGGTGAAGGTTAGCTACAATTATTTCAGCTTATTAATATATAGTTATTTTACAGATATTATATAATAACTATATTTTTAATATAAATATATTACATGTATACAATATATTGTATGTATAAAATATTTTCATAAATATTACAGTGCCTGTTATATTTAAAAATTATATTTTCTGAAAAAGGAAGAATTTTATATATGGATATCCAACAGAATAATAATATATATATATATTATTTAATAATGAAGAAAGAATGTTTTATTTATATGTTGAAAATCTACATATTTTATTACATGAAGATTTTCGTGTTGTATCTTTTTATTGTAGTTTATATATATATATATATATATATATATATATATATAATATTAGTTATCCTAATACTATTAAATTAACATTATCTTTTATTCAAAAAATAATATTTGTCCTACAAGATGATGTAAAAATATTTAAAAAAAGTATCTGCTTTATATAATAGAATTAAATTATAATATATTTATATAATTTAATATATATATATATATTTTTATAACTTTTATAAATTATAATATATTTATATAATTTAATATATATATATTTTTATAACTTTTAAAATTTATATTTGTATTTGTTATATATAATATATATGATAATATTGATTGTACTATTTAAATAATAATATATTTATATAATTGATATGAATTTATATAATATGTATACATATAAACCGATATGTTATATATATATATATACAACGTATACGTTATATATATATATTATTCATGTTTATATTTTAACTCTTAATGCATTTTAATTTCATTTGATATATTTTTATAATAAAATATGATATAAATAACCACATTAGAGATCATTATGGCATATCCATGCAGTTACTTAAATGTATTTTTCCTGTATTGGTTTATCCATTTGTTTTTCTTGTAAATTTATCTTTTGAATCAGGCGTTGTACCGGATTTCTTAAAATTATCAAATATTATCCCTTTACACAAAACTGGTGATGATACATTTTTTAATAACTATCGTCCAATTTCTCTCACCTGTCAATTCGCAAAGATTTTAGAAAAAATATTTTATTCTCGCTTTTATAGTTTTTTATCATCTTTTAATATATTATCTCCTTCTCAATTTGGTTTTAGGAAAGGATACAGTACATCACATGCAATATTTAACCTCCAGTCACAAATCAGTACCTGTTTTAATAATAACAATGTTGGCGCTATAATCTTTATTGATTTAAAAAAAACATTTGACACAGTTAATCACAGAATATTACTTTTTAAATTAAAAAATATTGGAGTACGAGGCATTGCACTTAACTGGATAATGAGCTATTTAACAAATAGATATCAACAGTGTATATATAATGATGTAATTTCAGATAAACTAAAAGTCATAACGGGTGTACCCCAAGGCACCATCCTAGGACCCATTTTATTTTTAATTTATATTAATGATATTACAAAATCATCTTCTTTATGTAAGTTTACCATGTTCGCAGATGATACTACTTTATATTTTGAAAATACATCAGCCGAATTACTTAATTATATTTGTCAAACTGAATTAAAAAATATTAATAAATGGTTAATATATAATAGGTTATCATTAAATTTAAATAAAACTTGCTTTATGTCTATTAATTCAAGAACTATTATAAATATAAATTTAAATAACAGAAATATTGAAAGAGTTACATTTTATAAATTTTTAGGCGTAATTATAGACGATATATTAAACTGGAAACAACATATCTTGTTTTTAAAATCAAAACTAAAAAAAATCATATGGATTACCAACATTATTTCCAAATTTATAAATAAAAAAGCATTACTTCATATATATAATTCCATATTCTTGCCTCATATAAAGTATTGTAACATATTTTGGGGAAATACATATAAATCTAATGTATCATGCATATATATTCTTCAAAAGCGAATGATAAGAATTATATGTAAAAAACATTTTTTACATCATACTAATGGACTATTTATTGATAATTCTTTATTAAAAATAAATGAAATTACATATATAAGTACATGTGAATTTATGTTTAAAATTTTCAATGATCTTCATCCTGTTATAACAAATGCATTTTTTTCTGTAACTTCATCATCTCACAACACTAGGAGCATAAATAATTTCTCAATTATTAATTTCAAAAAATAACTATGCAGAAGAACATTAATATACATTGGACCAATTACCTGGAATAAGCTTGATAATATTTGAAAAAATATTTCAAATATAAATTATTCAGGAAACGTATGTATACACATTTGTTATCTTCTTACTCAGTATACTTATAATCTAAATCTCATTTTTCTAATTTTATATCTTTTATCATGTCTTTTATCTAATATTGTATTATATACTAAGATCCACATTTTATTCTTATTTTAATTTATTGACGTTTATGTAAAAATTAAAAAAAAATTAATACTTTTGAGTGTTTTACTTTACAATATTTTATTTCCCCGACATTAATAATATTATTTTACTGAATTTTTGCATTTTATATTTGAATTTACTTTCATGTTTTCTTTCTTTTTAATTGACGTTTATATAAAAATAATAAAATTAAAAAAAACTGTTAGGTATTTCTTTTTTCTTTAGTATTTTATTTAGTATTTTTTATTTCCCTCTGACTAATAATATTATTTGACTTTATTTTTAATTACATAAACATTTTGTATTGAATCTTTTTTCTTGTATACTTGATTATACTTCTTTGTTTTATTTCTCTTTATTGACACTTATATAAAAATTAGTAATTAAACTAACATTTCAGTTTGAACAAATATTTTACATTCTTTACATTATTATAAAGTATTACAAAAAAATTCCTAAAACTTATTTACTGAAAAAAAAAAAAAAAAAAAAAAAAAAAAAAATGTTACATACATTTCTTACCATCTTTCTAGATATTCTTTTTGTTATGTTTTATTCAGTTTTATTCAGTTTTACTTCATTTTACTTCATTTTTTTCTTCTTTTATACTAATACATCTATATTTTTGTTTAGTGTATTATTGTATAGTACTTATTATTTATTTTAGTTATTTATTTATAAATAATTAAATGATGATTACATAATTTTATGACAAGTTCAAACAATTTATATTATTTTTCTATTTTATTCATTGTATTGTATCTATGTAAACAGGAAGTCATCTAATATTTTATAATATTTTATTTATTTAGTTTTTTTTTGAACTTGCTTTAAGATTAAGGGTAATTGTCTCGATAAGCTTTAGCTTCTACAAAAACCCTGGTGCAAACCTAAATCTGATAATAATAATAATAATAATAATAATTATTATTTCTTATTAATTATTTATGTATATATTTAATACTATAATTTATCAATTTAATATAATAATTATAATTTATGGAATGTTATGTTTCATTTATATTAGTAAAACATGCTTATAAAATAATGTTATTTTCAATAAATACTACTTGTTAATAGGTGTGCTGATAAATTAAAATTCAACAATTCATTAAGTGGATATATTTTAATAACTATATTTCAATACAAAGAAATATTTAATATGCATGACTAGCTTTCAATTATAAAATAAATAACCGAGTCATTGGATGACTCGCTTTCAATTATCAAATAAATAACCGAGTCATTGGATGACTAGCTTTCAATTATCAAATAAATAACCCAGTCATTGATGACTAGGTTTGACAAATGTATAATTGTAACCGAGTCGTTTTATATCTTATTTTTGTGAGTGTGTTTTATGTGGAATAACTAACCAATAGAACTCGAGAGAGTTTTATGTGGAATAACTTACAAATAGAACTCGAGATTAATCATTAATCATTATTTAATATTATCATAGAAACTAAATTGTTATTGGTTACTTATTCCACGAAAAATATTATACAGATTTAAAATTTTATTTTTTTAATTTATTTCAAAAATAAAATTATATTTTGTGATATTGTAAAATAAAAAATCTTAGGTAATATAGTTTAATATAAATACATTAAATAATATTATTAATATTTAATAACACCTATATATACAAATCTAGTGTACACCAAATTAATAGAGTAATATAGTGTCTTATGTTGTAACTTACAACTTGTAACCTACCTATATTGTGTAATTAATAATATGTTTACATTGACCAAGTAGGCGTCAGTTATTTGAACCATTATAAATTGTTATCGTAATATATATTAAAACAATATCATTAATTAGCAGTGTATCTTATATATATAATATTTTATTAATTAATCAATAATCTATACATTAATAATATATATATATATATAGATTGTTAAATTTATCAAATGTAATTATATTTAGTTAAATATTTATGTGTAATTTGCGTCTATATATAAATATTTTATATTAAAAATAAAACTCTATAGTTCTATAAACCCTATAGTGTTTATGTATACATAATTTATCAATTAAAATCCAATAAATATGTATATTCATCTTATTTTGTATAGTTTAATAATAACTAGAAATGTACAAGTATATTAGTTTCGTGTTAATTATTATAATTATAATAATATTAATACACATATTATTATGATATATTGTTTAATCTCAATAAATAATTTTTTATCTCCGCTTCTCGGTTAATTAACAGCCCTTCCGCGCGTAGTGCATGCTTTTAAACTTACACAGTAGCCCGAGTGTAATAGAATATATGTAGGTCGACATCAATGTAGGTATAATTCTCTTATTCGTGTTTATTATGAATCATATAATATAATGACGTTACGAATATCTGAGATCTTTGTTTTCCCGAGATTTAGTCAATTTTCTAAAACTAATAATATATAGCAGCCGATATCGGGCTGTTAACATCTAACCTGATTTAACGACTTTATTTCACTCGTGGAAATATTGACCATAGTGATACACTTTTATCCGATACGTCACAGTTGAAAGATATGATTATAATAATTATTTTCCAACCATTCACAATGTTAAGGGGGTATCCCACTAAAAGTATTACCAAGTTGCCGGAAATATTGTACTTTTAAAACCATTTCCTATCAATTTGTAATAGAATACCCCTATAAAGTTACTATATTTCAGGCAAGTTGGTGGAAAGTAAGGTGGTATCCCACTATAATATTAGTTAACTTGCTAGAAAATCGTTTTAAAGTTACAATATTTCCTGCAAGTTGCCGGAAATACTTGTAGTGTATGATAGTAGGATACATTATTTAGACGTAATAAGCCAACGTTACTATAACAGTTATAGTAGAAATCATTCCCTTATACCTCTGTATATTAGTACTTTAGGTAAATATCCGAATTCAGCTATTACAATAATTTAAGTAAATTATTTTTATAGATACACTTATAAGCATATATCTAGAGGTCATATATGTTCCTAATACGGACGCTCTAGGGGTGTGGTGTATAGGATTTACGAAAAATTCCAAAAAGTTCCAAATGATATGTAATCAAGCAGTACTGACAGATTAGATGAAGTCATTTGATTGGTTGAAGATGTTATTATCTTTGAAAACTGTATATTTATTATTTACTTTGTTATAATTTAATATTTAATATTTTAATTTATCTTAAAACTAATATATTCAACTTTAATAATTATTAATTTAAAATTATATACGCATATTTGGATTACTGAGAATGCCATTCTTCGAAATACCGTTGGTATTACAATATATTGTTTACAAAATATTATTAAATTTAAATTCATTTTATAATTAATGTTATTAAATATTTGAATTTAAATATTTAAACATATAATAATCATTATACCATGAATGACTGTACATTTAGCTTAATCTATATTTATATAGTTATAATATATTATATCCAATGCAAACCATAACACTAAAATAATATTCCAGTGAATATAATCTATATAATAATTATAATAATTATCGTATAAAATTATAATTTGTTCGCATATTTTTGATCATAACTTTTTATTAAATATTAATTTAAAAAAACTAAATGTGAATTGCATTATAGAATTTAATAATATTTCCAATGATACCAATTGTATTACATTAGAATCAATATAAAAAATCGCATTATAATACATAATTTATAATTCATAATATATATTATTAAAACTAATTTATTATAATACAGAATAGTTAGGATATACTATTAATAAGTATTAATATATTGAATATATTATAATTTATCCTTATATTCGTAAACAATTAACTTTACTTATGTATGTATCATGTAACTCAAATAATATTTACAATATTTGTAATGTACGGTCATTTTCGATTCATTCCATATATGGTATGATGATATATCATATATAATTGATTTGAAAAAATAAATTATCTATATTATATAGAGTATCTATATATTATGAGTTATAATACATATTTAAATTGCACAATATTTATATATATATATATATATTATAAATTATATAATACAATAATATATACCCACGTTTGAAATGATTGCGGAAAAATTACATAAAAATAATACTGTATAGCGATAAATTTAACACCGTTCAGATGTCCGATATTTATTCACAATTATCGAATAATGAGATAATTCTAGATGCGATAATATTAAATAAACATAATTATGTATTTACCAATAAACTTTATATGTATTTTATAAGTTTGTAAAACATATTAACAGAAATAACTTAATTTAATATTATAATCAAAAGTATTCATAATATTTATTAACGTATGTTGATAAAGTATCAAGCTGTACTGTTATATATATATATATATATATATATATATACATGTATATCGTAAATAAACAAAATACACGAGTAATATAAACAGTACTGTTTTCGCTATAGATTCTAATAATTTATAATTCTTAAAGTAAGGTCAGATATATAAAATGATATGCATGTGTGCATTTTATTTAGTATTTAATAAAATATCATGACTAAAGTATAAGTTATAATTATTACATTGTGCAATTAATGCTGAAGAGTACATGATTTTACTCGTACATACGTTATCCGAAAAATAGTTTACAAAATAATGTACATGTACATGCATGTGAACAGTGCTTTATAAAAACATTACATTTAATATATATACATTATATATATATATATATATATTCTCATTGTAACTATAATTAACACCGAAAATAATTTAGATAGATCTAATTAAAAATCATTAATTTTCAAATTATATAGACATTTGTTATTCGTGTAACATATTATATACCTAAATAGGTAACCAGTGATATCGTGCGAAGTAATTGCATGCGGATTATTTTAATTGTGTTTGATAATTTCGTACGCATTGTAAATTATACTATTTATAAATGTTCATTTAAATTAACATATCGTACGAAATCAATTCGCACGAAATAACTTCGCGCGAGATCCTCATATACCATATAATAACTCATATCCCATATATAGATATTATTTGTATGGGAACTACTTAATAATACTTTATTGTATGTAATCCTACTACTCTGGGACCCATTTACTAATTCATATTATTATATTGAATACAAATGTTGCACTATTTCAATATTCACAGTATAAATTGACGCTATACAATGTACTGTGTAATAATATGTGTACTATATATAATATGTAATAACGTTATTATAATACTAATATGTTATATAAATAATTTTGTTATTAACTATTTATTTTTATATATAAATAAAAGATTTACACTTATGTAGTGTATATGATTAACGCCCGCCATACATAAATTATCATCATTATAATATTTGAAGCTCACCTATTGAATCGTTATTAATTTAATTATATGTATTAACTTCTGTGTTATACATGTATAGATTTAATTTGTAAATAGTGTGATCCATGTTGGTATCCCCATTTTGTAGAAACTATAAAAGTTATAAAGTATATTACAAATTAACTGATACATTATCAGTTTTATATTTAGTTTGTTCAATGTATATTATCAGAATATTAAATAATATAAAATAATATAAGAATATAAAATAAATAATACTTTTTTATAATTAATGTTATCAATATAATATGTACATATTTAAATTTCTTTGCATGCTAATATTCTTTAACTTATTAAAACTTATAAACTTTATTTGATAGAAGTAATCTATATCCATCTAAACTCATGACAATAAATCTAATATATTATTTGGTTAAAATATATTAACTTAATTAAGTTTGTTACTATTATGACTAAATACATTTGTTTGAATATTATAATTTAACTCTGATTTATAGCCACTCAAACAAATACTACCTACATTATATTTATAATAAAATAATATAACAATGTTATTTATTAATCACAATCTTTAATTTAATTTAGTATATATATAACGATGATTCATGATAATAAAATCAATAGTATATTAGTTTAAAATGTTAAATATAATTTTGTTCATATATTAAACACTGTTTAATTATGAATTATCATTATTATAGAATTAACTTATATGTTAACGCAGTTATTTTATTATAGTTAGCGGCCATATATTAATATAAGAAGAAGCACTGATTCAACAACTTACTGATAATTATTAGAGACTGGATATAATAAGCTATACCAGTTGAAAATGCAGAGTACATATTGTACATAGTAAGTAAAATTATTATTACATTTAAATTTTATTTATGCATATTAATTTTTCATTATTATATGTATAGGAATGATTACTTGATTATTATATTGCATGGAGCTGATACAAATGGTGGTCTAGATGAATGCGATAGATCATATAAATTTACAGTATAGTTATTAATTACTATGTTTGGACTCTATCGACAATCATATTATTAATATAGATTTTATTACGTATGTGAACATTTCATATATTATTGTTCATGGTATTATAACTAAATTCTATCAAAATATTATTGTTATCTTACGTATTATATTATTATCTATATATATATATATATATATATATATATATATATATATATATACAGAGTGTTATTATTGATTGAAATAAATATTAAAACATACCATTAAAATGACATATATTTTCTAAGTATATTATGTATCATTAATTATATCATATCAATATTATTTTAAAGTTAAAAATGTAGTATTGCCATACTTTTATATTTAATTATTTAAAAGATTATTTTATAATTAAAATATAGACTAAATAGTATAATAAATAAGACCATTTTGAACAATATATTTGTTTTAATGTTATAATAAATGATGATGATTAAAAAAAGTGTATAAAACTATATACAATTAAGTATTGTTTATTAAATGCTCTAAATAATATGTGTTTATTAAATAACAACAATATCTGTATCTTTACATGTGAATTAGCTGAATACTTAGTAATAAATAGTATGCTAATATTTAGGAAAAATTCATACCCTCAAACTAGACATTTTAGGCTATATCTTTTTTTATAATTAATCGTATCCAAATAGTAAAATATGAATAAAATAGTATGTTATCATCCTCTTTCCAATAACATCATTAGTTTTATTCTAGTTACAATATAAAAAATCGGAATGATAAACATAAATAATTTGTATTAAATAATATCCGAATTTGATTGAAATTTCGCTGGTTATCAAACTATTTTATCTAATTTAACATTAAATTCACGTATAACAATTATATATAATTTTTTTCTATTACTCAGTTATACAATATTTATATATACTATTATAAATGATTGTGTTTTTTAGCAGATTATAATAATTATTTAATATTTTTTAAATTTAATAAATTAAATATCTTCTATTATAAACAATAAATAATAGCCAATGAAATAATATTGCGAAAACACGTGATAAGAAATTACGAAAATTGTGGGGTCAACCAATAGAATAATATTTATGATAATTTACAAAAATATATTAGCCTTATTTTATTTTTGGAACTTTGAACGTTTTTTATAAGTAGGAAATGCCTGCCACATTATCATAAACACCACATCATAGATGTATTAATACGGACACCATATAACCAATCAGCGCGCAGCGTATGCACTATTATGATATTCATAAAAATCGCGTGCGTTATAATATTAATACCACCAATAAAGATAAATTTGTATAAATTAAAATGTGTATTATTTAGATACTTAAATTGTATTATTAATTAAAAAATAATAAAAATAATAAGTTCATTATTCATAGTTAATTTAAGAGTATTAGCATCTTTATCTTTAAAGATTAAATTAATAGCGTTAGCGAATAAAATAGGAATAGAAGAATTAAAAACAAATTGTAAATCATTTTTAAATATATATTAAAAAGTAAAGGACCCAAAACAGAACCTTGAGGAACACCAATATTAATATTACTAAAATCAGACTTAATATCATTTTAATGACACATTGCATTCTATTTTTAAGATAACTAGTAAAAAAATCTTTTACAATACCTCTAAAACCATAATTTTCCAAATTAAGTATTAGTAATTCATGATCTATTGTATCAAAGGATTTACATAGATCAATTGACAAAATAGCTGATAATAATTTACTTTCTAAATTATTAGTTATGTTTTCCTTAAGGTAATTCAAAGCATCATTTGTACTACTATTATGCCTAAATCCAAATTGAGATTCATTAATCTTAGAAAATGTATTCATGAATTCATATATTCATTCGATTATTAATTATTTTTTAAAATATTTTGGAAAATGTGATAATAGAGAAATTTATCTATAGTTACCTGGTAATCTTTTATCTCCTTTTTTGAACAAAACAATAACTTGACTTTTTTTAAGTATATTTATGAAAATACCCTGCGAAATTGAAATATTAAAAAGGTGTTGTAATATATATTTAATGTCATCTATTGTATTTTTTATTAAGTGTATGTCAATTTCATATAAGTCTTTGGAAGTTTTCATAGTGCAATTTTCCACAACTTTAACAATTTCAGTAATTGAAATAGGGTAAAAATAAAAATTATTGTTATTTACTAATTCTGAAGGAAATGTATATTTATTAGTTTTAGGAATTTGATCTAATAATGATTTACCTAGAGTGCAAAAATGATTATTAAACATCGTCGCGGTTTTTAAATCATTTTATTTGGTATTATTACTGAAAGGACACTTAATTTTATTTTTTGAATTAGGATTCAGAATTTCATTTATAGACGAACTGTTTTATATAATATAATATAGACCTCCATTTTTTTTTAATATTCTTTTCATTGTCAATTTTTTTTTCTAAATATAATTTTTTAGATAGTCTGATTAAAGATATTAATATATTTTTATAAGATATATATCTTTGTTTATTAAAAGCATTATTATTTTTAAGTAAACATTTATAAAATTTATTTTTTTTAGCAATACATTTTTTTAAATTGTCAGATATCCAGGGCTTATTATAAAAATCTGAAGTTTTTTTCTTTATTAAAGGACAATGTTTAAAATATAAATCAGTGTATATTTTACAAAAAGATTCAAACGCACTATTCGATTCATTGTCATCATATATATGTTTCCAATCGTAATCAAATAATGATTTTTTTAAATAATTAATATTAGAATAATTTAATGATCTAAATGTTATATACTTTTTTTTATTAAGTATTAAATTATATGTAAAATAATTATTATAAATTGAAAAATTAGGTAGATGATCACTTATATCAGTAATAAATAAACCAACGATTTCTGGTGACGATTTACAATTTGTGAATTTGTTATCAATGATTGTGTTGGAATAATCAGCAATCCTAGTTGGTTTGTCAATAAGTTGAAATATGCCTAAAGAATTCATACTATCTATAAAATATAAAATATTAGTATCATTAGTCCGTGAAATATCAATGTTAAAATCTCCGCATAAATAAATATCATTAGTCAATAGTATAGAACAATTATTTATTATAAACTTTGTCAAATTAGTAATACTGGAAGTAAGTGAATTATATATACCACTTATTAATATTTTTTTATTATCATTAGTCAACATTTGTAAAGTTAAAATATCTAAAAAAGTGTCTATTGATTTGCTTAGGTTGTTTTCAACTTCAGATTTAAGTGAATTTTTAATAAAAATGGAAACTCCTCCACCCCTTTTATTTGTGTGTATAGTATGAAACGAATTATAATTAGATAATTCAAAATTTCCAATATCAGATTCTTTCATTCATGATTCACTAATAATGATAATATTAAATTTAAATGTAAATTCATAAAGATAATTTTCTATTTGTTCATGATTATGAACAAAACTACGTGCATTTATATGGATAATAGAAAACGCATTTGAATTATCTATAGAAATAGTATTTATATTGAAATCGATTTTATTAAAATATCTGCAGTTTGTAGTAGTGTCAATATCAATACATTTATCAAAATCCATTTGAATATATAATTAATAAATTTAAATGAATTGGAAATTGTAACAAAATTAAAGAATAAAGAGAAAAATCAATATATTGATAAATATAATATTCTAAAAAAAATAATTTATAAAATTGAATACGAAAAATATTCAATTTTATAAATTGTAATATATATATAATATGTTCAATATAATATATATATATATATTAAGAAGATAACAAAATGTAAAAAAAAATTATAAATAGAATAAATAATTGTATATGTATATATAAAAAAACAAAGAAAAGAACCAAAAGCAATATGGAAATTAAAAACCAAACAATTTAATTAAAACAAATTAAAATTATATAAAAACGAATAAAAACTAATTGTAAGGAAACCTAAAAAGTTTAATATTTTAATGGTAATAAAAAAATCAATATTTGTGATCTAAATTTAACTAATTAAATAAGCTTCTTTAGCTTTTTTAATTATGACAAATCAGATATATGTATATTTGTATTTTTATCTGAATCAATATTAATATAAACTTTATCTTTGTATACCCACGTTTTTACTATTGAATTAGATTTCACTAATTTTCTTGTATTATATAAAATATGATTAGTTTACAATGAATATTTTATATGTATATAATAGTTTGTACCTACTAATTCTTGTTTATTTTTTAATATGTCTAATAATATATCCCGATTGTCGAATTTAATAAAATATTAGATATAGGTTTTTTATTATTATTATTATTGCTGATATCTGTTTTATTAGGCTTTATGTATTTATTTATATGTGTAATTGATTTATTTTTAATTTTAATATTTAGCTTGTTATTGAAAAAATCTACAAGATTAGATTTATTAGTATAGTCTACCTTATCATTTTCATTATAATTATTAAGTATGAGTGTATTATCATTATCATTATCTATTTTAATAAGGGATTTTGCGATTTGTTTAATTGGTAATTCTAGTAACCTTTCATTATTTTGTTTAAATTCCTTATTTATTAATATATTTAGTTTAATATTATCAGTTTTTAGGTCCTCTATTAAATTAGTCTGTATTTTAATAATATCAGATAAACTATCAACTTTATTTTATAAAGCAGTTATAAGTTTTAATAATGTATCGTTAGATATGGGGGACATAATCACTAAAAGTTAATTATTAATATAAATATATACATTAGCATAAAGGTGTATATATATAAATATATATATATATATATATATATATATATATATAATGATACTATTATACGTGAATAAGTAGTTATAATGTAAAAATATATAAATAATGTAAAATATGTTAAGAAATTGATACTAATGTGTTGTATTGAAAATCACTAGACTGGAACGTAAAATAAATTGTATAGAAAGCAAAAATACGTCTTTACGTGGCGAGATACAGAAAGCAACTAAATATATATATATAGGTATATTACTTTGTTGAGAATTAGCGGTAACATTTTCAATTCTTGTCATTCTCTGTTCGCTAGTCTCAGTAGCAATTCCTAAATTATATTAAAACTCATATAATTATATTATTAGTAACTAAATTAAATCTAATCATTTTATTGTTTAAATAATAATTAATTTGTGTTATGATGGACAACATTATTTTCATCTTTTTATATAGGTAATAGATTGTTAAATGTTATTAGGTTATTTAAATATCATTATCATTTCTTATTAGATACATTTTCTGACGATGGATATATATATATACCTTTCCATACAATAATTGTATATGCGGAGTTACTCTTTAATATACAATTTCACACATTGCTCTAAATCTATAACAATTATTTAATTTAAAACTTGGTATGCAAATTTAAAACGTGGATACCATCAAAAGTTAGCATGGCAAAGCTAAAAAATTACATATTTTATTAACATATAAGATGATGATGATGATAAACGTTTTTAAATACTAAAATAGGGCCATATAGGCCCCTTCGCTACTTCAGCAAAAAATTATAATAAAAGTATTGATGTAACAACATTTTTCGATAACAATTAAATAATAATACGTTTAAGATAAAAGTGACACAAATGTCAAACACAAAAATTAGTGTAATTATTTGGTGATTAGAGAAAGAGAAAAAAAAGAAGCAATATGTATATATAATTTGAGGGATCAAATAGAGCGAATGGTAGGATGAAGGGAATTCCATAGAGTGGTACCGGAATTTAATGAATATTTATTATAGATCTGGGAGATAAGGAGAGTGACATTCTGGTAACGAAGAGGAGGTAATAATGTATATTTTTGAATTTATATAAAATATGTGGCTAGGGTCGTAATACTATATTGATTTATGGATTATTAAAATAACACGTAGTGTACACCTGAGGAAAAAGGGTAGCTATATATAAGTTTACTTGTGAGATGTTGTAATATAGTGATCCATCGGTTTTATGCAGTAAGTATTACGCATTTAGGAAAAGGTAATTATAAATATTAGTTAAGTCGGGAGAGTAAAAGAGAATTTATTAGAGTTTTCGTAAGGTTTATAGAAAGTGAAGTACGGATTTTTGTTTAAAGACGGTTTTTATATATGTGATTATTAAAGGATATGTTGTCTTATATATACACTAGACAAATTATCATGTATTACATTTAATCAAAGTATCACATATAATGAATTTAAAAATCCTTCAACATATGTTCAACTATTCAGAATTTAATATTATATATATATATATATATATATATATAATATATATTGCATAATGAATCGTATCATTAATGATCTACTCCTATCCCTTGATATCAAGGCCCCCTGCTACCTTATTTTACTTGACCAATCCAGTGCCTTTGATAGTCTAAAATATTACATGCTTGCTTTACGATTCAATGAAATCGGTATTCATGGTCAAGTACACAGCTTTTTTTCTGTCCTTCTTTTCCTTAAAGTCCTCTTCAGTGAAAATTAATTTATCCTTCTCTACTCCCTTTATCAGCACTCTTGGAATTCCACAATGCTCTGTGCTTAATACTTTACTTTTTTTATTTATATTATAACCATAATATCCATGATATCCATATTTCGTAAACATCCACTACTATCTCATTGCAGACGATCTACAAAGTTATACTTCTTTTCCCATTTCCTGTGACTCCATCTCTATTCAATTGTCTATGTGTAACTGCCTCATAGAAATTACTGACAGGTTCTCCCATAATTCCCTATTACTTAATATGACCAAAACTGACACTATAATTATCTCCAGACCTATCTACCCCCTAATCATCACACACCCATGTATACTATCCCTTCCACCTCACAATCCATAACAACTCTTGGTTTCACCATTAACTCCTACCTAGATTACTCTGACCACATATCTATAATGATTCGCAATGCTAACTATTTTTTTATAACATTATAAAATCACGCAATAAATTGACTTTTTCAATGACTAAAAGTCTAATACACACGCTCGTCTTAATTAGACTTATATACTGCTTCTCACTTTTATGTTATCTACCCCTAAAACTTATGTTTAAACTTGAGATAATTCAATGACGTGCTATACGCACCCTTTATAAACTGAAGTTATCTTCAATAGTTTCAATGTCGGCACTAATGCGATTACTTGGCTGGCTTAAGTGTAGGTATCTCTGCAGGTACAGACTACTATGCATCACCCACAAGGTGATCTATGTTAGATTTCCCGAATACCTAGCAGACATGATAATTAGTCGAGCTAGCAGGAAATTCTTTTGATTTTGCGTAGCAAAGATATAACACTCCATATCCACGCAACGAGTAGTATTCATACATCCCGCTGCTAGCAGCAGTATGAAATATATTTAGGTTTTGCCCAATGTGCATACTACAATGGTTTCATTTATCTATTAAATTATATACAATATTAATTAGCTTTTACTCGCCACATTAATATGTATAGCATTTAAAACCAATATATCCTATTGCTTTGTTATATATATAAGTAATGAACACTTAGTTTTCATAATAAAAATAATAATTTAAATCATATTATTTTTCATTTTAAAAGTGCATAGTTTGATACGAATTATTACATTATAAACAACACATACTTCTGAAAATTTACCCTATATAAGTGGCGCTGTTGATTTTTGTAAACAAAATAGAATTACACGATGTTGCGTGAGTGTCATATATTTCCTTAGAAAAACCTTTGTTACTATCCTATCAGTTATATTTCTGATGATGGCATACAATCAAATCGTATATCCACTTAATATATTATATGTTAACATGTATTTTTAAAGTATTTGAATTTGTTATGGGTATAAAATATTTACTTTTTATAATTGTTTTAAAGATTTAATTCAGTTACTAATAATATGATTAGTATATATATATATATATATATATATATATATATATATGTGTATATATATTAATTAGCGATTGTGAAATAATCCCATCTTGGAGGACAACATTTACTATATTCAATCTTACTTATACATGTTTACCCTCATGTGATATACATTCTCTGATTATTATTCCAATACATTACAATTATTATGTTATTTTAACATAAGTATCTTTTGGTCTTATAAATAATATAGGTCTTACTATCTATGATAACTACAAACATATTAGTATTATTCTTCCTATATATTGTTTAAGGGAAAATACATACAATTTAGTGTAATGGTTTAAAAAAAAAATTCTAGGATATTAAGAAAAGAAGCTATTATATTATAAATAACCTCTCAGCTATCCTATATATAATATTTGATATACCTAAATGTCGATAATTTGAAGTGTTATTTATTAATTTATTTTTATTTGTAACAATGGATGAATTTTATTATGATGATATTTTGTTATGAAATATTATTTTATTTATGATATATGAATAAAGAAGCATATATCTATTTAATGAATCTATTAATTAAAAGATATTTTATTATAATTAATAGAATTCAATATAAATCATGACCTATTTTTTTACTTTTCTTTAGTGAATTTATTATCGATGAGGTCTCTAATAAATTTGTGAATTGAATTGAATTGATATCAACATTATCGAAAAGTATGGTGATCCTAATTTAGTATTATTAATGAAAGAATCATAATTATTAAACCAAGAAATAGTACCAATATCATGTTCAATATTAATCTTATTAGGTATCGAAGAATTTGTATGACACCTATAGGTACAAATAATAAATAGGGAAAAAGATATGTTTTCAATGAAGAAGTTAAAAAGTAGTGATTTATACATATATATATATAATGCATAATAGGGAAGCTCTTCGGATGGAGTTAAATAATTTATAGGTTAAATAGACAATCCGTATTTAAAAACCTATAACATATATATTTTAAAGTTTGATTTATATATTTACTTATTTTAAAATATAAAAGTATTCAATTTTAAAAAAAATTCAAATTTTAACATTATATCTACTTAAATCTACGAATAAATATTGTATTAGTAATATTGTATAGCTAGATAAGTAAATAAATGTATTATAAACTATTTGAAACATGATTATTATGAACAAATTTTAGATACATTTATATATGTTATAATTATTATTTTTATTTATTAATTTATTAAAATTAAAAGTATAGGGCATTTTAAATAACAAATATTTTATTTTATTCAAAATATAATAATTAACAATAATAATACTAATGTAAAACGATACAATTTAATTTCACATACACATTATTGTGAAAATGTAAATTTACAAATAAAAGAATACCGATATAGGAAATAATGGATAATATGAATAAACAAATAAAATAATCAATATCTAATTAATTGATAAGTTTCAACACTTAAATAAATCTTTGTATAAAGAATGTTTTCTAACAAACTGTAAAATAAAAATTCATATTAATTTACATATATTATATTTATCTTTTTATCTAAAAATAATATATTAAATAATATATCGTTTAAATTTAAATAATATATAATATATATATATGTATAGTTTATATGATAATTGTTATATACACTATGCATACTAACTCGTTTCTGTTTTATATCTGCAACATAATAAGTCTTTCTCCCAAATGCAAACATAAGGTTATAGTTAGACAATACCATGATAGCAGTTATTTCTAACGGAGTATTTT
Organism: Osedax fenrisi; assembly: GCA_964019155.1. Taxonomy (NCBI): domain Eukaryota; kingdom Metazoa; phylum Annelida; class Polychaeta; order Sabellida; family Siboglinidae; genus Osedax; species Osedax fenrisi. Next base: position 119,413,738 of record OZ025239.1, on the reverse strand, counting down.
TAAATGGAGGAACAGTCCTGTAGACCTTTCCGATATATCCATTTGTAATTACGACTTTATAATATGTACCGCTGCTCACAAAATATATCGCACTTCCGAGAACGAATGCGGCATTTATGGATTTCGGGAGACCGGGAAAGTATGAGTGTAAGGGCATCGGAGAAATGCTCACTTGTCTCTTGTTCATGGTGATGTACAGTTGTCCTGCCTGTTATGTAATAGAGATATGGATTAAAGGCACTTTCATCGTATTCACAATATACTTGTATTACATATGTAGGTATGATTTACCAAGAGTTATTTATTTAATTAAATTAACCTTTATAAAAAAAATATAATTTTTCACAGCAAATACAGCATCCAAATTTGAAGGGATTCCAACGAATGTTCTATATATTAAATAAGGTTTTCTTGGATTTTTGTTACTTACAATATAATAATGTTCACCTGTATCATATTTTAAATACAATATTTAAATAATAAATTATATATGCATATATTTGTAAGATTACACGTTATTAAATATATATTTTAAACATCAGATTTATTAATTTATTAAAATATAATTTAAATTATAAATTAATTTAATTTGAAAATATGTTAACCTTTAAAAGCATATACCTCTCTCTGGTCAACGTATGCAATGGCATCGAGTGTACAATTACTGCATATCTTGTTCCATTGTAGAGGACGTTTTGTAGTAGAGGTTGTAATTCTTTTAGTTGTGATTTCTGTGGTCGATGGTAATATATGTGTAGTAGTCGATTTCATTTCTGTACTTGTGAACTCATTAGATCCTGTATTTTGTTCGATCATTATATTACGAATAGAAAATAAAGTAGTATACATATATTAAATAAATATGTAACCTATATTTATAAATAACTATTATGTAATTAAAATAATGATACACTTAATAACATATCAAGCATACTATTACATCATTTTTGTAGACAAAGTAAATATTACGAAATAATAAAAGTATCTCACTTGTTCTTATTGTTTATACAACTTTAAATATTATTATAAACTGATATATAATTACATTCCAGTTTAATTATAACACATCACCCTTATTTGTGGAGTTATTATATGCATATATAAACATTTAATTTATATAATATAAACATATATACAAGGTAATATTGATTATAATCATGAAAACATATAAATATTACAAATTATGTATATAATAATAACCGTATAAGAATCTTATTCCATTAATATCATCATCACTAAGTTTAAAGTTTTGTATGTATCTATAGTAAGGGAACATAACAGAATTCATTTTAGACGAATTATTTAATCCTAACATATGTCCGAATTCATGAGTCATAACCTGTGTAAATTAATCACTATTACTATTTATTATTCACAAAATACGAATATACTCTATACCTGAACGATGTTAATTCCATATCTACCAGTTGTCCAATCTTCAGCTTCATCTAAATGAACTTTACCACTTTCTGGCTGAAATGCGTGCCCTAAAATTCCACGTTTTCCATCAAATGGAAATCCATCTCCATGTTTACCCTAATAAGTATAAACATAAATAATTATATTTTATAACAAGGTTAAAATATATGTTATAATATATGCATATGCATATATATATATATATATATATATATATATTAATTAATAGTACTAACTCGTACAAATTTGATGTCCACATCTGCTTTTTGATTGGCTGAAACTTGACGAAAATTCAAACGTGAAACATCGCTCCAAAACTGAAAATAAATAAGTAAGTAATCACATAATGTATTAAATATAATTATATATGTAATTTTAATTTGTATTAAAAATAAATTGAAGTTATGAATTTAATATTTAGATATTTAACAACATATTTAATGTTATATATTATAAGTAATAAGTAATACCTTGATTGATTTAGCAACACTTTCATCTACATCCGAATGCGACATTTTATGAGAATATATTGATATCTTATAAGTAATATTATGATGTTTCCATACTGTTCCCATTAAAGTATATCTTCGAATACGCTTTTGTAGATCGCTTATTTCAGAGACATCGGTATTACCACATCTTGGTAAACTCATCAATGATAAAGTTTCTTTATTTATTGAACCTAAAGTAGATATATAATTATATAAAACTATATTTAATATTACAATATTATATATAAATATGTGTAATTTTATATTTATTGTATAGCTAGTTTATTATATGGCTACTAATTATTCTTATATATATATATATATATATATATATATATATATATATATATATATATATATATATATATATGTATACAATAATTATTAATATGTAATTAATAATGAAATATTATCGTTATTTAATATAACATAATTATAATTTCTTACCGGTATCTTTAAGTCCTGAAGTATATTGGAATCTAGAAATCGCTTTAGAAATAATTAGTTCCGATACAGAGGTTTTCAAGGTAGATATTTCATCAGAAAGAAATCCATATTTTTGAAGATAAGACTAAATGTTTAATATTTAAGTTATTATGTTGAATGATACATGATATTTTTATTTAAATATATAAATATATACATTATAGATTATTTTATATAGTAATATTATATTATGTAAGTTTATTATTATGTAATTGTAAAACTAACGATATGATCAATATTGATTGTATTCGAGGATAATTGACATATACATATAACAATGAAATATAATGTATACATTATGATTGTTTAGATATTAATATATAGTTGTTTATTAAGCGACTAAACACAACTGATCCGTAATCATATTATTCGGCTGTTTTATACTTTCTAATGGTAATAAACAATCATTTCTAATTATACATCTATTTATAACTGGCATTAGTGTTTTATTTTAGGCTATCACTACATGCTTCACACATCATACCTACTCCATTAAGAGTATTACTACAAATAATATATTACTTATTAAAAATAATGTATGTATTACTTTTAAATACTAAACTGGTTTAAATTTAATTAGCTTTATTACAATGATAATACTAAGTTCGTTCATTAACTAATATAAAGGATTACGCTTTATTACTATTGTTAAAGTTATCATCAATGCTAACATGTGTATGGCCTCTCATACCTCTAGGTTATTAGGAATAGAGGCAGAGTTTACATATAATGCATATTCAATGTTCATAATTATTTTAAAATTAAAATAAATATATTGTCAATTGAAATATTATATAAATCTATTGTCTATAGATACATATATTTATAGAATTAATTAATATTTAATTATTAACATTATTATATATAATATAAAATTTATATTTGATATTAAATATTGTACAATACATTTTATAAATTCTTATGTGTATTAACATATTTTACTCAGTTTTGTGAAAAGTTCATTTTTAGACAAATTGTGACCTGACAAGTATTGGTATTAAATGTAATCTTTTAAAACTAATAAATTCATATTTAAAAACCATGAAATATTTTAATATCTTAAAAGATATATAATTTGTGATACGTGACTCTCCAAATTATGGATTGTCACAGAAATCCTTTAATTTTCTCTATTTATATTACTGATATGTTCGGAATGAACATTATTGTAAGATTAGGAAAATTCATAATATTTAATTTAATTTAATTTATTATAAAGAGTCTTTGTACCATAGCAATAAAGCGTCTAAAGTAAAAACAAAAAAATATATAACGGAAATTACACGAACATAATATAACTAATAATAATTAACAATAGGAATACATAAAGGCTCAACATTAATATAAATAGTAAATAAAATTGTAAATAGTGATACAAATAGTGATACAAATAGTTATCAGGGAAATGCAGTAGTAAATAGATATGTTTTTAATAGAGATTTAAATGAGTTGGTGGTTGAGTGGAACGTAGTTTATGTGGTAGTTTATTCCATAGATAAGGGGTCGATATGTGCAATTCACGAATATAAGTTGTATGGAAATTAAGATAAGAGGGTATATGTAAAATGTAAGAATTAGTAGAACGGAAAGAGATAGTATAAGTGGGAATAGAGATTAAGAAAGATAGATATGCAGGTCGGTTGTGGTGAAGAGAGTTATTAGTCAGTAGAAGAATGTTAAATATTATTCTAAATTGTATTGGTAGCCAATGCAATCTCTTTAAATATGGAGAAATATGTATTTGAGAAAATCGATCAATTTTAAAATTGAATCGTACTAACGCATTATGTAGTATTTGTAATTTTTTTAATTTGATATCCAGGTAAGGAGAAAAGAAGAATATTGCAGTACTCAAAAAGCGGTTATATAAAAGATGAAGCGAGAGTTATAGAAACACTTAGGAATATGGATTTACGAATTAGACTGAAAAGAGTGAATATGAAAGTTTATAGAGCGAAGATGATTTGAGATATGACGATGAAAAGATAGAGAACTGTCGAAATAATACATCGATATTTAACATTATCAGAATATAAGTTATTATAATTGTTAACCATGATAAAAAGTGGGACTGTTAATTGGCGTTTGGGAGAATGGGGGGTGAAGACATATGGTTTTTGTTTTATTGGGATTCAGTGATAGAGAGTTATTTGAAAGCCAATTATGTATAGATTTAATATAATTAGACATCAGATTTGGAGCATAATTTATATCAGAAGTGCATTTTACGTTAAGTTGTATATCATCTGCGTATGAGTGAACTGATATAAGGGAAGTTTAGAAACTATATTAAAAATATGAAGTAGATAAATATTAAAAAGAATTAGTCCTAATACAGAGCATTCACAATAAAAAGTAAACGTACATTAGATACCTTCAGAGTCTAAAGAACGTTTATCAAAAATGTATAAAAGTTCATTAGATATTGAAAATCACATTAACCTTTTGTATTAAAAGTATTATATGATTGAATATTAAAGATAAAATATCGAATAGCAAGAAAATATAGTGAAAATAAAGTGATATGAATATACTGATATTATTAATTTTCGCCTAGAATATTTTTTTAAATACAGATACAATATAATATTTTACCTTTTCTTTATTTTGTTAAATTGGTTTAATTAGCACTAAATATTTGACAAACTTAATCTATTAATATAAATATTAGGGCATCATATGTATGTAAGTTATGAATGTATTCATAATATAAAGTATACTTTTTCTCAGCATATGGTTTATCAGTATATACTCTATATTTTTATTGTTATTAAGATAATTAATAAATTGAACTATGGCCGATGTTTACAACTAATTATCTTTCTAAACTAGTCCAGATTAAATACAAACTGTTATATAGTAAAATTGTTATTCTCTATGTATCTGCTATTTCTATCTCTTTCATATATCCTGAATGGGTAACCAGGTAACTTTACATCACATAAATTATATTTTTCATTAATATCAAATTGTTCATATATAATCAAAGTTTTAACCACATAATACAAACACTAATCCACTCCCTAGAAATAGTCTTCCTAGTAAACATAAAATTGGTAAAATCATAATACATACAATTGTTATATCCTACTAAATGTGGTATTATAATTATAATCTTCTAGTATTGTTACTATATAATATTGTTATATTCATGCACATTTGAATATTATTCATATTACTCGCCTATTATCATTTATATTGCTAGTAATGGTTCCAATACTATAAAATGTTAGCATGTATTTTTTACAATATATGCATTTTTTATAGGTATAACATATTTACTTTTTAATAATAAATAATGATTATATAACAAAAAATATAGTTAAATCCTAAAATATTAGTATAAATTAATAAATAATAACCAATTTATATTTAATAACATTTAATTTTTACACTGCAGTAAGACTTATAAAAAAATTGTATTAATAAGAATATAAATATAATTCATTCGAGATACCAATTTATATTTAATAAGTATAATAGAGTACATTAACTAAAAGTACAATATTGGTGTAAATATAAATACAGTCACTGTAGTAGATTAACTTAAATATTAGGTATATAGAATATAGCTAATAAGATCATATTCATATATACAATTATTATATAAATATATCAAATAATTAGTATAATATCATTATCTAATTATAATTTTTTAGTTTTCGGATTTTTAATTATAATCATAAGTGTCTTGGGTAAATACACAATGGAAGTCATTATAATTAAATGTGAAATGTCAGGTTTATAAATAACAAGTACAGCGGATACACTTAATACAATTTAACGTTAATTGTATTATAAAAATCTATACTTTTTTCTAGTGCGTCATTAACAATGATTTATTATTTAGGGCGCGTAGAAAATATTATATCTTAAATGAAAATACACCTAAAATAATGATTATCATTATTATATTTTATTATATATTGTACATCGTGTTTGTGTATTTTCTAGATAAACAAATGTTACTTTATTAAAATAAAGTGTATTTATACACATAATATAATGTACATTTGTAAACTATTGTTAAATATCCATTGGTTAAATATAAATATAATTTAAATTATATTAGTAATTATTAAAGAAATATTATATAATATGTAATAAAGTGTACAGTTGTTAATACAAAATAGTTAACAACATAAATCAATATTTATATTTATTAAACATTAAACAAACTATAGTGTAGCTAATATATAGTATTTTATCGATTTAAAATATAAATTAATAATTAAGAACATACAGTTGTTGAGTTATACGGCTATATTGCCAAGTGGTCGATATTTGTTATTTCTTTCAGATGTAATTCAAATTATATAATTAATCCGGTTCTCATTGGTAATAATATCCTTCACTATAATGATGTTTTTTTATCAACGTTTATATTACTGAACTATATTTATAATTAAATAAACATAACAATGGAAATAGTAAAAAGTTGAAAGTATCTGTAATGATACCGGCCATACTTATTTCAAAATTCTATCCACCCTATTACACATATATCACATAATTTACTCAACATTAATGTTAATACTATAGTATAACAATTAATATATATATAGTATAACAATTAAATATAACCTATATGTTATAACACTAGCTATAATAACATAGCATTAGTCTTACATTCTCAAGTGCTATATATAACTACTATTTTACTCAATACTTTTTTATTCTATATAGTATATTTATTTAAATATTTGACACACTTAATCTATTAATATAAATATTAGGGCATCATATGTATGGATGTTATGAATGTATTCATAATATAAAGTATACTTTTTCTCACCATATGGTTTCTCATTATATACTCTATATTTTCATTGTTATTAAGATACTACAACTAATTATCTTTCTAAACTAGTCCAGATTAAATACAAACTGTTATATAGTAAAATTGTTATTCTCTATGTATCTGCTATTTCTATCTCTCTCATATATCCTGAATGGGTAACCAGGTAACTTTACATCACATAAAATATATTTTTCATTAATATCAAATTGTTCATATATAATCAAAGTTTTAACCACATAATACAAACACTAATCCACTCCCTAGAAATAGTCGTCCTAGTAAACATAAAACTGGTAAAATCATAGTAAATAATACATAAAATTGTTATATCCTACTAAATATGGTATTATAATAATGTGTAAATTATAATCTTCTAGTATTGTTACTATATAATATTGTTATATTCAGGCATATTTTAATATTATTCATATTACTCGCCTATTATCATTTATATTGCTAGTAATGGTTCCAATACAAAAAAATGTTAGCATGTATTTTTTACAATAAATGCATTTTTTATAGGTATGATATATTTACTTTTTAATAATAAATAATGATTATTTAACAAAAAATATAGTTAAATCCTAAAATATTAGTATACATTAATAAATAATAACCAATTTATATTTAATAACATTTAATTTTTACACTGCAGTAAGACTTATAAAAATATGTTATTAATAAGAATATAAATATAATTCATTCGAGATACCATTTTGTATTTAATAAGTATAATAGAGTACATTAACTAAAAGTAAAATATTGGTGTAAATATAAATACAGTCACTGTAGTAGATTAACTTAAATATTAGGTATATAGAATATAGATAATAAGATCATATTCATATATACAATTATTATATAAATATATCAAATAATTAGTATAATTACATTATCAAATTATAATTTTTTAGTTTTCGGATGTTTAATTATAAATATAAGTGTCCTGGGTAAATACATAATGGAAGTCATTATAATTAAATGTGAAATGTCAGGTTTATAAATAACAATTATAGTGGATATACTTAATACAATTTAACGTTAATATTATAATTAAAAGATATACTTTTTACTAATACGTCATTAACAATGATTTATTATTTAGGGCGCGTAGAATGTATTATATCTTAAATGAAAATACACCTAAAATAATGATTATCATTATTATATTTTATTATATATTGTACATCGGGTTTGTGTATTTTCTAGATAAACAAATGTTACTCTATTAAAATAAAGTGTATTTATACACATAATATAATGTACATTTGTATACTATTGTTAAATATCCATTAGTTAAATATAAATATAATTTAAATTATATTAGTAATTATTAAAGAAATATTATATAATATATAATAATGTGTACAGTTGTTAATAAAAAATAGTTAACAACATACATCAATATTTATATTTATTAAACATTAAACAAACTATATTGTAGCTAATATATAGTATTTTATCGATTTAAAATATAAATTAGTAATTATGAACATACAGTTGTTAAGTTATACCGATATATTGCCAAGTGGCCTACTCAATGTAGTATCCTTACTTAGTATTTAGATATTTTTTAATTTATTTCACATATGGTTAAAATTATATAATTAACCGGGTTCCAATTAATAATAATGTATCACAATATAATGATGTTGTGTATCGAAGTTTATATTACTGACCTATATTTATAATTAAATAAACATAACAATGGAAATAGTAAAAAGTTGACTCTATCTTTAATGAGACCGGATATTATTATTAAATTTCACATCCGAAAATGCATTATATTGCTCAATGATATTATTATTAATAGCTAATGATCGTTTAGTAACAATAACCTATTGTATTATGTACACAAGTGTATTATAACGGAATATATGTGTTTTATAGCATGATATATAGTATTGTATTATATTAAACATATAGTAAAACCATTAAAGATCAGTATAGTTATTCTATAGGATACTATAAATATGTTTTAATTTACAATTTGTCTAAATAATGTTAATTTAATTTATTGTAATGACTCATTGTGAAAGAGCAATCAAGTGTCGAAAGTAAAAACATAATTTAATAACGTACAATTTACATAATATTAAAATTATTTAAATATTAAAAATAACTATTAGTTAACACATAATTATGATATTCCTTCCGAATAGTGTATAGATGGATAGGTTCATTAAGTGGATTACATATTATATGGGTCAAACTAACTTACTTGTTTAATTATTATGTCCAAAAAAATAAATTTTTGCAACTATTGCTAGATATATTAAAACATGTATATAAATATATCCTATTATATATATATATATATACCCAGGAAACCAAATATGGTTTTTTACGTTGCATTTGGTTGAATTACGTTGCAAAAGTTAATAAATATGTTTATTGTGCAACTTCACATGAAACATATAATTATTTATAAATATATTTATAAAATATTGGTTGCATTTAAACATAAAATATAGTTAAAACAAACTTTAATCGATTTATTTATAAATATGTTGAAAAATGTAGATAAATACTATTTATCTGCAACTATAAATACATTTCTTATAATTGAATGATAACATTTTGGTTGCATTTAAACATAAAATATAGTTAAGAAAACTGTAATAAATTTATTAATACATATGTTGAATAATATAGGTAAATACTATTTATCTGCAACTATAAATACATATCATATAATTGAATAATATAATCTATATATATATATATATATATATATATATATATATATATATATATATATATATATATAGGTATCATGGGTATATCACCTATATGTATCATAATTAATTGTAATATTAGAATTAATAGTATGAAACATATTAATATAAATTATATTATTATTTAATGATCCTAAATAATATTTACTTATTATAGTATATTATAGTATTGTTATAGTATTATATTCCTATATTATATTATTATAATATTTATAATAACCCAGCAAATAGTAATAGCTTCATAATAGCAACATAATAGCAACATAATAGCATATATAATAACCTCGAATGTTTACATTGTGCTATTATGCTGTATTATGTTGACGATTACAAATACATGTTTTTGAAAAATCATATTAACTTTGAAATATGTATGAAAGTTTTATCTATAAAATTTCCCATAAATATATTATATATACTTGAAAATAACTCCATACGAGTCTGAACCGCTAAATTGAAAAACATTTAATGGACAATCTAGAATTTTTCATTTAATAAGTATTATTATAATACTCGATAAATCATTTATTGAATGCTTATTTACATAATTAATATTAAATAATTATTTATAAATATATAATATATATATATATATTTTAACAATACATATACATATATAATACAATTATTAATACATAAGTAATAATACTTAATTGGTAACATTTATAAATTATTGAACTATATATTTTTATTATTTATAATTTATTATAATTTTAAAGTTATAAATTTGATAACAAATACTTATATTTGAAAACTAATATAACTGTGGGATAGTTATGAATTTTGTATCTATAAAAATGCCCATCAATATATTATCAAAATGGTAGCATATATTTATTAAGATACTATTCATATATAAAATGTATATATTTAATATTATAACTATAGGTACTTAATATACTTAAGGGTGTATAATATGTATGATATAGTTACTATATAGTTACTATAATAGTATAATATAATATAATAATTGAGATTTATAGTTATATTTTAAAGTATGTATATATTATATATATAATAACTTCATAATTGACAGGACACTTTTATTTAAAAAGTTAACGTGCTATCAAATTTTGTTTTTAAATCCACTATTTTCAATAAATAATATTTGATATCAAGTTATTAATCATGTATTTAAGGCTAAATTTACATATATATATATATATATATATACATTAATTTAGTGAGCTATAATTAATGTTTAGATAATTATTTGTGAACAATTATTTTTGGAGAATATCGAATATGGCCTATTTTTGTTTTGATTACGATTGCCTATATACAATTTATAATATTTTATTCGCATCGTTGTAACTTTAAAATGTTAATAAAAACTATTTTATATATACTCTAATAATATATACTTCATGTGCAATTTCCATATAAGATTATCATGTACACTAGTGTGTAAAATTATAAATGAGTATTTTACATTTGACATCATATATCGTAATAAAAACAAACCGGGCCATATTTGATATATACCTTATTTGTGAACCTACCTAAGTAATTACTTATTAACTATAAAAGTGTTTATCACAATATTATATATGATTTAAAATAACTAATAAATACTATTTATATAGTAATTATAGCATGATTTAATAACTTATATTTTACTAAAATTGTTAGTATTAATTGCTCATAAATTTTATATAATTACTTTTATGCTAGAATATTTCAATACTATTATTGATCAGAGCAGATCTAAATATTAGCTAGTTATAGTGCTACGGGTAGAATTTTAAACAATATAATAATGTATATGTATATCATATACCGTATGGATGTAGCTAAATAAATATATTATGCTATGATTATATAATAATCGAGCTGTTTTAAATGATAAATGTAATAATTGTTTTTACAAATTAATGTATGGTTTATAATGGTCAATACGTAATTATATTTATAATATACCAATTATACTTATATCTATCCCAATACATTGATATATGTGTCTATTTAGGATTTTTAGGACACTATTGGGGCAATAAAGAGAAACTGATGAGAGATGTTCATCTATGGATGTAATCGCATTCGTGACGCCTCGTATCCCGGTATCCAATAAAGAACTATATACAACAGTTGATGGACGCTGTATATACAGTCATTTTCCATAACAAATGTGATGAGCGATAGAAATGATCTGACGTGTCAAGCCTGTCATGGAGTACTGATAAAGCTCGACCTGGTTAGTAAAGTTAGTATATGTATATAAATATATATAACTAGTTAATTATATATTCAAAAATCTATATCGCATCCACTTCCACCTGCCCTACTATAGCTAAATAAATTTAGATCTATGTCGGTTATTTTATTTGGTTCAATTAATATCAATCTTTAATCGTATATTGTATTTATTATCTAATATTTTAATTAATATCAGTCACTATTATATAATTGAAGACTAATAAAAACTATATGTTTAATATCAATTAGTGGATATCTGTATACTGGTGATTACTGGACATGGTTATGGATAGAGGCGACCTGAGATGATTTCTTGTTAAAGCTAGTGAGAAAATTCCCCATACGATTCATGTCATTGGACTAAAATAAGGTTAGTAAGTGTTAAACACCTATAATCAGGTGAATTTGATATGTATCCATTACGAATAGATTCAATTAAAAATAAAAACAAATAATATAATATATTTTATCTTTTTCCTTTAATACTTTTACTATGATTACATAATAATCAAGAGTTGTTGTCATTATTAATGTAATTATTATTTTATACAATTTAATGTATGAATCATCTTGGTTAATAAGTAATTCTATTTAAAAAAATTAAATGTAACATCTATCTCAATACATTGATATATTTATCTATATGTTATTTGTAGGACACTATTGGGGCATTAAAGAAACACTGGTATAGAGATGTTCTTCTCTAAATGTCATCGCATGCCTGACATCTACTGGGTATCCTCTAAAGAACTATATACAACAGTTTATGGATACTTCATAAACAGTCATAGTTTCCATACCAAATGTGATAGAAATTATCTGACGTGTCAAGCCTGTCATGTAGTACTGATAAAGCTCGACCTGGTTAGTAAAGTTAGTATCTGTATGTATATACATATATATATACCTAGTTAATTTTATATTCAAAAATCCATATCGCATCCACTTCCACCTGCCATACTATACCTAAATAAATGTAGATCTATGCCGGTTATTTTATTTGGTTCAATTAATATCAATCTTTAATCGTATATTGTATTTATTATCTAAAATTTTAATTAATATCAGTCACTATTATATAATTGAAGACTAATAAAAACTATATGTTTAATATCAATTAGTGGATGTCTATCTACTGGTGATTACTGGACATGGTTATGGATAGAGGCGACCTGAGATGATTTCTTGTTAAAGCTAGTGAGAAAATTCCCCATACGATTCATGTCATTGGACTAAAATAAGGTTAGTAAGTGTTAAATACCTATAATCAGGTGAATTTGATATGTATCCATTACGAATAGATTCAATTAATAATAATAACAAATAATATAATACTTTATATTATTTTTTTTAATACTTTTACATTCGATACATTTCCTATATTAAACTATAACTATTAAATTCTTTATAAAATGTTTTATTTAATTAATAATCATTTTGATTTTATAAAAAATAAATATACTCTAAAATTCAAACGAGAATATAACAAAATACTAAAAATATAAAAACTTTTTCCTACTAAATGAATACATATATTTATGTACATATGTATATACAAATAGAGCAGATCTGATTTTGATAATTAAATTACTAATTAAAAAATGTATTTGATAAAATACAAATATGTATATGTATATATTTTATTCAAATACTATGACAACTTATTAAAATACTAATTATGATAACTTATTTATATGTAATGTCATTTAAATATAAATACTCTTGCTAATACACATATATTTCTAGTTAATAATTCAAATACAGAAAATCTAATTTCAGTAATTATTGAATTATTCAAATTTAATAATACATTTGATCAAATATAAATATTAATGTAATATTATTAAAATACAAAACATATATACTAAAATAAAAATACACTAAATCTGATTTTAATAATTATTATAATTTATTTTATATACAAATAAATTAAATACATTTATGAATTATCAATCAAAATCAGTTTTTAGATAAATATTAATTTTGATAATGTAATTGATACATACGTTTTATTCATAACATAATTAATTTATTAATGTTTTATAGCAAAGTTAGCATTGGTGTATCTTGACAAATAAAGAAAAATTAAAATCTAGTGTAAAGTATTAGTATTTAAATCAAAAAATAACGCTGTATAATATTTTTTCATATTCAAAAAATCTATCATCACAACAGATCCATGCCAATCTGTTAAATATTTCGCATACCGTATAGAGCTGCTAGAGGTCACCTATCGTGCCTATCCGCTAAAGAGTTTGAATGCCGTGTCGAGCTGCTAAATAGTTAGCATACCAAGTCAAGTCGTAATAGATATTGTGTAAGCTATCAGTTTTCATACCGCGTGTCATGTATCACGCCGTAAGAATATCTGTACGTAGTAAGAGGTAACTCTATATAATTAGTATTATGATTATTATTAAATGTTAATATCAATTATAATTTTATTAAAAAGTCCTCAATGTAATTCAATAATATTAAAATCTCGTGTAGAGTTAGTTAAATTAAAAAAATCCTTGTATAATAACTTTTTTCATATTCAAAAAATCTATTATCACAGCAGATTCGTGCTATCTAAAGAGTTCACTTGCCGTATCAAGCTGCTAGAGGTCACCTAACATTCCAATCTTCTAAAGAGTTTGCCTACTGTGCCGAGCTACTAAAGAGTTCATCTATCAGCTTTGCCATGTATACGCCGTAAGAATATCTTAATGTATAAGAGGTAACTCTATATAATTATTATTATGATTATTATTAAATGTTATTATTTTCAATTATATCTTATATTATCAAATTGATATTTAAAATATTCAGCAATGAAAATATTCCCATTAAGGGGAGGCACGCGTTCATCTAAACAATGCTATTTTAGCTCTAAAAACGCTAATGATAAATAACTAATGGAGATAATTTCAAGTTTTTTTAAACTAATAATTACAAAATATTATAATATATATATATATATAAATGACAAGTAAAATATAATTGTAAATAAACAACACTGAAACAATAATAATTAGTACTAATAAGGGTTGGGGTCAAATAATAATACAAATACATTTTTCTTAAAGAATCAAATACAAATACAAATATTTATTACATTTTTATAAATACAAATACAATTACAAAATAAAAATATTAATACATTAAATATTAAATCATTTGATTTATTCATATTTTAAATCATATGGGCATATTTGATTTAAAATAATAATCATTATCCATATACCAGATTGCATAATAATTAATTTCAATATATTTTAAATATATTTAATTCCTAAAGAAAATCAATAAAATAAACAACTGTAAACAATAGACTTGTTGTTTGGGATATTATAAGTTATAATTTATAAAGTGCTGTTCACATGAGATATCTATTCAAGAAATTTCGCAATGGAATTCTTATTAATTCCCAAAATGTAAAATTCTATGTTTTTCTGCGATTTTTACTAAATGTTCTAATACCAATTTATTCTAGTTTATGTGACAATTTATGTAATTGGTAAAGCGCACGTACATGTATACTGACTAACATTAATGAATATACATTTACATTTCTATAGGTCAATCTAATATCAATCAATTATAATCGTTTACGATTAAGATAAGTAATTCAATTTAAGTTATTTAATCGTTTACGAATGTTTAATTAATAATTAATAATAATTGATTAATAATTATAATATATAATTCCTTATATAATTATTAAATTATGAATATAAATATTACCACTTTATGATTATATAATATACTTAAGTTCATATGTTCATCAAATGTATGTATTTTTAAGTACCCTAACATTTATACCGCTAGGGGATTTTTAAACTGGAATTCCTAAGAATTTATTGCGAAATTACTGGAATAGATTGCTCATGTGAACATAGCTTAACACATACGTTTTATATATAGAATATAAATTCATAAATTTATTTATATAGTATTCATAAAATTCTTTGAAAATTATTGTTCTATTATATAATTTATATTATTTAATAAATGTATTATTTAATATAAATTATTGTTAATTTGTTAATTTGTTAATTCATAAAGTAATTGTTTAAATTGTATTTAAAAATGTATTTGATCAAATACACCAAATACAAATACATCACTGATTAATTATTACAATACAAATACAAATACAAATATACAAAATCAGCGTATTTAAATACAAATACATATTTGACCCCATCCCTGGTACTATTATAGAGTAGTACTTATATAAATATTATAATGAGATATACAAATAAATATAAGTATAGAAGTTATAAAATAGAAAAATATTAATTTATTTTTATAGTAATAGTTTAATAATTATTATAATAGTTATAATGTATTATACAAAATAAATAATGAATAGTATAAAATTAATACAAGAATATACAGCTAATTATAGAAAGAACATTTATAAATTTTCTGTTTGGAAGCTTCTCTTTTCAACCAATGATATCTTGTTATATACATATGTGATTTTTTTTATCAATTATACTTTATCAATAATCTATGCTTAATGTAAAAATATAAATTTTTAGTAAAATATTTGTATATGATATCGAAATATATAATTAAATGTGACTAGTAAAAGTACAGTAAAACCTCTCTATAAGAAACCTCTTTATAAGAAAAACCTCTTTATAAGAACATTTTTCACACATTTGGTTGGAATTCAACCTTTTCCACATTAAAAAACCTCTTTATAAGAAAATCTTATAATAAAAATATAAGAAAAACCTCTTTATAAGAAACTTATTGTATAAAAAATATAAAAAATAATTATATATATAAATAGAAGTATTGTATATTGATAACAATTATAGAAATTAATTATTATATAAGATCTTTTTTTCTTACAAATATTTTATATTATATAAATGGCTCGAAATGAATTAAAAATAATTAATAATTGTTATTGTATATCCATAGATTTATTAAAATTAATTAATAAATGTTAAAATAAATCATATTTCTAAACTATTCTGTTGATTAATACTAAATAAATAAAAATAAATAAATATACTATATATATATATAACATATAGGTTATATATAACCCTATGCACTATATATAGTGCATTTTCAATTATAGGTCCTAAATGAATTCTTAAAATCATTGGAAAAGTAAAAACCTCTTTATAAGAAAACCTCTCTATAAGAAAAAAAGTACTGTAAAAAAATAGTTTCTTATAGAGAGGTTTTACTGTATTTACAAAAATCCTGTCAATTTCAAATAATTATTATATCGATTACGCTTATAAAATCACTTATTAAAATAAATACTCACAAATAATTACAGAAATTTTACAAATTTATAAATAAGATATTAAAATATGTAATACAATTTTTTTGTTAAATAAAAATATTAATCATATTTTAATACGCGCCTCATATTTTAATACACCCTTAATTTGTATTGGTTTAAAATTTGAATTTGAAATTAAAATCAATATATAATACCTATAGTTACCATATATGCACATATTAGTGTTCAATGATAACACTAATATATATATATATATATATATATATATATATATATATATATTATTTACTATAATAATAATATTAAATGTTTGGCAGGAAAATAAAACGATTCTGTGGCAGGAAAACAACCCGAATCTGTGACAGCTTTTGAAAATGACGATGATATTATTACTTAAATAATAAATATATATTTAAAAACTATTTTTCTTTTAATAGGATAATGGTAATGTCACTTATTTAATCAAAATATGTAGAATATTATAATATATATATATATACACACACATATATATATATATATATATATATAATTTAAGTATATTTACTTTAGACTAATTTTGATATATAGATAAATTATATATTTTATATTTATGTTTAATTTAACCTAGTTTAAATATATAGTTAAAAAATCTAGTTTATAATTATGTTTAATTTAACTTAGTTTATAAACATATTTTAAAAATCCAGTTGTATTATATGTTTAAAATATGTTTAATATAACCTAGTTTAAATTGCTCACATTAACCTATATATTTCAACGTTGATAATAAACTAGTTTAAAATAGTTTTTTCAACTACATTTGGTTTCCTGGGTATATATGACTAGTCATATATATATATATAAGCATATATGTATAAGCTTATACTATTTACATTTTGAAATAGGTTCCAAAATATTGTTTTTAAGTTTAGTTTTTCTTATAATATTCTATTTTTAAAGAAATTATGTAATTTTATCTCATATGTAAATAATGTTTTAAATATATGAAGAAAGTATTAAATTAATAACGATTTATCGGTTACAATATAATTATAATCGTTAAAATAAACGTTTTATTCCTATATTATAGTTAATATATATATATATATATATATATATTTATATATATATATACAAATAGTATACTGCAAAATAAATTGTTTAGCGAATAATGGTTAAATGCTGTCGAACAGATTACAAGAAAAAATAAGAAACATTACTAAAAAGAATAATTTTAAAACAATTTTTAAATGATTTATGATATCATCTTATTAATTTGAAATTTATATATTAGATTTTCTATTTTGAATTATATTATGTAATATATTACTCAATGTATTGGTTACCTTATATTATCAGTATGTATCAGTATTTATTTTATATATTATTTTATAGTTTTATAGCTTTTATTTATATAGTTATTTTTGTATTTTAATTTATTATACAATTATTAATGTTGGTGTTTTATTGGTTTATATATTGTTAGGTTATATATTATACATATTTATTTTAAATACATAATGAATAATTTAGTTTTTTTGCAATCTTATTTTTGTACTTTGTTTTAAATGTACATATTTTATATATCTTACTTCCCAAGCAACCAAAATCATAAAATGTACATGTACAGAAACAGTTCTTGTGTACTAGTATTGGTAACAGTTTGTTGGTAAGTTTCTGTAATAGTTACGATGTACATGCACGCAATCAGGATTTTCGTAATATTATCCGTAACCATAGTAAAATGTACTAGTACAAATCCGGATTTTCGTACTATTGTACGTAACCATAGTACATTGTACTAGTACAAATCCGGATTTCCGTACTGTTGTCTGTAACCATAAACCAATAGTTATAAAACAAATTTATTTATATATAAATATTTATTATAATTAGAATTATTTGTTCGTCCTTTGAAATCTCTGTTTCATTTCTTTCAAAATAATTGAAAGAGGTGGTGTCATCACATATACAGTTGAGCTAATTTCTGTTATATTAAATAATAATTAGTTAAATTATATATATATATATATATATATATATATATATATATATATATATATATATATATATGTATATATATATATGTATAAACCATATATATACAATTAAAAGTTATATAGGTAATAATGTTATGCATAATTTGTATTGTTAACTGGCATTAAGTTAAAGTTCATCGGTTACTTATACTATGCAATGCATAGTATGCATTCAAGTTCAAAGTAGCAATAAATACATCTAGCACTTTGATAATAATTATTTATCTATAATTTATTAGTACCGAAATTTAAATAGCACTAATATGCGGCACAATAGTGCCACTATCACTGATTACTTTACTTACTGGGTATATATATAACAAAGTGAAGTTTATTCGTATATAACTTTATTGACGAAGACCTGTATAATAACATAAAAAATAATAATAACACAGTAATAATAATGATGACAATGACAATATGTACCAACCATGTGAGACGCAGAACCGAAAGTGTATCAATCTCACCGAGCCGCATTCCTTTTATAGGACACAAATCACACGAAATAGACACACGATAACAAATATAAAATACAAAACGAATAACAATGTATACAAATAATAAAAATTTAATTACAAAATATAAATCTACACATAGCTATGCAATCAACAAAGCGTGAAGCCTAAAACAATTTATGCATGCAGATATATCGATATTATGTAATGACCGAATTGAATTTAATTCAATTCGACATAAATGTATATTACATTAATCAATATATCTGCAGACTTCACTTTATAACATATATATATATATATATATATATATATATAATTATATATATATATATATATATATATATATATAATACGTATACATTTTGTAACCTCTCTATTCAAACTAATAAATATGGTTACAGCCGTACTATAGTAACGTATACGTTTTGTAACCCCTCTATTCAAACTAATAAATATGGTTACAGCCGTACTACGGTTTGTAACCATATGGTTACAGCTGTAATACGAACTGTAACCATTAATGGTTGCATGAAATACACTTTTGGTTGCTTGGGATCTTACCTCTTAAAAATATTATATCTAATTTTCCCTCTATAAAATATCAAATGTTTTGCTAATGATATTAAATTGTTTATTGAGCTATCAGTAATAGCCAATTCATCGATAATAATCTATAACTAATTGTATTAATATGGTTAAAAAAAATTTTTTTTTACAAAATAGCTTATTGTTGAATATGAATAAAATTTAACTCCTAAATATATATAGAACATCATCAGTTTTTCCTTCTGTCATCATTGATTCTATCACAATGGTTCCTTGCAATAATGTTAATAATCTTGGTTTTATATTTGATGATAACCTAAATTTCTCCGATCAGATAGCTAATGTGTGTAAATCAACTAATTATCAATTATATAAATTACGATCAATAAGGACATTCTTACCATTTAGAATTTCTAAAATGTTAATACAATCATTAGTTATGTCACGTATACATTATTGTTGTTTTCTATATTATGGCCTTCCTGTTACTTATACTAGGGGTCGCGCTAATGTGCAGTCAACGCAAAAATGGGAAAGTCAATAATTTATATGTGCAGTCAATTTTAAAATTTTTAGTAAAAATATTTGTATTATTCTAATTAATTTGAGGCAATATGTAAGATGCATACTATGCGGGGAGTTTCCCGATATTGTTATATTACTAAACTCAAAAGATAACCAATAACAACAGATTGTTGTATAATATAAAGAAAATATACCATTATGAAGCATCTAAGTTCTGAATATCATAAAAAAATTATTATTGCTTATCAAAAAAAAGATTGAAGGGATATCATAATCAGATTAGACACCACAAGCAAACTATATATCAAAGGCAAATAGTGTTTAGCTTATAAGATAGGATATTTATTGATCATGGTGTATTATGATTCAAATAAGTTGATTTATCTGAATATTCTTTCCCTGCTAGAGCAGTTGTGAATATGATGACATCACAATTTAAATATAATTAATATGATAATATTATTACGAATACCGATTTACAATATTTGACTGTTAAAGAATTATTATCTATTATAATAAATACATATATGGAAACATTACAACAACAAAATAAATTGCTACTGCAATATCTCTTCGGTCATACGGTAGTGTAGATAGGACATTGGTATGTTGATAAGATATACATACTTGCGAAATTAATAGATACAGTTGTAAACGAATATCTTATATTTTTACCTTTGGAACGTAGAGCGTGGGATATTTAACACAATTATTAAATCAATGTCAAATCTACTTGGAAGTAACGTAGCAAATTTAATAATGAAAGAGGTTTCGTCATTGGTGACAGATGATACATTTGTAAATACAGATCATAATAATGGTTTATGGGGGATATTTCAAGATTTTAGATTGGAGAAGTTCAGCAACCCTTAGATCCTCTACTTACAATATGGTGTTGTGTATACAAGTCAAGTCTGGCATGGAAGGCAGCAAGCAATGATAGAATGGTAAATCTTGAGTCAGATGCAGATAGTTAACAAATATTGCAGAGTACAATAACTTTATTGTTTACTCTTTTCCAAAAATATTTGAAATACGATGGAGTGGATTCACTATTTCAATAAAAATAAGCTTCATCTATAGTTGAAGATTGTGTTCATTGCAAAGGTACATTTAAAATTCACGGGCTTCATTGCATGTAGTTGAATTAAAAAATTATATATAATTTTTATAGCCGATTTACTAATTATATTCTTTCGATATCAAAAAAAGATGCAATCCGATTCGACTACGATATATGATATTCATCAACAACTTAATAATATTGAGGTTCATATTTATATATTTAATATTGCACAATAGAATGCCTATAGCTCGTACTATTCAGAGAACAATAAATAATGTTTCATAATAATTTGTAACTTTAAAAGATTTAATTATTAATAACGATTTAATTAACGATGGGTTACTAAGTTGACAAATTGACAATAGGAACATTGTCAATGAACCAATTGACAAAACCAATAGTAATCATTACTTGAAAGTAATTGACTTGAATAGAACAAAAAAGCGTGAAGTAATACATAATTTATATGTATCTGAAATGAGAGTTATATCTGCAATAAATGTAGAACTTATAAAAACTTTAGTAAATAATCGTAAGGAGTGATTTACAACAGATATTGTCATCAGATATTTTCATATTTTCAAAACTTGAACATTTTATTAAATTAAAAGAAGAAGTAAACATAAAGCAAGATAATACTTTGATAAGTGCTGATTTGAACTTAATAGATTATCCTTACAATATAACGATTTAGTATTGCATTTAGAAATTAATATATTCAGAAAATAAAATCTTCATAAACTTGTTATAAAGCTATCAAGGTAGGAAATGTATAAATCCTATGTATGAAATATACATAATATAAATGTATTATTTTCTAGTATGGTAAATGTCTACATTGTGTTTTACATATAGTAGAATTATGTGCGCTAAACCACACAGTGCCGATGTGTAAAGAATTATATATGAACATAATTTTCTTAAGTCTGTATATAGAAGTATAATGAAAATTGATGATAAAAGAAGGATCTTGAAAATTGGAATCCAAGACCTGCGGTATTAGCTTGGCTAGTTATTTAATTAAAAGTCATTAATAATATTTAGCCATCATTTAGTGAAATTTCAGATTAACCTTAAATGTTTATGATAAATAAACGAAATCATAGAAAACACGATACAGCGCATGGTAAAACCATCGATGTAAATAATCTTTATTTATATCGATGGATAAATACAAGAGTATTTCAAGGGAATTGTTTCTGGTGCAGGAAAACATAAAGGAGAAGTAGAAAGTGAAATTCCGTTTAACAATAACATTTAAATATAGCACAATAAATAATAAACAAAAACGCTTCATTTTTAAAATATATTTTGTAGTCATACGTGTTACTGTAATTATCAGTATTTCAACTTACATGCATATATTAATATATCTACTTATTCATTATAATAATTATATATAACAATTAAAAATATACAATATAAATTGATAAATTATTATTAATAATTATATATTTATGTGCAGTAAATATTATTCCTTAATGAGACCCCTAACTTAAATTGTTAGATAGAATCATTAGATAATCGATAAGAATTTTACATCGTATACAATTATATGACCATTAATCAGTTAATTATCACTTACTTAATTCTAAATGGTTAAATATTTATAAGAGATCTAATTTCAGCTATTTAAAACTAATTTGTAAGGTACTGAATAATCGTCTTCCGAGTTATTTGAATGATCTCCTACAATTCAGAGTTTACAAGAGGGATCTATGAAACTCGTCTTCTCGATTATTACAAAATAGTAAATACAAGCTATCAAGATATGGAAAACGTTCTTTCAGTATAGCTGCAGCCGATCTATGGAATGCGTTACCTATACCATTAAGAAATAATGTAAATTGTTCGTATTTTAAATCTAATAATTTTATTATTTTCAACTAATTTATATTTGTTTGTGTATTTTGTGTATTTTTATATGTTGTTTGTAAATACGAATATTTAACGTATTTTTTTGTCTGAATAAACATTCATTCATTCATTCATTAAGTTATGCTTACTAAGTGCAAAAAATATAAATTTAGAAAATCACATTAAAAGTTTTTTTTAAATAAATACTCTTGTCAATTGCATATGATATTTAATACGATTGATCTCGTAAAATATTTTATATTGATATAAATACTCAAAAATAATTTAAAATATTTTACAATATGATGAATAAGATACTGAACATAGATAATACGTAATACAATAAAATTAAAAAATTAAAATAATATACATATTTTAATAAGCGAACTTAATGTTATTAGTGAATTACATTTTTAATGAATTTAGTATTATGAAATAACTAACGAATTATTATTAATAACTAATTATATTATGTTTCTAAAATTAATCTATTAATAATTATATATATATTTATAATAATAATAGAATAAATTAGATGTACAAATAAATAAATATAATTATGTATATTGACATCGTATAAATAAAAACTTTCTTAATGGAGAAGATGTGATACGTTAAGCCCGTAGTGATAGCCTGAAATAGATAACTAATACGAGTTATAAATAGATGTATAATTAGAAATGATTATGTATTACCATTAGAAAGTATAAAACAGCCGAATAATATGAATACGGATCAGTTGTGTTTAGTCGCTTAATAACAACTATATATTCATATCTAAACAATCATAATGTATACATTATATTTCATTATTATATGTATATGTCAATTATCCTCGAATACAATCAATATTGATCACATCGTTAGTTTTACTATTATATATTATTAAACATACATAATATAATATTACTATATAAAACAATCTATAATATATATATTTATATATTTAAATAAAAATATCATGTATCATTCAAAATAATAACTTAAATATTAAACATTTAGTCTTATCTTCAAAAATATGGATTTCTTTCTGATAAAATATCTACCTTGAAAACCTCTACATCGGAATTAATTATTTCTAAAGCGATTTCTAGATTCCAATATACGTCAGGAATTAAAGATACAGGTAGACATTGTACTTATGTTATATTAAATACCGATAATATTTAATTATTAATTACATATTAATACTTATTCTTATATATATATAAGAATAATTACTGACTAGCCATATAATAAACTAGCTATATAATAAATATAATTGTAATGTGTAATATAGTTTTATATAATTATATCTCTACTGTAGGTTCAATAAATAAAGAAACTTTATCATTGATGAGTTTACCAAGATGTGGTAATACCGATGTATCTGACATAAGCGATCTACAAAAGCGTATTCGAAGATATAATTTAATGGGAACAGTTTGGAAACATCATAATATTACTTATAAGATATCAATATATTCTCATAAAATGTCGCATTCGGATGTAGATGAAAGTGCTGCTAAATCAATCAAGGTATTACTTATTACTTATAATATATAATATAACATTAAATATATTGTTAAATATCTAAATATTAAATTCATAACTTCAATTTTTGTGTAATATAAATTAAAATTACATATATAATTATATTGAATACATTATTTAATTATTTACTTATTTTTTTTCAGTTTTGGAGTGATGTTTCCCGATTGAATTTTCGTCAAGTTTCAGCCAATCAAAAAGCAGATGTGGACATCAAATTTGTACGAGTTAGTACAATTAATTAATACATATATGCATATATTATAACATATATTATAATATATATTTTAACCTTGTTATAATATATAATTATATATGTTTATACTTATTAGGGTAAACATGGAGATGGGTTTCCATTTGATGGAAAAAATGGAATTACGGGACACGCGTTTCAGCCAGAAAGTGGTAAAGTTCATTTAGATGAAGCTGAAGATTGGAGCACTGGTAGATATGGAATTAACATCATTTAGGTATAGAGTATATTCGTATTGTATACATGATAAATTGTAATAGTGGTTTATTTGCACAGGTTATGACTCATGAATTCGGACATATGTTAGGATTAAAACATTCGCCTAAAATGAGTTCTGTTATGTTCCTTTACTATTTTGGATGCATACAAAACTTTAAACTTAGTGCTGATGATATTAATAGAATACAATACTTATACGGTTATTATTATATACATAATTTGTAATATTTATATGTTTTCATGATTATAATCAATATTACCTTGTATATATGTTTATATTATATTTAATATAATATTGTATAAACTAAATGTTTAGATATGTATATAATAACTCCACAAATAAGGGTGATGTTTTATAATTAAACTGGAATGTAATTATATATCAGTTTATAATGATATTTAAAGTTGTATAAACAATAAGAATAAGTGAACTACTTTTATTATTGCGTAATATTGACTTTGTCTACAATAATGATGTAATAGGATGGTCGATATTTTATTACGTGTATCCTTATTTTAAAGGCATAATAGTTATTTATAAATATAGGTTACATATTTTGTAATATATGTATACTACTTTATTTTCTATTCTTAATATAATTATCGAACAAAATACAGGATCCAATGAGTTCACAAGTACAGAAATGAAATCGACTACTGCACATATATTACCATCGACCACAGAAATCACAACTAAAAGAAGTACAACCTCTACTACAAAATGTGTTATGCAATGGCACGATATATGCACTAATTGTACAATCGATGCCATTAATCTCATTGAAGAGAGACATGTATATGCTTTTAAAGGTTAACATATTTTCAAACTAAATTAATTTATAATTTAAATTATATTTTAATAAATTATTAAATCTAAAGTTTAAAACATATATTTAATAAGGTGTTATCTTACAAATATATGCATATATAATTTATTATTAACATATTGTATTTATAATATAATACAGGTGAACATTATTATATAGTAAGTGATAAAAATCCACAAAAACCTCATTTCATATATAACAAATTCATTGGAATCTCTTCAAATTTGGATGCTGTATTTTCTATATACAATTTTGTTTATTTTATAAAGGTTAATTTAATTAAATAAATAACTCTTGGTAAATCATAGCTACATATGTAATACGAGTGTATTGTGAATACAATGAAAGTGACTTTAATACATATCTCTTTACTTAACAGGCAGGACAACTTTACATCACCCGTAAAAATATAATAATGCGCAATTTTCCGATGCCCTTACAATCATTCTTTCCCGGTCTCCCGAAATCCATAAATGCCTCATTCGTTCTCGGAAGTGCGATATATTTTGTGAGCAGCGGTACATATTATAAAGTCGTAATTAAACATGGATATTACGGAAGGGTATACAGGACTGTTCCTCCCTTTAAAAATACTCCGTTAGAAATAACTGCTGTCTTGGTATTGCCCTACCATAACCTTATGTTTGCATTTGGGAGAAAGACTTATTATGTTGCAGATATAAAACAAAACGAGTTAGTATGCATAGTGTATATAACAATTATCATATAAACTATACATATATATATATTATATATTATTTAAATTTAAACGATATTTTATTTAATATATTATTTTTAGATAAAAAAGATAAATATAATATATGTAAATTAATATGAATTTTCATTTTACAGTTTGTTAGAAAACATTCTTTATACAAAGATTTATTTAAGTGTTGAAACTTATCAATTAATTAGATATTGATTATTTTATTTATTTATTCATATTATCCATTATTTCCTATATCGGTATTCTTTTATTTGTAAATTTACATTTTACAATAATGTGTATGTGAAATTAAATTGTATCGTTTTACATTAGTATTATTATTGTTATTTATTATATTTTGAATAAAATAAAATATTTGTTATTAAAATGCCCTATACTTTTAATTTTAATAAATTAATAAATAAAAATAATAATTATAACATATATAAATGTATCTAAAATGTGTTCATAATAATCATGTTTCAAATAGTTTATAATACATTTATTTACTTATCTAGCTATACAATATTACTAATACAATATTTATTCGTAGATTTAATTAGATATAATGTTAAAATTTGAATTTTTTTTTAAATTGAATACTTTTATATTTTAAAATAAGTCAATATATAAATCAAACTATAAAATATATGTTATAGGTTTTTAAATACGGATTGTCTATTTAACCTATAAATTCTTTAATTCCATCCGAAGAGCTTCCCTATTATGCATTATATATCTATATATGTATACACTACTTTTTAACTTCTTCATTGCAAACATATCTTTTTCCCTATTTATTATATGTACCTAAAGGTGTCATACAAATTATTCGATACCTAATAAGATTAATATTGAACATGATATTGGTACTATTTCTTGGTTTAATAATTATGATTCTTTCATTAATAATACTAAATTAGGATCACCATACTTTTCGATAATGTTGATATCAATTCAATTCAATTCACAAATTTATTAGAGACCTCATCGATAATAAATTCACTAAAGAAAAGTAAAAAAATAGGTCATGATTTATATTGAATTCTATTAATTATAATAAAATATCTTTTAATTAATAGATTCATTAAATAGATATATGCTTCTTTATTCATATATCATAAATAAAATAATATTTCATAACAAAATATCATCATAATAAAATTCATCTATTGTTATAAATAAAAATAAATTAATAAATAAATCTTCAAATTATCGACATATACGTATATCAAATATTAAATATAGGATAGCTGAAAGGTTATTTATAATATAATAGCTTATTTTATTGATATCCTAGAAAAATAGTTTTATTAAACCATTACACTAAATTGTATGTATTTTCCCTTAATCAATATATAGGAAGAATAATACTAATATATTTGTAGTTATCATAGATAGTAAGATCTAGATTATTTATAAGACTAAAAGATAATAATGTTAAAATAACATAATAATTGTAATGTATTGGAATAATAATCAGATAATGTATATCAAATGAGGGTAAACAGATATAAGTAAGATTGAATATAGTAAATGTTGTCCTCCAAGATGGGATTATTTCACAATCGCTAATTAATATATATATATATATATATATATATATATATATATATTTACATTCATGTATTAGCATTTATAGCGAACGGACGTATTTATAAATGCAATAAACCGTAAACAATACAGCTAAGTTATTTATCATATTATATATAAAATTTATTATCAGTATTTATATACATATTAAGTATACATTTTTTATATTTATCATGTATTATTAAAATATATATATATATATATATTTGTTTAATTTGCTTATTTAATAGTGAATACATTGTATATTATATGTAAACATTATATAATAGTGTATGTGTATATTATTTACATTATTTATTATCAGTATTTTTATATATATATATATATTTATATTAATTACACATACTTATATATTTATCATGTAGAATTAAATAATATATATATTTGTTTATTTGCTTATTTAAGTATTGAATACATTATATACTATAAATTAATACGAAATAAAATATGGCAAATAGAATGTCTAATTTAGAGTTGTCCGAGACAATTAAAAATACATTAAAAAACTATTTGATGAACATATAAAATCAGTAATTGATGAAAATACTAATATAATAAATGATCTACAAAATAATATCACAGAATTGAAATCTATAATAAATCGTGTAAATATTAATAATGATAAATGTAATGATACAGAATCATAGGCAAATATATTAAATAAAAACTTAGAAAATACAATAATTAAATCAGTCAATAAAAATATATCTGAAACCAATAATGTAAATTGTATAAAAAAAACTATTATTCTATACAATGTAAAAGAACAGATATTCAATGACACAAATTCTAAAGAAAATTTTGAATTTAAATCAATATCAAGTATTATAGATATAGTATCTGATAAAATAAAAATATAAAAATAAATAAATTCCATATAATTGGTAAATTTAATAAAAATGATATAAAAAATGTATCTAAAAATAGACCGATGAAAATTGTACATGATTCTGAAGAATCAAAATCAATATTAATCAGAAATGCATATAAATTAAAAAGTCATATTTTAATAAAGTAGGAATATCTATTGAATACAGTATAGAACAGCTTATTCAAAAGAGAGAATTTTTTAAAGCTAAATGTACATTAGATACTATTTGTAAAGTTCAATGAAATAAACAATGAATTTAAATTAATATATAATAATACAGATAAAAAAATCAATAATACAATAACAAAATATTATAAATATAAATGAATCTTTTAAATATAGATGAATATAATGAAATACATTATAAAGATACAATCCTATCAATGATATTATTAAATATACGAAGTTTTAATAAAAATATAAATAAATATTTATCGATAACTTGACCCATAAACCTGATATTATTATATTAACGGAAACATGGCTTACTGATAAAGATTACCCACATATATATTTCCCTATTTAAAATACTTTTATAAAAAATAGAATATTATCCAATAAAAAGAGAGGCGGAGGTGTACTTATATTAGTTAGTAAACTGATAGAATGTTGCATAATTGAAGACCTCTCTTGTTCTATAATGGATTATATTGATATTATATCAATTAAAATAATTATTAATTCTAATAATTTCAAAATTATATCATCTGTTTACAGATCACCTGATTATAATGGAAATGATTTTATTAATTTATTGTTTAACCTATTTCATAAATATATAAGTAGATAAATGTATATTTATGGTGATTATAATATTAATTTATTAAATAATACTGTATTATCTAACTCGTTTAAAAATATATTGATCCAATTAGGTATATCCAATATAATTGATATGCCCACAAGAATAACTCAAAATTCACAATCAAGTTTAGACAATATGTTTACAAATTGTTCTGATGTAATACAAGGTATAATACATACAGATATTAGTGATCATTCATTAATATTTTGTATTTTTAATTATAATCTATTTGTTAAAAGAAAGGATCAATATACATATTCACGAAATATTAATGAATTAAATTTACATAATCTAAAACTAGAACTATGTACAATACATTGGAATACCATTTTAAATAATCAGAATTGTTGTAAACTATAGTTTATATACAATACATTTATGTATATATACAATACATTTATTGATATATTAACTAATAGTATTAATAAGCATTGTCCTTTTGTTAAAAAAAAGAATTAAATCTAATCACAATTTTAATCCATGGCTAAATAATAAATTAAAAAGTGCAATAAAAAAGAAAAATAAATTATACACAAAATACAAAATAAACAATTGTCCTTGTATATTTGGTAAATATAAAAAATTAAAAAATTAAATTAATAAAAATATTAAAATTTAAAAAAACATTTACTATAAAAATCTTTTTACTGCAAATACACAAGAAGAAAATTGGTAAATCATAAATAAATAATAAAACCTGCAGACTCGGATTATCAAAATACTTTTATAGATAATAATATTAAAAATAATGAAAGGTACGAACAATGTAATGCATGTAATGAGTATTTTTCGAGCATTGGAAGTAAAATAAATAATTCAATTAATAATATAAATAAAAATGGTTTTAAATAATTTGTATCTAATAATTGTAATAGTTTTTATTTTTTACCAATTGACAATGATGCACTAATTAAAGTGACTAAGGAAATTAAATCCAAAAGATCATTATATATAAATAATCATGACACCTTAATAAAAGATATTATTCAATATATTTTAGAACCATTAAAAAAGATATTTAATTTAAGTATCCAAACAAATACATTTCCTGCCAATATGAAAATTGCAATTATTAAACCTTTATATAAAACTATTTATAAACAACAAATATCCAATTACAGGCCAATTTCATTATTACCACAAATATCTAAACATTTTAAAAACATTAATTTTAATAGATTATCAAAATATATATTTAAGCATAATATTATTAACAAAAATCAATATGGTTTTGTTCTAAGATCTAATACAACCTTATCATTATTAAATATTCAGCATTTCATTTTACATAAACTATCTCAAAAAAAAAATAGCTAGGTATATTACTACCTACTATATTCTTAGATCTCAAGAAAGCATTGTATGTAGTTGATCATGATATTTTACTTGCTAAATTAGAATGTATAGGGTTTAGAGGTGATATAAATTTATTTAATAAAAGTTATCTCGAAAATATAAATATTATAACACGAATTGTAATACTCTATCATCTAGAAAGATAATTAGATATGGAGTCGTTATAGATAAGGATCTGTTCTAGGACCTCTACTAGTTATTATCTTTATAAATGATATATCCAATATTTTTAATAATTAAAAAGTAAATAATATTAATATCAATTTATATGCAGTATGATACATCTATAACTATATTTGATGAAAATGATACATTATTAACATATTATTTGCAATATTAATATTTATTATTACTTAAATGGATAAGTTAAAAAAATGGCGTGATATAAATTAGCTTAAGCTAAATATCGAACAAAACAAAAATATTGCCATATATAAATTCTGCTATATAGATATAAAAATAAATAACATTAAAATTTATATAGTTAATAATTATATATTTCTTGGGATCTACTTAGATTCCAAATAACCTACAAAAACACATACATTATTTATTGAATAAACTGTCAAAAATTATATATACTATAAAAAAAATATTTTTTTTAGATACAAAAAAATTAATTTTGTTATATAATTCGTTTTATTTATCTAATTTATCATATGGGATTGAAGTATGGTCAAATACTTATATCAAATATTACAAAATTAATTATGTTACAGAAAAAAGTTATAAGAATTATTAATAAACAAATAATAGATAAATCAAAATTACCATTAATACGTCTAACACATACTGGTTCTTTTTTTGTTTTAAATAATATTTTAAAATTTGAAGATTTAATTATATATAGAAACACATTATTAATCTGTAATTTCTTAAATAATAAATATAAATTAGATTATAACTAATGTTGCAAGTTAAATAAACTAAAAAATAAATGTATCCTATCACTTATAAATCAAATAAATTAAAAAATTCAATATTTTTTAAAAGACCAAAGTTATATAAAGAATTAATGTTTAATAATCTTTTATGAAAAAATAATATTAATAATGTATTTATTCTAAAAAAAAATTAAAATATCCATTTATAAGTAAATATTAGTTTTTTTTATACATTTTAATATTTATTTTTTTAATATTTATATTTGTTTTATATCTTGTTTCATTTAATATTTTAAATATTTTTTTAAATTATTATTTGTATTATTATTAGTCATCTGTAATTTGACAGGAATATGGCACCATTGCACGTCTTATTGAACGATGATTAATTTTTTTTTAGTAGTTTTAATTTTATAAAATCTTTTATATATTTTTATTTTACATATATTTATAATAATTTACTATTTTTATTAACAAGTTCTCAATATTACAATATTATAAAATTACATATTTTACTAATATATATTTTAATACATTTTAATATTATAAAATTATTTTATTATCTTATTTTATTATTTACTTTAATGTAATGGATTGAAATATGATGATAACTTATGTTCATGATCAGTGTTTTATTATTTTTATCAATTAATATATATATAAATATATATATATATATATATATATATATATATATATATATATATATATATATAGTTATCTTCTATTTTATTGTTTCATTTACTAATTATATTACAAAGAATGCTAACATATGAATCATTATTATTATATTATTACTTTTACTAATATTGTAATCTGTACAAGAACATATTGGAGGTATCGACTAAATAAAGCATAGGCTTTCACTGATCCTCCATATACGTATGATATACATAGTATGTCGTATGTCTATAAACTGGTTTAAGTAATTCATTCATATACTAATAATATTATTAGTAAAAAAATTATAAAAAAATTAAAATTAAAAATAAATTAAATTTAAATCTAATCATTTTATTGTTTAAATAATAATTAATCTTTGTTATGATGATAGTACAACATTCTTTTCATCTTTTTATATAGGTAATAGATTGTTAAATGTTATTATGTTATTTAAATATAATTAACATTTCTTATTAGATACATTTTCTGACGATGAGAATATATACCTTTCTATACTATAATTATATATGCGGAATTACTCTTTAAGATACAATTTCACACATTGCTCTAAATTTATAACAATTATTTTATTTAAAACTTAGTATGCAAATATATGCCTTTGTAAAATTTGGATCACAAAAAAAGTTAGCATGGAAAAGCTAAAAATAACATATTTTATTAATATATATGATTATGATGATGATGATAAACGGTTTATTAAGTACTAAAATATGGCCATATATGACCCTTCGCTCATTCAGCAAAAAATTATAATAAAAGTATTGATGTATCTATATTTTCCGATAACAATTAAATAATAATACGTTTAAGATAAAGTGATAAAAATGTCAAATACAGAAATAATTATGTTTAATTATTTTGTTATTAGAGAAAGAGAAAAAAGAAGCAATATTTATATATGATGTGAAGGATCTAATAGAAGGAATTTCATAGAGTGGTACCGGAATTTAAGGAATATTTACTAGTTAGAGGGTTTATATATATATATATATATATATATATATATATGATTATTAAAGGATATGTTGTCTTATATACACACTAGATAATAGATTATCATTTATTAAATTTAATCAAAGTTTCACATATAATGAATTTAAAAATCCTTCAACTTTCAACTATTAATAATTTAATATTATATATATATAATGAATCTTATCATTAATGATCTACTCATATCCCTTGATAACAATGCCTGCAATACCCTATTACCTTATGTTACTTGACCTATCCAGTGTCTTTGACACTCTAAAACATTACATTCTTACTTTACGATTCAATGAAGTACACAGCTTTTTTCTGTCATTCTTTTCCTTGAGGTACTCTACAAATGTATACTTGTTTTTACATTTCCTGTGACTCCAACTCTATTCAACTGTCTATTTTTAACTGCCTCACAGAACATACTGACTGATTCTCCCATAATTCCCTATCATTTAGTATGACCAAAACTGACACCATCATTCTCTCCAGACCTAAGTACCCCATAATCATCAGCCACCACTTTTTACTATCCCTTCCACCTCATTATCCATAACAACTCTTGGTTTCACCATCAACTCATACCTAGATTACTCTGACCACATATCTATAATGATTCGCAATGCCAACTATTTTCTTTATAACATTAGAAAATCATGCGAATAAATTTACTTTTTTAATGACTAAAAGTATAATACACTCGCTAGTCGTCAGTAGACTTATATACTACTGCTCACTTTTATTTGATCTACGCCTAAAACTTATGCTTAAACTTGAGATGATACATCCACGCGCACCATTTATAACTGAAGTTCTCTTCAATAGTTTCAATATAGCCCTAATGCGATTACTCGGCTGGCTTAATTGTAGGTATCTTTGCAGATACATACTACTATGCATCACCCAAAAGGTGATCTATCTCAGATCTCCCGAATACCTAGCAGACATGATAATTAGTCGAGCTAGAAGGAAATGCTTTTGACTTTGCGTAGCAAAGATATAACACTAGTAGATATTATAAATATGTAGACTCTTAGTCAAGCTAGCAGGAAATGTCACACGATAATTATTGTGCAACGCTCGACTCTCTCTGCTCACTCTGAATATGAGTTCTATATTATATCTCCAAAATACTGGAATCCTCTACCATATGACATTAGGTGTTCGAAATCCCTGTCACTATTTAAATATAAACTATCCACGCACCTATTAACATTGTGACCTACCCTCCCTTTTCCTTTATTTTTATTTTACTCTATTTATTTTATTTTGGTTTCCTTCTCATGACGCCTATAACCACCACGTGATTTTGTAGTCAATAAACCATTTCAAAATAAAAAAATTATTTATAATTTATCGAATAGAGCATCGATTAAATAATAATGAGATTTCTATGAAATAAGCATTGACTTATCACAAGTCAATGGAATTTATTTTATAAATTTAAAATTAAAACACACACATAAATATATATTATACATATATGTATTAATTTAATTATGATAAATTATCATATAAACTCCAAATTAAAATGTATTCTATTTATACATTTATCAGAATGTAATTATTTCATTATAATCATATTGTTATTTCTTTTATTTATTTTATTGATTGCAAATAATAATTATAATCGTACGTATTTTATTATGTTCTATACGCGAATATATAATCATTATTAACCGGACATAATAAAAACGGCAACATTATTTAAAACGTAATAATAATAATAATAATTAATATAAAAACAGGTAATTAATAATAATGTGTATTACGTTATATTTATAACAGTGTACACTTCGTGTAGCATTAAGACTAGTACAGAATTCGTTACACGTATTATTTAAATAACTATTAATAGATAAGATGATTAGTTTATGAATATATTTTAGAAAAAAAATAATTATTTAATATTTTTTCTAATATTAGTGTGCTTGTGATAATTATAACTGTATAATAAAAACACTGATTAACTATTTATATTTTTATATTTTATATAAATTGGTCTTTTTGAAAATGAATAATTACATTGTTCAAATAGAAAAGTATAAAGTGTATTTTTAGAATTTGTAAATAATTAATATAACCTCTTACATTTTAAATATATATAATTTTTGAATATTTTCTGAATTTAAATGTATTTAAAATTCACTATTTATGTATTATGATTTATTTTTATATTTTGATACAGCTTAAATAAGCCATGATTATATATATAGCCTGTAGGGGAAAGTAACCGAATACGGACACTCTCGGTATCTCAGAAACCATAAATCCTACAAAAAAATGAATAAATATTGATAAATATATATATATATAGTCTAATCAAGTATTTTGTATTTTTTAATTATTCAAAATATTGTTGATATATCTAATAAACTGATTTTTTATCAATATAGTGTAATATAAAAATATAAAAATATAAAAATAATAATATATATATTATTAAAAAATGAAGCATTCTAAAATTATATATATATAATTTCTATATTTGTTATGAAATATTCATTATGTTATAATCATATATCTAGAGGTAATATAAGTCCCTAATATGGACACTCTATATGTCTTAATACGGACATCCTATAACCAATCAGCGCGCAGCTTATGTGCTATTCTGATTTTCATAAAAATCGCGTACGTTATAATAGTAATACCACCAATAAAGCTAAATCTACATTTTTTATTATTTATATACTAAAATTGTATTAATAATTAAAAAAATAATAAAATAAATAAATTATTAACTAATTAAATTAGAATAAATTGTTCATAAAATTAATTATAAATAATGTAATTGTGATTTGTATGATTTATTCATAAATAATATAAGTTATCTAGTGGTATATAGGGTATCCGTATTATAACACAGGGTATCTGTATCAGAATACGGACACCCCCGTTATCTATGGAATTAAAAGATTAAATAAAATGTTTATATCACAATAATATCTATAATCATATAATATTAATATATTGTAATTTTTGAATACAAATAATGATTCATAACATTTTAAGACCATTTATTGTTAAAGTGTTCGTATTGGGTTTCTTTCCCCTACTTATGCAGTAAGAAATATACTAAAGTGTGTAGAGTATATAATGTATAATATATTTAATGCAAAAAAAATAGTGTAATATATTTAATATAACATATTTTATTAATTTTAATATATACTTTAAAAGTATGTGCATTTTTATCAAATATATATATTTAATAATAAATAATGATTATATAAAAAATATATAATTAAATCCTAAAATATAAGTATAAATTAATATTTATTTAATTTGTATATTCGATGGAATTTAATTTGTATAGTTCAATAAGAATCATAACTTCTAATTATTAAAAAATCTTATTCTTAATAATATAAATATAATATATTGAAGAAATCATTATTTATTTAATATGTATAATAAAGTATAATAACTTGTCACATATGGTTGTATACAATAATATACTGTAGTGGATATACGTAATATAAACTGCTACACTATGTATTAGAATATAAATAATAATATCATATTCCTAAATAATATATTAGTCAGGATAGTAATATGACCTAATTGGGAGTGTATTAGTTCCGGATGTTTATTTCGGATGTTTATTTATGATCATAAGTGTAGTAGATATATTTATAATGGATATTGCTTAATTTATATGTGAAATCCCCGGTTTATAAATACCAATTATATCGGATAGACGTAATAAACTATAAAATAATTATTATAATAAAAAAGTTATCTTTTCTACTACGCGAATCTGTAATTAATAATGACTCATTATTTAGTGCAGTAACATGTGTATAAAGTATTATATTTTGAATGAAAGTGCAGTTAACAATCATGATCATCAGTTATATAGTTTATTATATCCTGTGCATTTGGTGTATTTGTTTTTAATGTAACCACAAATGATACTCTATTATAATATAGTTTATTTATATACATATACATATAATATAATTTTATAGTGTAATATATAATTTCGTTATAAATAATATATTATTATTATATATCCATTGATTAATCATAAATTGGATTTAAATGATATTAACTAATTATAAATTATAATGCAATAATACAATATTCTAGTGACGGCTATTAATTTTTAAATCAATTTGGTATGTAAATGTTATGTTTTGCAACCTTTTCTTTTAGTAACTAGTTTTAAATAGCTACATAGGTATATAAATAACTCTGGTCTGCATCAAAAATAGGATGACATTCTGTCAATTGATTCTAGACTTATTTTTGACACTGATCATAAATGTGAAAACCGCTTTTCTCAATCACGTCTAGTTTTTTTTGTATTCGACTTTCAAATATTTTCAAAAAAGTGAGATTTCTAGAAAAAAAATATTTTTATAATTTTTAAAACCTTAATTATTAATATAATATTTTATTAAATATTTTTTTAAATATGATTGAATATATTTTATATATATATATTCAAGTATACAGTATACCTTTAAAACATTATAAAATATGTTTACAAGTTGTATAAATAAATAATTTTTAAACTATGTTCCTCAAAAATATTGGATTATTTTCAAAAAAAATTCATAGGTCAATATTTGACGACAAAAATTATAGGATACATATGTAATATATTTTTTTAGATATATTTGTAACGCTACTTTCAGATATGTTTTTAGTTTTTACATATCGGGTTTAGTTTTTTTTTGTTCAATTTAAAATTTTTTTTTTTGCCTTTTTTCTTAATTTTTTTCAGTTTTTAAATCATGCCATTTAATGTATTTAAAAGTACTCAATTCATAACTATATTATATTATTAACCATATATTATACTTATTTATATATTCTATATTATTATTTTATAAATATAAATGAATATATTTATGAATAAAATAAAAAATTAAGTTTCGGGTAAAAAATAATTAAGTTTATTTAATAATAAATACAAATCAATTTAGTCCATTTAACAATGTTATCAATCCATTGAGATTTGGGTCATCCTTGTTTTCGAGTTCCTTCAACAGAACCTTGCATTATATTTTTACACAGGTTGTCGTGTCTGGAGACATGGCCAAGCCACTTAAGTTTGCGACGCTTTATCGTTTTTAGGAGAGGTTCGTAAGTTCCTAACTGTATGGTTATCCTATTGCACACACGTTCGTAATCCTATTTTGATGTATACAGTAATGTATTAATAATATATTTCCTTATGCAAAACTCCATTCTAACCTCTTTAATCGATATTCAACATGTTATACTGACAGATAAATCTATCTCCCCAACTGAAGTACTATCTCTAGTTGTTACGAAGATTCTATCTGGCCAACTATGTATCATATTTAAAGATATTATTAATCTATTAATCTCCACAGGTGATATTTCCCCCCAACTTAAATACTCAACTATAACCCCGATATTGAAAAAATCCACAGCTGACCAAGCTATACTTTCCAACTACCGGCCAATTACCCAACTACATCTACTCGCCAAACTACTTGAACAAACTGTGTACTACCAACTCATACACTTCTTAAACCGTTTCAATGATCCATGATCCGAGACAACATGCTTTTAGAATCAAACATATATGGTACTATAGTAAGGAAACTGCCATAATACAGCTCCTGGGTAACCTTCTAATATCAGCTGATAATAAATCACCAACCCAAGCAATCTTCCTTGACCTTTCCTCGGCATTCGATACCCTTGACCACGATATCCTTTTAACCCGACTAGAACAAATAGGAATTACCGGAACTGTGTTAAAATGTATCTCTAACTTTATTCATGATCGCTACTTTTCGGTCAAAATTCATGAATAATTGTCATCACCCCGCAAACTGTATTATGGTGTTCCTCAATGTTATATCCTCTCGCCCATCATCTTCGCGATTTGCCTACTACCCCTCTCAAGTATACTAAATACCTTCCCCTATGTTCAATAAACACTCTACGCCGACGAAATTAAATTACACTCCGAAACCACAAACTCTACTGAATTACAACTCTGCATTGATACTATACACAACTGGCTAACATCTAACCACTTACAACTTAACGCTACTAAAACCGAACTACTCATCATTAACGCTAACTCCAACTTAGACAATTTTCCAATGCTATACATCGACTCCTCACCACTCACTCCGTCTTCTACCGTTAAGTATATTGGGATTACCCTCAACCCTACATTAGACTCTGATGATCATATCACCTCACTAATAAAGACGACCTCGCACTTTCAATACAATATTAGGAAAATTCGACCTTTCATTGACTTCCCTACGGCCAAACTCCTCACGCACTCACTTATTATCGCTAGACTAAATTAATGTAAACATCTTCCTCATTGGTACACAAACTGCTTATATTACTAAACTAGACAGAAGTATCAACATATATATATACGAACCATATACCAACTAAAAACTACTTACTATAGTAGTATATATACTACCTATGTGACCAACCTGCGACTACAACTTAACTGGCTTACTACAACTCAACAAATTAACTATGAAACACTGACACTTCTCCATAAAATATTGATAACCACCGAACCCACTCCAATATTTGAAGACTTTATATATATAGTAATAACACCCATCTACTGCAATCCTCCTCTACACCAATCCTATAAGAACCACCTTACAAATTTACCAAATTTGGAAAAAAAACTTTTCGCAGGAAGGCTTCTAATCTCTGGAACAGGCTACCGAGAAATTTAATGACAACATATATGACCGTCTCAATATTCAAAAAATATAAATAAATGTATCATTGACAACCCCATTATTTAAAACCCCCTCCACTTTTATAATATCAAATTCTTTTACCTCGTATTTTTGTTTTCTCGTTTTTCATTTTTTTTTCTCGTTCTCACACTCTCAAGAATATAATAGTATGTGAGTGTCTAAATAAATACTTATCATCGTCATCATCATAACAAGGTGTTCACTGTAATTATATTATGTATAATTAGTTAATTCGTAGTATTTATTGATACGTATATTGTAAAGTAAACTGCCTATAAATATATATATATATATATATATTGAAATCTATACATTTTATATTATAAAATAATAATGAAATCGGTAAATAATAAAAATCTATAAAAAATAATATATATGTAAATTATAATAATATATATATATTACACGGATTCGATATAGACAGATAGATATATATTTATTATTTTAAATACATGGTTATGTAATATCATAAAATAGTTACAAATGACTTCATACTGAAGCCTTATAAGTATTCCGATACGAAATAATACTGATTATTAATAATAATAATAATAATAAATAATAATAATATTTATTAGAAGAATTCAAATATTGTCGATGTTAATTTACAATTATATTTATATAATTTGTCCTCCTAGATGGCTACACAAATAATATATAATATTTTCTGTTGTGGTCGCCCGATAGCATGTATTCGAGTACTCGCTTATTATTCGGCTTCTCTAGTCGTTATCGAATCTATCCGAGCAGTACATCTTACACATGTTATGAGCCACGGTGATCCTTCCCCAGCACATGAACTTGTGTATGAAATAGTAGAACACCTGCGGGTGGGGCAGAGGAAAAGGTATATATGAGGGGGAAGCTAATATATATATATATATATATATATATATATATATATAAATATATATATATAAGTATGTATATATTAATAATATATATTTTAATAAGTCATACTTATAATAAATGTATATGTATACTGGATACTATTACTGAACGCGTATGAATACAGTGCATACCTGATCTAAGTCAGGTAAGTGCACGACGTATCGAGGCACTATATCCACTATCGTTCACGTAACCGAACTACTTTGTTGTACCATCAGCAATTTAAGTAAATTATACTATATAATAGTGTATAATTTACAATTTATACGATGCATATCTATTTAAATATCATAGTATACTAAATAGTTATGTATAATAGTTAGTTTAATTATATTAATTATTTTAATTACATTTTAATTATTTAAATATAATAGTTAGTTTAGTTTAATAGTGATTAAATATATATATGCATATATATATTGTATACTTTGTAAAAGTATAACGTTATCATTTGATATTTATAAATAATATATATATATATATATATATATATATAGACATAGTGAGGTCCTTCACTAATATTCGCCCACCTCTAGTACAAGTGAAGGGCGGATACCCCCACCCCTGACCCGCGTGACCAACCTTCATACAAGCTATCCTACTCTTTCGCTTCATCGTGAGGC
Organism: Osedax fenrisi; assembly: GCA_964019155.1. Lineage (NCBI taxonomy): Eukaryota > Metazoa > Annelida > Polychaeta > Sabellida > Siboglinidae > Osedax > Osedax fenrisi. The sequence continues at coordinate 119,370,920 of OZ025239.1, read as the reverse complement.
ATTGTTTCAGACACGCATCGGTAGACAGCGCGCGTGCGCAAACCAACAGCAGACACAGCACCACCACGATAACCCGGATGTTCAGCTGTTAGGGAATGTTGGGGTGTGTTAACTTTCTAGTGAGTATTGTTGTTAATATTATTACCATTCACGTTTAAGTACTTTCGCGGTTTTAATTAAATTATATATATTTAAATCTATACATTTTATATAATAAAATAATAATGAAATATGTTAATCGATAAAGATTAATTTGTATATATATATATATAGGGGAAAGTAACCTAATACGAACAATTTAACAATAAATGGTGTTAACATTGTATGACTCATTATTTTATTCAACAATTATAATATATTAATATTATATGATCATAGATATTATTATGATTTTAAAATTTTATTTAATCTTTTAATTCCATAGATAACGGAGGTGTTCGTATTCGGTACCCATTTACGAATACGGACACCATATGTTATAATACGGACACCCTATATACACTAGATAAACTATATATCATTGATGAATCAATTAAACAAATTACAATTACATTATTAATAATTAATTTTATGAATAATTGATTCTAATTTAATTAGTTAATAATTTATTTATTTTTATTATGTTTTTAATAATACAATTTAATTATCTAAATAATAAGAAATTTTATTTAGCTTTATTGGTTGTATTAATATTATAACGCACGCGATTTTTATGAAAATCAGAATAGTTCATACGGTACGCGCTGATTGGTTATATGGTGTCCGTATTAAGACATTTAGAGTATCCGTTTTAGGGAATTATATGATCTCTAGATATATGCTTATAACTTAATGAATATTTGATAACAAATATAGATGTTATATATATAATTTTAAGAATGCTTTATTTTTTAATAATATAGTGTTATATTTTATATCGATACATTTGTATATCCTTGAGAAGGTTTTAAGTTGAATTTTTTTTTCATAAATTTAAAAACGTAATAAAAAAGTCAGTTTATTTGGATATAGCAGCACTATTTTGAATAATTATAAAATAAGAAATACTTTTTTAGACTATTTATATAATTATGAATATTGTATTCATTAAACATTTTTTTGTAGGATTTATGATTTCTGAGATACCGATAGTGTCCGTATTCGGGCACTGTCCGTATTCGGATACTTTCCCCTATATTTATTTATTTATTTTATTTATTTATTTATTTGTTTAGAGACTTCATAAATGAAAATCATTTTTCGACGTCATAACAATAATAATAATAATAATAATAATATAATAATATAACATATAAACGAAGATAACAGTAATCGCAAAATATATATTCATTTCACTAAATAATGTTTAAAGAGTCTACTTTTGAATTGAGATCGAGAAGTTGTCGTACGAATAATATTCGGAAGTAAATTCCATAGAGTTGGTACCGCAACAGAAAAAGCAGAGTTACCAAAACATGAATTTGTATGAGGCAAAACAAGTTTCATTGCATGGCAATCCCGTCTTGGTCTGCTACTGGTAGCAATTGATAATAATTCAGCCAGATACTTAGGTTCACCCGTGTAGATAGCTTTATGAGCTAAACATAACAATTTTAGTTTACAAAGATCACGATATCTGAGCCAACCAAGGGTTAACATAATATGTGATATAGATATATAGTTACTACCCGTATTAGTATTTATATTATTTTTAATTTTATATAAAACACGAACAGCTCTCCTTTGAATTTTTTCGAATTTTATCATAATATTATCAGGGACAAAAACAAAAAGTGAATTGCAGTAGTCGAATCTACTAAAAACCAATGAATATATAAGTGATTTAGTGATATCAAAGGAGAGCTTAGCACGAGCCTTATGTATATTATATAAATAATAATTAGCAGTACGAATAACATTAAGAATGTGACTGTCATATTTCATAATAGAGTCAATTGTTATACCGAGTGTTGTGATTTTATTAGATAAAGGCAGCGTGGCAAGAAAACTATCAGTTATTTTAACAATTGAAGGTATTTTAGAGAATAAAATAGTATCAGTTTTTGAGACATTTAAGGATAATGAATTACTAGTGAACCAATTTTGTATATCAGTAATACAGTTTTTAATGTTGTATTGGATTATAGCGTGATCAGTAGATTGAGGAAAGGAAGTATAAAGCTGTAAATCATCAGCATATAGATGATAGTGAATGTAAGGATATTTTTTAAAAATAGAAGAAACAGGTAATATATAAATCAAGAAAAGTATTGGGCCCAGAACAGATCCTTGAGGAACACCATGAGTGTGCATAAATGATTTTGAAAAATTGTCATTAATCTTAATTGATGAAAAACGAGATGTTACAAAAGACATTAACCAATTGTGCACCTGTCCATGAATACCTATCTCTTTAAGCCGACATGATAAAATTGTATGATCCAGAGTGTCAAAAGCACTAGATAGATCAAGTAATATTAAGTAGCATGGCATTTTTTTGTCTAGCGACAGTATTATATCATTAAAAATCAAATTAAGCGCTGTTTCCGTTCCACGATTAGGAAGATAAGCACTTTGTAAAGGATCAGCTATCGAATTAGAAGTTATATAATGATCTAATTGTTTACTTACAATGCGCTCAAGAGTTTTAGAAAGGGATGATAGTTGAGAAATTGGACGATAATTAGATAGAATAGAGGAATCAAGAGTAGACTTCTTAATAATTGGAGTAATATATGCTTGTTTCATACTTGGAGGAACAACTGAGGAGATAAGCGATGAGCGAAATATATTAGTAATAGGAATTATCAAGTATGAAATAGAAGAACGTAGTAATGTAAGAGGAATAGGATCTAGAGGGGATGGAGATTTAATGGACATAATTAATGTTTGGATTTCAAGAGGATTAGGAAGCGAAAAGCAGGACCAGTGAAATGATGAAAAATGTTTACATAAAGATGGTTGGCAATTATTACTCATAGGAGGTAGATTATTTATGATATTTTTTGTTTTTTGTATGAAAAAACTAGAAAATGATGAGCAAAGTACATTTTCGGGTAAATCTGGAAGTTTTTTAATTTTATTCTTGCCAATTAGAGAAAAAGCTAGTTTAAAAGACTGTTTAGAGTTGATTCCAAAATCACGAAATTTATTAATAAAAAATAAAGATTTTACATTAGATAATTTCCTACGATATATGATTAATTAATATAAAAATGTCAATATCTATATGTTAATGTTAACATATATATATATAATTATTAGTATTCGAGTTGTGTGCATAATTATGAGATCGGGTGAGTCTCTTTACAATATCAGGGTACGTATTGTATTGCATTCAAGTGAGTTGAGGTCTAGCTCGTATAAAGGCTATAGACGTTATGCTCGTTCGCTTACATCCGTCTAACTAGTTCCACCACACATATTACTGACGTGACGGGCAACAACAGCTGCAGAACATATTTATATTATTGTGAAGCCAAAGGGCTTCAAGAAAACTTTAGAAGAAAACATTATATAAATATCATTGTAATTTAACAGAAACAAAAATAAAATTCTTCTAATAAATATTATTATTATATGATATGTATACACATCTAAAAATAGAGTTTCACCTATATAGTACACAAAGTGATTACATTGCTAATACTATACCGTATTTTATTTTTTATAAATATCAGAAGATTCAACATTGGTGAAAATTATTTTAATGTATATAATAACAAAAATGCCATGCCAAAAAATGGAAAAAGCAATGAACGTCTAAAATGTTGGCTTATTGTATTTATTATGTAATCAGTAATAACCCATAATAAGTAGTCAGTATTCGGTGATTAGTGAATAGTAATATATATATATATATATATATATAATATATGCAATATTACAAATTAAAATGCAATATTAAATATATTTAAAATATGTTTATGTTAAAAGTAATCAACGATTAACATGCATTATTCGGAGTATGTTCGCAATCTTCGCGATTATTAAAATAAGCTAAACGCCCTCAACATTCTTTACTCATGTTATTGAGTGTGTCAATTTATATAAATAATATAAATATAAAGTATACATGTTATATATCGAAATCGATTATGATAAGAATAAATGTACATCATAATTGTATATACATACTAATATTAAATAGCATATCAAAGTTTTACACATTGCACGTTATTTTAATTTAAATAATATATATGACTATTATATATACATATATATATATATATATATATATGCTATTATCAAATCTCTAAATCGAATAAATAATTGTGCCGATATTCAAAGCGTAGCGTATTAACCAATCGTTAACCAGGTAGCAATTATTCTAGAGGGTTCTATTATGTATTATATTATCAAATCACGTGATACCTAGAACCACTGGTCACGTGAGTATTTCAGATGATAATATTTGTGATTTTTTCGTAAATTATACCTGTATGTATGTTAATAAATTGCGCATATAATTATATGAATAATATTGCGTAATATATATTACATCATCATAGTATATATATATATATATATATATATATATATATGTGATGATGTAATATATGTTACGCATGTATTTAATATATATATATATATATATATATATATATATATCTTGATATTCAAATATTAGTGTTATATTTGACAATACTTTTACTTGTTATAGATAACTCTCCAACATTATAAAGTTACTGAACTTTCAACTATATAATTATACAATTAAAAATATAATTAATAATAGACCAGTTAATATATGGAATTCATTAAATAATGATATAATAAAATATGTATCTGTTTCATCTTTTAAAAATAAAATAAACAAAATCTGTATTACAAACAACTTTTTTTTAACATAAATTTATAATTTTAAATTGATTTATGTTTCAATCTGTATCTTAATTATTGCATCATCTCTTCGGGGAAAATGTGTTTTTTGTGAGTACAATTTGGGTTTTTATATCTATATTTCAAATATACTATAATATAAAATTAATAATTCATTATTATTACAGATTTTAAAGTGGGAAGTATTACTTTATTTTTGTTTGTTCTGTATTATATATTTGTTCGGTGTTATATTTTTTTTTATATATATTTTTTATCTATGTTTCAAATGTATTATATTATTAAAATACAATATTAATAATTTATTATTATTTCAGATTATAGTGATTAAGTATTATATTTTTTTTCCGCAATATTATTGGTTTGTTTTATTATTAACGTGTTCTGTTTGTGTATATATATATATGTGTTTCAAATTTAGTATACAATTAAAATATAAAAAATGAATAATGTATTATTATTACAGATTTTTATAAGTATTACATTATTTGATTGATTATTCTAGTTTTGGTTTATTTGATTTTTAACATGTTCTGTTTATGATATATTTAAAATGTATCATTTAAATAATAAACTATATAACTAATAATTTATTACCAATACAGGATTACAAATATAATAAGAATTCTATAGAGTTAAAATAGAAATTAAATATGTCGATGCACTTGTACAATTTTGCCACTGGTCATTACAAATACAAAATCTGTTGACCACTGTTTCTACATCCATTTGGTACATTTCGTAGTTACAACCCTTGTACCTTTAACTGTGCACTTTCTAACTATCTAACTGTCTAACTGTCTAACTGTCTAACTTTCTAACTGTCTAACTGTCTAACTGTCTAACTGTCTAACTGTCTAACTGTCTAACTGTCTAACTGTCTAACTGTCTAACTGTCTAACTGTCTAACTATCTAACTATCTAACTGTCCGAGTGACTATTGCTATAATCATGACATCCTTATCCACTCTACTAATTAAAATTAGGACAGCTAAACAAAAAACATTATTGTGGCAATCATAGTTCCTATAATAGAATGTTCTATCTAGATTTAATACTAGATTTATAAACTTATAAATTATAATCATGATTAATATGCATACATTGTCATATATAACAGTGTATGTAAATCTGACTGTATTACTACCTTACGTAAATCTAAATCAGAAACATTCCTATGTAAATACAAATATATACATATATTTATATATATATATATATATATATACATTATTTATGTAGGTACGTAAATTATGTATATTCTACAATAAATAATAACATTATAATATATCGTTATAATACAAAGTATAGTTATACATTTTGTATATATATACATATTAAAATAAAATGCTTATATGTAAATTGAAAATATACATATATTATACATATATACATATAAAAAGAAAAATGTTATATATAAATTTAAATTATACATATATTATACATATATATATATAAACATATCAAAAGAAAAATGTTAAATATAAATTTAAAATATACATATAGTATACACATATATATATATATATGTATATATATACATATAATATACATATATTATACACATATATAGTAGCTAGTATATAATGCTATTCTGACCGTGTGCATTACTTGTAGGATACACAGACTATGTGTATGTGTAAGAGATAAGCGGAATGCATTAGCGCGATGAATGCACACTCGAGTTCTGCATTTATTTACATATCACTAATAACCTATCTTCAGGTAAGGCATACGATCAGCGTATTGTGTAAGCAATATAATATACCGTATATAAATATATATATATATATATATATATATATATATATATATATGTATATTTATATATATATATATATATATATAATTATATATATATATATATATATATGTTTATTTATATCACGCATTACGCTTATTTTATAGTATAATATCAATTCATAACTTCATCTATTATTATACTATTTATTATAAAATTATTATATTATATATTATGTAATTCTATTTAATGAATATAATTTATTGTAAATATATATATATATATATATATATTATCTAATGAACTAAAGCCGTCAATTATATAATATATTTATTTATATATATATATAAAACTGCCTGTGTGGCTCAGTGGCTAAGGCGTCAGACACACAAGCAGTAGGACACGGGTTCGACCCTTGTCCGGACCATTAATTAATTTTATAAAATGGGTCTTAAAATATTATTTATAAGTGATCTTATATAATTGTGTATAAATAAATGATCGGCTCTCATTAAAACTATTGATGCCTTAACATGAGAGCGGCTTCGAAGGGACATTAGAGCCATATATGGTTATAAATGAAAACTTCATCTAAGTTCCTGGATGGGATGAAAGGACTCCACCAAATAAAAATAACAATAAAAATAACAATATGTATATATATATATACACATTCACATACACATATATAAATATATTCACATAAATATATGCATAGACATAAACACACATAAATACATACATACTATTATTATTAGACATATAACACTACAAATATTATAAATCGAAATTATATATTTGTATGTAATTTTTTATTAAATATAAAATGTATATGGATGAATGCAATATAAAGTTGAGATTTACTTAAATGTATCTCGAATGTCTATGAATACTAAAACTAAATAGTAAAACTAGAAATAAGCCTAAATCCATAGAAAACTAATTTGTATTTGCTTACGATCCTTTTTTAAGAAATATATAAGAATATATTTTATGAAATGTATATATAAATGATAATTAAAAATATAATACATTTTATAAGTAAACAATACAAATATTACATTTTAATTGTATTTACTTTTAATAGACTCGCCATTTGTGGATCTTGATTTTTGAAAAGGATTATACACTAAATAAGTATATATACCCTTGACTGAGAATGGTTAACAATTGTTTCTAATTATGTAGAGAATGAGGATAATTTTAATATATACCTCATAAGTTAAGTATAATTAATATAATTAATATTTAATGATTTAAAAGTTAAACTTTCTTAGAAACATAGTGAAAATAAATTGAAGTTTTTTATAAAGATTTAATAATATTATTGAAGTAAGATATCCTTATATTTCTATTGAAATTCAGTAATTGTAAGATAATGTATCAATATTATACATGCATTATACATATATATACGTATAGTTAATATTTTAAAATTATAATTAGGGTATATATTAAAAGTATGCTTCTATAGTTACCCTGGTGTGAACAGCTACATCTTTTAATAAATTAAAAGAGTTGCTAAATATTTGTGCTTAGAAGTTATTCTTTTAACAAATAATTAACATTACAATTGTGAATAAAATGTTATTTTATAATTTAAAATATAATGTACTATGTTATTTGGAACTTTTCAGTACATTTAAAAAAAATAGAAATATATAAGTTGATTTACAAATGATCTATTACACCTTAATAGAAAAAACCGATTACTTATTGATAGGTATACGTATTTGCAAGTATTACTGTATGTATTATCCATATATATAATCAGCGATGACAATTTATTATTATAATATAATAATTATAATCTAATATCGCCCATGTCATGCGGTGAATCACACTACGAAAGTTAATATTGATCGTACAATATTTACCTAGAAAGCATGATAGCAAACAAGCTTACAATAACGACCGCACTGTAGTGTGTAGATATATACGCTATTTATTATGATGAAACTCGACGTCAATGATAAGATATGCGTGATTTTCAATGACATCACTATGAATAATGGTGTATGAGTCATGAACTATTATTAGAAATAGGTATATATTATAACATATATATGTTAAAACGTTTACATTAGTGCATACATAGTACAAATATTAACATTCAACATATATGTATATTTAAATATAATATCAATATTAAGAAGTCATAAAATAATTAAATATAATTATATACTATACTATATAGTTACACACTATACTATATTCTATATTACAATAGTTACATACCACACGATATCTTATTATTAGAGTATACAATGTAGTGCTGTACAATTGCAAATCGTCGATCTCAAATATCAAATACTTAATTTTTCGGTTCGGTTCTTAAAATATCGGGTATTTTATAATATTTGATGATAACAAATACATTATTTATGATTTCGGTTGGGTAATAATAACTGATATATTAAGTGATTTGTATGTAGTATGTAACATATGATATACATTATGATCTAGATAAATACTGTATATGATATAATATATGATTTGAAAGATTTGAGACCATGATTTTGAAGATTTGAAAGATTTGAGACCATAATATTGTATAGAACATTGGGATTTGAAGGTGTTGAGAACATGATATGAAAGATTTGAAAGTTTCGAGACCAGTCAACTATTTGAAATTTTACAGCACTAGTATACATGCACATATTTAAGAATTTATATTTTTAATTTTGTAATATTATATATATATAAATATATATATATATATATATATATATATATATATATATATATATATATATATATACATATATATATATATATATATATATATACTAGGGTGGGTGGCCGGCTTCGCCCGTGTTCGATCGTAAGGTTCACTTGGTGATGTAATGCATCTAGGTATATAGTATACATATATATGTAATGCAACTAAAAAAAGTATATGCATTTAGCTTTATTTGGCTCACTCGGGAAGTAATGCGGATAAAAAAAACCTACGAATATTAAAACTTAACCCAACCTATCCGAAACAATGACGATAACTAAAACTCAAAATATCAATAAAAACATACACACACATATCACTATACTTTTATAGGTTCATTCGGTAAGTAATGCAGCTAAAAAAACCCACCAATATTAAAACGTAATCCAATTTAACAACAACAATGAAAATAACTAATACTCCAAATATCAATGACAACACACACATATATTTGGCTCACTCGGGAAGTAATGCGGATAAAAAAAATCTACGAATATTAAAACTTAACCCAACCTATCCGAAACAATGACGATAACTAAAACTCAAAATATCAATAAAAACATACACACACATATCACTATACTTTTATAGGTTCATTCGGTAAGTAATGCAGCTAAAAAAAACCACCAATATTAAAACTTAATCCAATTTAACAACAGCAATGAAAATAACTAATACTCCAAATATCAATGACAACACACACATATATCACTATACTTTTATAGGCTCACTCTGGAAGTAGTACAGCTAAAAAAACCTACACAAATTAAAACTTAACCCAACCTAACCACAACTGTGAAAATAACAATATAAATGAATATGCTTTTATAGGCTCACACGGAAAGTAATGCAGCTAAAAAAATCTATCAAAATTAAAACTTAACCCAACCTAACCACAACTGTGAAAATAACAAAATAAATGAATATGCTTTTATAGGCTCACTCTGGAAGTAATGCAGCTAAAAAAACCTACAAAAATTAAAACTTAACCCAACCTAACCACAACTGTGAAAATATCCTTGTATAGGCTCACTCGGGAAGTAATGCAGCTACAAAAAACCTATACAAATTAAAACTTAACCCAACCTATCCACAACTGTGAAAATAACTATATAAATTAATATGCTTTTATAGGTTAACTCGTGAAGTAATGCAGCTAAAAAAACCTACAAAAATTAAAACTTAACCCAACCTAACCACAACTGTGAAAATATCCTTGTATAGGCTCACTCGGGAAGTAATGCAGCTACAAAAAACCTATACAAATTAAAACTTAACCCAACCTATCCACAACTGTGAAAATAACTATATAAATGAATATGCTTTTATAGGTTAACTCGTGAAGTAATGCAGCTAAAAAAACCTACACAAATTAAAACTTAACCCAACCTAACCACAACTGTGAAAATAACAATATAAATGAATACGCTTTTATAGGCTCACACGGGAAGTAATGCAGCTAAAAAAAATCTACCAATATTAAAACTTAACCCAACCTATCCACAACTGTGACAATAAATATAACTAAAAATATCAATTACCACATACACATATATATATATATATATATATATATATATATATATATATATATATATATATATATATATATATATCTATATTGTTATTGTTATAGTTATTGTTATTTTTATTTGGTGGAGTCCTTTAATCCCATCCAGGAACTTAGATGAAGTTTTCACTTATAACCATATATGGCTCTAATGTCCCTTCGAAGCCGCTCTTATGTTAAGGCATCCATGGTTTTAACGAGAGCCGATCATTTATTTATACACAATTATATAAAATCACTTCTAAATAATATTTTAAGACCCATTTTATAAAATTAATTAATGGTCCGGACAAGGGTCGAACCCGTGTCCTACTGCTTGTGTGTCTGACGCCTTAGCCACTGAGCCACACAGGCAGTTATCTATATATATATATATTTGTATAGACTCACTCGGTATGTAATGCATATATAATTATAGAATAGATTTTAGAAAAAATATTTTTTTATAAATCTATATTTTTTTCTTTGACCATATATATGATGACATTTGGCGAGATATTAAAACAGAGATGGAAACCCTATTATTCATATTATCATGATTTTTCTGATTTAATTACATGTAAAAATTTACCGGAAGTCGGTCAAACAGACTATTCTAAAATCATATATTTTTCACTTTTTCGGACGTAGCTCGAAGAATATTAAACATGAGAAGTCACAATTTATCAAAGTATATTCTATTTTAATTAACTATTTAATAAAGTTAAAATGATTGAAATCAAATAATTATTGTAGATTTTGATTTTGTACATCACCTATATTCAATAATTTATGTTTACATGGCGTATATAGGAAATAATTAATATAAACTCGTAACGTAACAAATATTAACTCGATTTTACCTGTTCTTGAATTTCACCCAAATAATACGGGTAAATAAATTCCGATGCACTTGTTTTTATTTAGATATTCAAACCGGAAGTACCATTTCGTAAATCTACGTAATGTAATCGAAATTAAAGAAACTCATTTATACGAAATTATTTACGATAAAATTCTCCACGATAATGTTTGTTATTAAAAATTTGCGTCGAATTTAAATTTTTCGATTACGTAAATCGATCAAAAAATGACACTATTTGACGATTATTGGTATCGCGTGAATACATATTCAAAAAAGTAAATCATTCATGTTACCCCACTTTATCTCCCGACGTTTTCCTTACGTTTTCCTTACGGCGAATTTTAATTATTTGAATTTATATAAAATATTAAATATTAAATCTTAACGATAAAAACCCAAAATACTACCAGAAATATTGCCTGTAGATGAAAATGAGTGTGCGCATACTAAGTATTCCTAAATATATTTCGAGTAGCTAACCTCATATATATACATTGGCAAAAAAAAATTTCAAATCGAGCATTATTTGAATTTAAGTATACAAATTGTTGAGATTTTTGACTGAAAAAGACTTTTATGGGAAAGAGATTTTGAAAAATTTTGAAAAAAAATCACACCTCAATTTAATAAAATTATTTTCCTATCCGTTAACGTCGAGGTGGGAACGGCTCGGCCTGCGGCCTCGGCGTATGAGCCCGCCGCGCACCACCTAATTAAAGTATTTTTAGACGAATATATATATAGATATATATATATAATGATTATAATTATGATATATTATATATTATATTAGAGAATTAGTTAATTATATCGCTATTTTAAAAAATATTATTCACTTAAATTAGTATTACTAGTAAATTAAGCTTAATTAATAGTATATGATGTTAATATATACGTATACATATTAACAATAACATGTTGATTATATTATATATTATAGGCATACCTTTATAGACTAAAATACTATAGCATATATCAGTTATAGACTAACATACTATAGCATATACCAGTTATATATCCCTCATACACCACAATATCCTATAGTACTATAATAATGTATTAGTATACTGCCAACATGCACAACACAGCCACATTCAATAATAATGTACTATTAAATAATGCTTAAGTTGTACATCATTTTCATGTTGCATATATTACAGAAACATATGTTTTTAATCATAGCTTGAATAATTAATATATATATATATATATATATATTATATAAATATATATATCAATATATATATATATTACGTTATTCTAGTATTGTATAAATGTATTTAAATATGTAATGTATGTAATTATAAATTAAATATTACAATACGTTTTTTATATTTAATATATCATGTGATATTGTATATTAGTATCATGAGTAGCGAAGTTTATATATATATATATATATATATATATATTATAATAATTAAACATTAGACTATCATTGCCAATATCACGAGTTAGTAACAGCATGACCTTAATGCAAATAAAGACCGAATATCAAGTGGTTATGATTCTATATAAAACTATTAAATTTAAAAACTCTATAATTATACATTAGGTTATTTATTAAGTTACATCACATTAATCATCCAGGTAATCATTATTATTATAATTAATTATTAATAATAAATATATATTATATTTAATATAAATAAAATACTCTTTATACATATATTAATATTTTTAATATTTTTAATAAAATAATTACCATGATAATAAGTAATCTATTGGATGTACATTTATAGTAATATTTGAACTATTTTATATTGTGTTTTTGTGTGTGACGGAGTTTCAGATTTTTTTGTATTAGTGTGGGTGTTGGTATGTGTTGGGAAAAGGGATATACTTGTAGTGAGAGGAAAGTATTGCCAGTGTTCTTATTATTGTCACACATAGGATCCCTAAGGCATTGGACCTGACAAACCCATATCCTTGAAGTTGATACACCGTATAACCTCATTAGTTTCAATTACTTTTGGCTACTCTGGATATAATTTTGATAATTTAATATATCTGGTTTTTATAAGTTATTATTCTAATAGATTACTAAATAATTAAATTTTATTTATAATTTTTTCTTTTCAAATATATTTTTGTATATATTTTATATACATATATATTTTATGTGATAATTTGTTAACAATCTTTGTATTCGTAATTGTTATAATTTCGATCATTATTAATATTATAAAATATAAAATATAAAATATCCATAGATATAAAAAAATACCGAATAAAACACATGTTCTTCCTTTATGTAAACATTATATAATATTTATAAAATGTAATCCGACAAAAATTATGATGGAATTTGTATGATGGAATGTTTCCTATATTTGTTTTCTAAAAAGAAAAAAATGTATAAGTTAAAATGAATTATTAAAATGTGTATACGTTACGTGATGAAACAATTCTGAGTAATTCGTGTGTAATGTTATTTATAATTTGTAATTGAATTTATGTGTCTACTTTATATATTCTACTCCCATTTCTGACGTTTAATAATATTACTTTATATATATTTATTATTATTATTATCAGATTTAGGTTTGCACCAGGGTTTTTGTAGAAGCTAAAGCTTATCGAGACAATTACCCTTAATCTTAAAGCAAGTTCAAAAAAAAACTAAATAAATAAAATATTATAAAATATTAGATGACTTCCTGTTTACATAGATACAATACAATGAATAAAATAGAAAAATAATATATATTGTTTGAACTTGCCATAAAATTATGTAATCATCATTTAATTATTTATAAATAAATAACTAAAATAAATAATAAGTACTATAAAATAATACACTAAACAAAAATATAGATGTATTAGTATAAAAGAAGAAAAAAATGAAGTAAAATGAAGTAAAACTGAATAAAACTGAATAAAACATAACAAAAAGAATATCTAGAAAGATGGTAAGAAATGTATGTAACATTTTTTTTTTTTTTTTTTTTTTTTTTTTCCGTAAATAAGTTTTAGGAATTTTTTTGTAATACTTTATAATAATGTAAAGAATGTAAAATATTTGTTTAAACTGAAATGTTAGTTTAATTACAAATTTTTATATAAGTGTCAATAAAGAGAAATAAAACAAAGAAGTATAATCAAGTATACAAGAAAAAAGATTCAATACAAAATGTTTATGTAATTAAAAATAAAGTCAAATAATATTATTAGTCAGAGGGAAATAAAAAATACTAAAGAAAATACTAAAGAAAAAAGAAATACCTAACAGTTTTTTTTAATTTTATTATTTTTATATAAACGTCAATTAAAAAGAAAGAAAACATGAAAGTAAATTCAAATGCAAAAATTCAGTAAAATAATATTATTAATGTCGGGGAAATAAAATATTGTAAAGTAAAACACTCAAAAGTATTAATTTTTTTTTAATTTTTACATAAACGTCAATAAATTAAAATAAGAATAAAATGTGGATCTTAGTATATAATACAATATTAGATAAAAGACATGATAAAAGATATAAAATTAGAAAAATGAGATTTAGATTATAAGTATACTGAGTAAGAAGATAACAAATGTGTATACATACGTTTCCTGAATAATTTATAATTTGAAATATTTTTTAAAATATTATCAAGCTTATTCCAGGTAATTGGTCCAATGTATATTAATGTTCTTCTGCATAGTTCTTTTTTGAAATTAATAATTGAGAAATTATTTATGCTCCTAGTGTTGTGAGATGATAAAGTTACAGAAAAAAATGCATTTGTTATAACAGGATGAAGATCATTGAAAATTTTAAACATAAATTCACATGTACTTATATATGTAATTTCATTTATTTTTAATAAAGAATTATCAATAAATAGTCCATTAGTATGATGTAAAAAATGTTTTTTACATATAATTCTTATCATTCGCTTTTGAAGAATATATATGCATGATACATTAAATTTATATGTATTTCCCCAAAATATGTTACAATACTTTATATGAGGCAAGAATATGGAATTATATATATGAAGTAATGCTTTTTTATTTATAAATTTGGAAATAATGTTGGTAATCCATATGATTTTTTTTAGTTTTGATTTTAAAAACAAGATATGTTGTTTCCAGTTTAATATATCGTCTATAATTACGCCTAAAAATTTATAAAATGTAACTCTTTCAATATTTCTGTTATTTAAATTTATATTTATAATAGTTCTTGAATTAATAGACATAAAGCAAGTTTTATTTAAATTTAATGATAACCTATTATATATTAACCATTTATTAATATTTGTTAATTCAGTTTGACAAATATAATTAAGTAATTCGGCTGATGTATTTTCAAAATATAAAGTAGTATCATCTGCGAACATGGTAAACTTACATAAAGAAGATGATTTTGTAATATCATTAATATAAATTAAAAATAAAATGGGTCCTAGGATGGTGCCTTGGGGTACACCCGTTATGACTTTTAGTTTATCTGAAATTACATCATTATATATACACTGTTGATATCTATTTGTTAAATAGCTCATTATCCAGTTAAGTGCAATGCCTCGTACTCCAATATTTTTTAATTTAAAAAGTAATATTCTGTGATTAACTGTGTCAAATGCTTTTTTTAAATCAATAAAGATTATAGCGCCAACATTGTTATTATTAAAACAGGTACTGAGTTGTGACTGGAGGTTAAATATTGCATGTGATGTACTGTATCCTTTCCTAAAACCAAATTGAGAAGGAGATAATACATTAAAAGATGATAAAAAACTATAAAAGCGAGAATAAAATATTTTTTCTAAAATCTTTGCGAATTGACAGGTGAGAGAAATTGGACGATAGTTATTAAAAAATGTATCATAACCAGTTTTGTGTAAAGGGATAATATTTGATAATTTTAAGAAATTCGGTACAACGCCTGATTCAAAAGATAAATTTACAAGAAAAACAAATGGATAAACCAATACAGGAAAAATACATTTAAGTAACTGCATGGATATGCCATAATTATCTCTTGATTTTTTTGGTTTGAATTCATTTAATACTTTAATAATTTCATCTGAACTTACTGGTGTTAAAAAAAAACTATGTATATTAGGTTCAGGTAAAAAGAATTTAAAGTCATCATCATTACAATTATTTATATTATTATCTAAATTAGAACCAATGTCTCTAAAAAAAGAATTAAATTCATTAGCAATTTGTTTAGAATCAACAATATTCACATTATTTACATTAAAATTGTCAGGTAGTTGTTTGATTTTTTTTTTAACATTAAGTAAATTATTTAGTACATTCCATGTATTTTTTGTATCAGAGCAATTTTTTAACAGATTTGAATAATACTTTTTCTTAGCTTCTCGAACTAAAGATGTTGTATTATTTTTAAAAATTTTGTAAATAAATAAGTCATTTTCAGATTTAGATATTTTATATTTTTTATATAATATCTGTTTTTTTCTACAAGCCTTTTTAAGATCTCGAGTATTCCATGGAATGAGTTTATTTTTGTGGGAGGCTTTATTAATTTTTGGACAGTATCTATCAAAATTTAAGATAAAGTATTCCAAGAATAAATTCCAAGATTTTTCTGTATCGTTAGTTTTTATGAATTCCCAGTTTGTTTTTTTTTAAATTTCAAACAGATTAAACATGGTTCTATCATTAATTTGATTTTGTTTGATTTTAGTAGATTTAACTTTATCTTGAGGTTTGGTAGACAATTGTAAATTTAAAACAATTGGAAAATGGTCAGATATATCTGAAATAATTATTCCTGAGAATCTTTTCATATTAAGATTAAAATTTGTAAATATATTATCAATTATAGATGAAGAATTATGTTTAGTGTCGATTCTAGTTGGACGATTAATTAGATGGGAACAACCTAGTGAAATCATCGTATCAAAAAAGGTATTAGCCACTTTATTTGTATTTATATGCACTAGATCAATATTAAAGTCACCACAGATAATCATTTTTTTATCATTACTAACATGTTGATGAAAATTATTTATCAAGAAATCAATAAATGTAGAGTGAGCTATTTTTTCTAAAGTAGGAGGAAAATATATTGTACTGAAAATAATGTTTTTTGATTTTTCAAAAATAATTTCAATTGATATGTTGTCATAATAGTTATTTGATATGGTAGATAGAATATTAAATTGATAATGTTCACGTATATAGATTAAAACACCACCTCCATTTTTATGTTTACGATTTGAACATATATGGTTATAACCAGGAATATTAAAAATGAAAATATTATTATCACTCAACCATGTTTCAGTAATTGAAACTATATCAAAATGATCATCAAACGTATTCAAAAACATAATTAATTTATCAACATTTTTTTTTAAACTCCTAATATTGATGTTAATAATATTAAAATTAAATAAATTATTTTTATTAGAATTCAACTTCCATTCATTTTAGGTGTAATAATTGGATTCATTGAGAAAATTAAAATTACAATTTGAGAAATTATTATTATTAAAACTATCATTATTGGAACTAAAATTGTTAATTTGATCAACATTAAATTGCGGATAGATTTCATTCAAGTTCATATAGTACAAATATTAAAAAGTTAAAATTGAATAAGATAATATAAAAGATTAAAGATATAGATAAAAAATATATGTAAATACCAATTATAATAAAATGTTAAAAATAGAATGTAATATGAAATTAGAACAAACGACAACGAAAAATAAATACAAAATAAAATATTTATATATCAGAGAATTTATTTATATCTGTTATTTTTACTATTTATATATATATATATGTTTATACAATATTATTCATGATATATACTATGATTATAATAATTGTAATAATGAACAATATAATTTAATGTATACATTAAGTCTACCTAACATTTAATAAAAGTATTATTGTAAAGTGCACGCATGTGTATTTAAATGCATATTTCAGTTAGAATATATTTTAAATACAATTTAAAAGAATATATTTTATGTATTTTAAATTTACAATGAAATTATTACTTTTTAATTTTATTATTCCTAACCCCTTAAACTTTGTAAATAATTATCAATTTCAATATATTTCCTACCAAGCTATTACAATAATTCGTATAAATGCTAATTTCTAATATTATTTCACATTACAATGTGTGTATTTCTAATAATTATATAAATGTATAAATATGTACTATAGTATTAAACTATGTTGTATAGTATATATTATAACATTGTAATAGAGTATACACTATAATCGATGTTTTAATGAGTATTACAATATTCAAACTAACTGATATGATATAGGTCATAGGTCATAGGTCATAGATACCTATAGGTAAAGTATTGTACATTAAAAAGAACATAATTTAGTTTTCTAATACGAAATATATACTAGTAATACTATAGTATTATATTTCTCCTATAAGGCTATATATAACTATATAAATATGAATGAATATGAATGAATTATATGTAATGAATGAACTATAAATACTAGCAATACTATGTACTATAAGGCACTATAACTATATAAATACTAGCAATACTATCTCCTATACCTTACTATAATTATACATACTAGTAATACTATCTCCTATACCGCACTATAACTATAAATACTAGCAATACTATCTCCTATAAGGCACTACATCTATAAATACTAGCAATACTATCTACTAGCTAGCACATATAGCTATAACACACTAAAACTATACACGTTCCACGTAGATGAACAGCTTTACCCTGCTGACGATATGCTGTCTGCTGACGTACGTGTGGGGCGAAGGTCGCAACATGACCCGTCCGCTGTGTAACGGTCTGTGCAGGGAGATGAAGAGACGTACGGATAAGGCGTGCTACGGTACGTTCGACCTTGACCTACTGAAGTTCAAGTGCGTGAACCGGAACTGGAGGTCGCTGCGGGTGTGTACGACCTACTGCGTCGAGTTGTACGACTAGACGTTCACGCTATAGCGAGGTTGTCGTGTATGCGGAATAGATCGGTTTTGAGCCGTAGAACAATGGCTATGTTATTATTTATACGATATTATTTAATTGATTGTTGTTTTCTTGGACTACCATTATTCAATATTATTCTCAATTATATTAACTATATATATTTATATTAAAATTATATTAATATATATTTTTAACTAATGTTGATTATAAATATTGTTTACAACAAATGAATATGTTATTACTGCATGTATATAACTGTTTCTATGTTCGATACAAAGTATTATACGTGTTGTTGTAATTGTTATTTTGTTATTATTATTATTTTATTTTGGTGGATCCCTATCACGAACTTATATTAAGTTTTATAACAAAATGGCTCTAATTTCCCTTCGAAGCCATTCATATATGTAGCCACCTATCGATTTAATGAGAACGTCATGTTTGTATAAACAATTATATAATATCTTCCTTATATAAGAATGATCACTTCTAATATTATTGTAAGACCTATTGCATTGGTACGGATATTTATTAAACCCACGTCCTACTGCGTTAGTATATGTCGCATTAACAAACTGATCTACACATATGTAAATGCCTGCAATCAGTTTATATTTAGTATATAGTCATTTTTTATTTTTATATTTTTATATTTCATAAATAAATTGAGTCATCCACATCACTATATTATCTACTGATTTTCATTTGTATTATTAATTAAATAAATGTATCATAAATTGTTAAATTTGATAATATTTATACTATTTAAATATATATAATATATAAATAAATGTATATATATATATAATAATATATATATATATATATATATATATATATATATTAGTTTAGTTAACATAATAATAAATTAAAATAATAATAACATAACAAGACTAATATAATGTTATAGTGAATATAACTTAAGTTATATTCACTTATGATTATTTACCTTATCTTGCCAGGTTGAGCTAGCTCGGCAGTTCATAACACGTGACCTCCATTCCTCTATATGACTCATCGCTATCGGTAGCTCCTCACTTATGCATATTATCTCATCTATTAGTTAATATAAATATGTATTTGTATGCCATCCTCGAGAGCGTCTTCCGTGTAATATATTTCAAAGTAATACCTAGGTATTGTAGCTCGCTGGCTGCTTCGCTTCTGTTGTTCCAGCAGTGACCGGAGAACCTTAGTCGCTGTTCGCGTATTGTATCTGTTATTCTTGGAAAGCTCCCGTACAACTCCTTATTCGTTGTGTTGTCTCTCCGTGACTTATTTAGTGCATCTCGCGTGTATAGGTTCTTATAATATATTTCTCTCTAGTGAAGTTAGAGTCCAACTGATAGAGCCATATACAAGAACTGTCTCAAACGTAACTCTAAAGTAGTTTATGTTGAGTTTACTTGACAGGTTAGCTTTCCAGATGATGTTCAGGCTATTTAAGGATGTCATGTTAAGTTGAACCAATGAACTACCTATATACTTGAATTATTCTACACATTTTATATCATGGTCTGGTAGGAATTGCATGTGTATGTGTTTTCTTGATTTACACACATGTATTCCGTCTCGTCTGAGTTTAAATGTAAACCGAAATCCTTACCGAATCTTCACAGTGGTATAATAGTGTATGTTCATCTATCATACTATCATTTATTTCATATATGACGTCGTCATAGTCAATATAGGTATATGAACTGCAGATAATCTATTGCTCTTTCCATTGTATAAGAGCGTAGCCGAGATATGTTAATAAAAAGTGAATAACAAATACAAATATGTGTAATTGAACATTCAACTGATAACAGATTACCATAAATTAGAATGTACGACAACAGAAGAATGTTAGACTGAGGAGAAATAGACTATCGGTGATAGTCATTTTATTTCGTGAAATTGTTCATGCATAATTTGAAATACTTTTACACTTAAAGTATATAGTATAGCGTAGTCGTGGAATAACGTATGATTTCGTCTATAGGTACTTATTTGTCAATGTTACAAATTAACTAGTATACTAATTAATATAATAGAGTATGGCTATAACTATAGAGTTAATAAGTGTATTTTTAATAAAATAAATTATTAGTAATATTATATATATATATATATAATTTAATAACATTAAGGTGAAAGTAACCTAATACGGACACTTTAACAATAAATGGTCTTAATATTTTATGATCATTATTTTGATTCAAAAATTACAATATATTAATATTATATGATTATAGATATTATTGTGATTTTTAAATATTATTTAATTTTTTAATTCTATAGATAACGGAGGTATCCGTATTCGGTACCCATGTCCGAATACGGACACCCTATATACCACTATATACACTTTATATTATTGATGAAGCAATCAGGCAAATTACAATTACATTATTTATTATTAATTTTATTAACAATTTATTCAAATTTGATTAGTTAATAATTTATTTATTTTTTTTAATTTTTAAATTAATAAGTATCTAAATAATACAAATTTTAGATTAAACTTTATTGAATTGAATTGAATTGAATTGAATTAATTGTATTACGAATTATATTCATAATATGAATAGTAGACAAATACATAAATAATACAAAATAAAACGCAAAACGATAACAAAACATAAAATAAAAATATAATAATAATAAATCATTAACATAGTACGATGAATTATATGTATCGGAAAATAATTAATATAGATATATACATAATATGCATTACATATATATATATATATATATATATATATAATAATAAAAATAAATAATTATGATATAGTAAGTCTCATAATTACAGGTAATTTTTTAAATTAATGTTGACAATACGTGATTTAAAACAGTTCAATGATTGTGAATGGACAGTTTTATAATCTATTTTATTCCATACATTTAATATACGATTATTTAAGTAATTCATATGTATATTTGTACGAGATTTTGTAGCCACGAGTTTTATTCCATGACCACTAGTACGAGAGTTTGTCTGTAATGGATTTAGTATATTAGATATATCGATATTGCATATATTATGAATTAGTTTATATATCATTATCAGATCTTTATGTAAGCGTTTTAATGCTAATTATTGTAAGCCAACATAATTAAGACGTTCGCTATAATTAATATATGCCAATCCACATCTTCCGAATAATCTTCTCGTAAATACTTGCTGAATCCTTTCTATATTGTCAGCTAGATCATTATATCGTCTAGCTTTCAGACCAGGGTTCCATACTATCGTCACAAATTCTACTTTTGGACGAGCATAGGTAATATATGCCGTGTAATAGTGTAGTAATATAATTAGTTAAAAAACAATGGAATAAATTATTAATGGTTAAAAGAGCACCCCTACAACAATATAATATGTGCTTATCAAAATATAAATATTTATCAAATTGTATACCTACATCTTTATGTGTATCACATGTATCAATTACCGTTTTATCTATATATAATACCTTACCTTACCAGGTCGAGCTTGCTCGGCATAAAAAAAAGTAATAGATTGGTATATCTATACTGTTTAATATCATTATTGCTGTTTTATGCGAAGCGATATCTAGTGCCAACTATTGCTCCATGATAAAAATGAATTTATCGCTATTTGCATGTGATTTCTATCAGATAGATTTTAAGATTGTAGGTGAATTTTTGTATCATCTGTAAATAGCTCAATTTTTATTTTATCAGTAAATAAATTAGTTACATCATTAATAAAAAAAAATAAAAAGAATGGGTACACAAACTGAGCCCTGCGGCACGCCTGATAATATATTTATAAATTTAGAATATGTATAATTTATGTTGACTGGTTGTTTTCTATTAGTTAAAAAACTCTCAATCCATTTATAAATATTACCAGATATTCCAATATCTTTCATTTTAACGAGAATTTTTCTGTGTGATACTTTATCGAAAGCCTTTTTAAAGTCGAAATAAATAATATCTATAAATTTGTTATCATTAATAGCTGATGTCCATGTTTTCAAGCAAGATAACAATAGTAATTCAACAGAATTAACTTGTAAAACCAAATTGCGATAGAGATAAAAGTGATTTTTTTAATAAAAATGATGTAATACTATTTGTTAAAATTGTTTAAATACCCTTGACATTATACAAGTTATTGAAATTGGCCGATAATTTTATTTAACAGAAGGATCGCCATTTTAAAAAAAAAGAGTAATAAAACTATATTTCCACATAAAGGGACATTTACCAGAATTAATTAATTTATTAAATATTATTGATAGTGGTAGTGATAAATCATATGAGAATTTTTTAAATATAAAAGATGGTATTTTATCTGGAGGAATTGTATATGAATTGGAAAGTTGACATAACATTTTTCTAACATTTTATCTTGTAAATATAACATTATTAATTGTTTCGTGTGTTTTCAGTGTGTGATCCGGAATGAATCCATTGTCTATTGTAAAAACGGATGTAAATTGCTCGTTTAATAATCTTGCTTTATCGTGATCTAGTGATGCATATGTATTATCATCTTTGATTAAAGGAGATATTTCATTGTGAGATGAACATATAGAATTAATATATTTATAGAATAATGATTTATTATTAGAATTGATAACATTATACTCTCTAGTCAAAACAAAATTATTGATATTACAGTGTAGAAGAGATTGTGAATATCGCCACTTATTATAATGAATAATTTACTTATTCCTATTTTAAAATTGAGTAAGCATTTTAATTGAATAGAGTGTATATATGTTGGATATTTACTTGTATTAGTAACAACTTTTGTCATTGGAACGGTTTTATCAAAGATATTTAATATAGTTGAGTAGAAAATATCTATAATGTCATCAATATCATTTCCATTGGAGAGTATTTTTTCCCATTGTATATTTTTTAATAAAAAGTACATTTCAAGAAAATTTGTTTTTTTAAAGTGTTGTTGTGTAGGACTATTTGAACTTGATAAAATATTGAAGGAAAACTAAAAATTATCACTAATGTACTGATTTAATCCACATTTAGGTTATTTAGAAACATTAGATAATGAGAGTTTATCGTTTGTAAATAGTAAGTCAAGTATATTATTAAGTCTAGTTGGAAAATTAATATATTGAGCAAGAGAATTATCTGTTATACATTAAATAAACGTATTCTAATATGTAGGATAGTTTGGACAATATATATTATCCCAATTGATTAAAGGTAAATTAAAGTCTTATATTTTTACATAATATAACTACTTCTCCTGCGTGAATTTGTCTATCAAGTCTAAATAATGTATAACCTTTAATATTTAATAGTATAAATGCATCTACATCAGATAAATTTAGATAGGTTTCAACCAGGCAAATGATAGAGTATTTGTTACTTGTTAATAACATGTCTAGGTAGGATAATTTATTTCTAATGCTATTACAATTTGAGAAATATACTTTGGCAACTAATTGTCTATATTTTTTAGAATCAAATAGTCAATTCGTTTGTGTAGGTAATGATTGAGGCTTATCAGATACAAATGATTTTCGATATTTCACAAAAGATTCAGCCTATCCATCATATGAAGTTTCAGTAAAATTAGATTTCCAATCAATTTTATTATCTATTAAATTATTTAATTCGTAATTCATTCCAAATTTATTAAATACACATTTTATTGAAAAATTAGAAGATACTAATTTTGATTTAATGGTATAACATTTTTCTCCTAATCTCATAGTGTGGAAGTGAGATTCTGGTGAAAATATGTTTTAAATCCGATATTATATTTAATTTCATTTTAGAATTGTCAATAATATAATTTTTCATTAATACAGATTCCACCTTCAAAATAATAGCTTTTGAATTTGAATTATATTTAGAATTAATTTTGTCTAATGGTATATCATAGTTAGTAGAGATAATTTTATCGAAATATTGTAAATAGTTAGTGGCAAACAATAAGTTTTTTATTGTTGGTAAATTTTCAAATATAATAGTGTTATCTTCCTTTATTTTTAGATGATTAATATTATTATTAATTATATTAATTGATTTGTTAATATATTATACATTATCACTTAGAATAATGGCATATGATTTCGATGGAGCATTAGTTATTACATCACTAACTTGTAATTTGATGGCATTAATTAAATTTATATTTATTAATACATTATTATGTATATCAGTAAGTAAATGTGAATCAGTAGTTGTGTTAGATATATCAGTAGTAGAGCTAGTACAATTTTTACAATCAAATTAAAAATATGGTGAATTACAAATTTCAATTATATATTTAGGTAGTGTACCATTACTCCAATGACTAGATAAAATATTAGCTTTGTGAAAACACTTAAAATGAATGTTATTACCACATGAATAAGACAGTAGTTGTTCATTAGAATCACTATTGCAATGATAACATGTCATGGTTAAAAATAATTATATATAATTTTATTGTAGGTAATATATTTCAATATTATATAAAAATAAATATATTCTATTCAATATAAATTTTAGATTTAAATTAAAATATATTATGTAATAATTAAAACTTTATATAAATAATAAGATATTTATATAATAAAGTATAAATTTAAGTTAACAATTATTATTTTATAATTAATACAATATATAATTAATGAGATATTTATAAACTATATTATATTTGAATTTATAAAGGAATGAAATATATAAATAAATTAATTTGATTTAGTGATTTAAAAAAAAAAGAAAAAAAAAAGAAAGAAAATATACCAAATAAATATCTATGTTATAACCCATGTTGTATAAATATAATGTCACACAAATCAATTTATATATATATATATATATATATATATATATATATATATATATATAAATTAATACAATGTATATATATATAACATCAAATTTCATAAACACACATTAAACATAAATAAGAAAATTTCAAAAATGTTATACTCAATAAATAAACTTTCTAAACTACTTAACACTAACACTATGATAACTATATACAATAACATATGCTTACCACATCTAACTTATGGAAATTACATTTAGGGAAACACATATAATAATTATATAAAAGCTATACAACTTACACACAACAAATAATTCGTATTATCAACAAACAAAAATACCAAGAACATACAGAGAATCTCTTCATCTCCAACAATATACTACCAAAAAAAAAAATTAAATTCAACTCAATAATACTATTGTACAACCATTACACAAACAATAAACCAATAAACATAAAAAAACTGTCATACTAAACAAAACACACTATAAAACAAGAAATAGTCACACTTACACAATTTTAAAAACACAATACACACAAATACAGAATAGTATCCTTATTACTGGACCGAAACTGTAGAATTATTTTGTTAATAAAGATGTTATTAACAATAACAAACATAAATGCAAGATACAAATTAAACTGGATCTATTATTAGATTATTAGATTATTATATTAGTTAAACTATAAAAAAAATAAATAAATAAATAAAAATAAAAAAAAATAATAATAATAAAAAAAAAAAAATTTAATTACTTTCTCCTTTTTCCTTTTTATCCTTTTTAATCAACAACGAACACCTATTTAAAACTTTAATCAACTACAACTACGAATACATCAGAAACAACCAACAGCAAGAAAAACGACGACATCAACAACAACAACGACGATACAATAAACAACAACAACATCAACAACAATATAAAAACTACAACAACATCAATACTAAAGATGAAGACAATATCAATAACAACAACAACAACAACACAAATTGGAGATCTATCGGCCTGCCTTCTCGTGGCGCTCTTCGTCCATCTCACGATGGCAAAAAGGTCAAATTACACGGAAAGTTCAGTCTCAGGCCACAAAGACCTGGACGGAGCGCTGCCCCACAATTCGCGGATGTGTTTTTCCCGCCCGGTCAGCTGCCCTCGGCCCTGCTGATACGGAGTCTGCTAATTCGTGCCGGAGACGTCGAGTCTAACCCTGGACCATCGGATAGAGTCAGGTGCAAGCCCTGTGGAAGAAATATTCGTGTGAACCAAGTTCACCTAACGTGTACAGGTTGTGGTGCTGCGTCACACAAGCAAGAAAGTTGTAGCGGGGTGAAGAGAGCTGCCTTGGCTAGCTCCTCATGGAGATGCTGCGAGTGTGGGGCACCACGGATCATCAACAAGCAGCCACCTACTAATAACACCATACTGGTGGGACAAATTGTCGGTGCCCAAAATAATGCGGGGCCGGCAGTTTCGATGAAAAGATGCTTGGTGTGTGCCAGAGTGGTCAGGGCTACTACACAACCGCTAATCTGCGCAGGGTGTCAAAGAGACTGCCACAAAAGTTGCTCTAAGCTGTCCCGAGTTGAACAGGTCATGCATCTAGAGTCTGGGACGTGGAAATGCGATATATGCAATAACGCCCAGACCAATAATGGGTTGGTGAAAACCGGCCAGCCACATGATAATGCAGTTAGACGAGCGGAGGTCAGGTCGCGATCCAGTCTTAAGGTTCTACAGTGGAATGCCAATGGGCTTAAATCCAAAATGGTAGAACTGGAGGATAGGATCCGGCATACGGAGATCGACCTGATCATGATCCAAGAATCCAAGCTATGCAGCAAGGACAGGAATCCGTCTCTCCCAGGTTACTCCACAATCCGTAAGGATAGAGAGTATGGGAGAGGAGGAGGGCTGATTACCTTTATAAAGGAAGATATCCCTTTCACAGTCAAGAGCAACGAAGATGCTCAACGGGAGTCACTGCTAGAGATGCTAAAAGTAGAGATTTGCGATGCATCTCTGCACAAGATCACCTGCGCAAACGTTTACTACCCACCTACTAGAGATGCACCACAAGGTCAAGAATTCCAGACATCAGAACTTCCTAGTGCGGAGAACACACTGATAGGGGATGACCTCAATGCACACTCTAACACATGGGACCAGTGGCAGCCAGAAGACGGCATGGGCAGCAAGATTGAGGATTGGCTCCTAAATAACAACTTTAGCGTAGCCAATGATAGCTCCGCTACGCGCGTTAATGTCGGAACGGGTGGTACAAGTGCACCGGACATCACTTTGGTACATAGCAGCTGGCTGGAAAAAACGGAGTTGAGCCCCACAGATTGTATGGGTTCAGATCACCTTCCTATCCTTGTCACGATAGACTGCCAAATTGAGGCGCTTAAGGTTCAACCAGTCATAGAGCTCAGGTGGAATTGGAAGAGAGAGGATATGGTAGGTTTCGCCGCGAAGGTGGATGATAATCTTCGTCCCATCTCTGAAAACCCCCCAAAGAGCTCCTTAGAGGCTAGAGCAACCCACTTAAATAGGATCATTTTAGAGTCGGCGGCATCATCCATTGGCAAAGTAAAGGCCACCTCTAACGGTAAGCAATGGCTAACGAGGGAGATTCGGGATGCGATCAAGAAGCGAAATAGGCTAAGGCGCAACATCGCAGACAAGAGGGTTGAGTGGGTCGAAGCATGCAGGGAGGTCCACATACTGATCCGAAATGGTAAGGAGGAGCGCTGGAAGGAATTCCTGTCAGACACGGAAATGAGCTCTGACCCTAGCAAGATATGGGATATAATAAAATCGCTCAGTGGAAGGAATCCCGGATGCGGAATGGATCAGGAACGAAGTCCTTATCCATAATGGGAAACACTACTCGTCAAGCCGCGCAAAAGCAAACTTCTTCATGGCTAGATATGCTGAGATCAGCCGTCCACAGATAGCTAAGTCGGATAGCCGGAAAAAAGCAATCCGTAAAACACTAGGTGCTGATAGCGTAGCAGAAGATAGTTGTAAAGAATTCAACTTATCGGAACTGAAGGTGGCCATAGATAGCATGAAGGCCAAAGGGGCTCCTGGTAGAGATAATATCTCCCCTAGATTTTTGAAGGCTTTGGGACCCATAGCATTGAGTTACCTTCTTGATATTATCAATGAGTCGTGGAGTTACGGTAGGTGCCCGTCGTCATGGAGAGAGGCAGTAATTGTCCCTCTGTTAAAGAAGGGTAAACCTGCCAGCAAAGTTGACTCTTTTAGGCCAGTCTCTCTCACCTCATGCATTGCGAAAACCATGGAGCGTATGGTAGCCAGTTGTTTGTCATATCTGGCCGAAAGTAATGGGTAGTGGAGCGAGGATCAGGCGGGTTTCAGATGCATGAGGTCGTGTGAGGACCAGGTTTTTCGACTGTCACAGTCCATCAGCGACGCCTTTCAAGATCGCCCTGCTTCCCGTACAGTACTGGCACTGCTAGACTTTAGTAAGGCTTACGACACGGTGTGGAGAGAGAGGCTGCTGGAAATTCTATTGGACAAAGGAGTGCCGCTATTAATGATCAGATGGGTCAAAGGTGTCCTATCCGACCGTAAAGCAAGGGTCCGTCTCGACAACACACTAGGCAGAAGCGTCAAGCTCCATCAAGGTGTACCGCAGGGTGCTGTCCTCTCTCCGCTGCTCTTTCTGTTCTACATAGACGGGATCAGGGATGTGGCTCCGGAGGGTGTCAAGGTGAGCTTGTATGCTGATGATATTGCGGTATGGGCTCAGAGCAGAGACAAAAATGTGGCTCTTAGTAAGGTTCAAGAGGCTATTACTAATTTCTGGATCTGGAGCGAGGAAAATAAGCTCACGCTGAATCCATCCAAGTGCGAGACGTCCTTCTTCTCAACGGACAATAAGGAAGCGGGTTGGTGCCCAGAAGTACGGTTGAACGGGGTAACTCTACCAATAAATAGAACACCAAAGTTTCTGGGAATCACATACGACCGCACTCTGACCTTTCGACCACATATAGAAGACGTCAAATCTAAAGTAATGGGGCGCATCAAGATCCTGGCATCTCTAGCGTCAAAGGAGTGGGGTTGGAGTCGCGGGAGCCTCCGGAGAATCTTTCTTGCCATGATCAATAGTGTACTAAACTACTGTGGTGCGGCGTGGCAGCCCTGGCTCGCTAAGACAAACGTCCTTATCCTTGAGCGTGTTCATAACAGGGCTCTTAGGGTACTGACAGGACACACGTCAGATACTCCCCTGGAATGCTTGAGATTGGAAGCAGAATTACCTTCCTTCGAAACCTCAATTCGACGTAATTGCCTTATAGCATGGGAGAAGTCGGCCTGTTTACCACAGGAAAACCCCAGACGTAAACTAGTCACGTCCACTACACCGCACAGATGGAAGAACAGGAACTGTTTCAGTGACATGGGAAAGGATGAGTGTGCCAAATTAGGGTTGGACGAGTAACCAAGGGAAGAACTCTCCATAAATCATCTACCAGGTTGGAAATGGATAGTGAACTCGCCATGGTCAATAAGGACAACCCTTATCGGCAGTAGTAATAAAAGTCACTGCAATAAAGCTCTATTAGCTGACGCCATCACCACTATCGGTGCTGCAGGAGTGGCAGATTACACCATATATACGGACGGCTCAGCCCAGGGCGGTGTCTCTAATGGAGGAAGCGCTGCCGTTGTCACTACTGGTGCGGCAAGTAACCCTACTAGAGTACACACAAGCTCCTGCACAGGTTGTAGATGGACGTGCTCGTACGACACTGAGGTAGCCGCGCTAATACTTGCAACGGAATGGATCTTGCGAAATGCGGCAGATTCCTCCGTTTATGTAATCTGCTCAGACAGCCAGTCGGCTCTAATCGCCATCGAGGGCTCAGGCAGGAAGGATGGAAGGCTCCTAGACGAGTTAAGGACAAATCTCGCCAGAGTTAAATGCAGTGTCCTTCTGCAAAGGGTACCAGGCCACTGTGGACTCATAGGCAATGACTGGGCGGATGTTGAAGCGGGGAAAGCGGCCATAACAACGGATGACAGGACTGGTGGATATCAGGGTATCTCGTTCCGAGCTGCGAGGTCGCTCATTATCCAGGAAATCTCGGATCCCCCTGTCAGCCATGAGAGGACGAAGGCAGTATTCAGTGGAAAAAGGGATATAATCCTTCTCCCACGTAAGGAAGCAGTTCTTCTGTCACAACTCCGAAGCGGCCACTGCACACGATTAGCCACCTACAGAAGCATCATCAGTAACTCCTCACCACAGTGTCCTTTCTGCGAAGGAGGAGAGGAGACTTTGGAACACTGGCTTCAGGAATGTCCGGCCACAGCGCAAAACGCATTCGCGGATTTGGGGGAGCGGCGCCCCCGTTATCAGTCTTGGTGGAATCACCCAAGGCTGTACTAGCATTCGCACATGGACTTTGGTCCATGTGATGCCTCGCCGCATATAACAACAACAACAACAACAACAACAACAACAATAACAACAACAACAACAATATTCAACAATCTGAAAACAACGACGACATCAACACCGTACGCAACGGCAAAGAAATCCCGGCGATAGACCAGAAAAGGACCTCAACGGAACCTTAACTGTATGGCCCTTTGAGATTTAAAATAACTATACATTATAATTTATAACTTATATTTACTATTTCATACGAACTGTTATATCTCAATAAACAATATTTATTTATTTATTATTTATATACAACTATATGATACAATTATAAATTATTAATATTAACATATACGATTATTTATATAATAATATTTAGTAAATGATAGTTATAATAGTAATATAAATAAATTAACGCATATATATCTACATATATATATATATATATAATATTATATATTTAGTAAGATCAATAAATCACTGAACATACCACGATATCAGCTTTTATTTCAACAATAAAGCAATGGTGGACCTATTCAATTCGTGATAGATGGTTTGACTACCAGAGTTAGAAAACCAGAAGTAGACATTCCGGTAAGCTGGACCAGTTTAAAGTGCACCGTCTTGATATCAGTTAGTAATTAAGATTAAAATAATATTTAATAATCCATTATTTAAAAATAATTAATTAAACAATTAACTTTAAATACAAAATAACTGATTAAAGGGAATAAATAAAGTAGTTTGTTTACATATTTCCTAAAAACAAACTAATTTATTTATTTCCTATTAATACCACTAATAATTATTAGTGGTAGGTTTTAATACCTATTAATATTATAACTTATGCGATTTTTAAGAAAATCAGAATATATTGGTTATATGGTGTCCGTATTAAGACATCTAGAGTGTCCATATTAGGGACTTATATGACCTATTGATATATGCTTATAACGTAATGACTATTTTATAACAAATATAGAAATTATAAATATAATTTTTAGAATGCTTTATTTTTTAATAATATATTGTTCTATTTTATATCAATACATTTGTATATTCTTGAGAAGGTTTTAAGGGGATCCCGCACATAACATGCAATTTGCCATTTTCGTGTATAAATAGATAGGAAAAAGATAGGTCCACTAAAAAAAATAGAACTGATATTCTATTCATTCAATTGACCTATTTTTTTTTGTAATGTATTCATAACATATTCTTGCAAAGGAAAATAGAAAGTTATTTTTAATATTATTATTTATTATATTATATATATCTAAATTAAAAATTAGCGATA
This sequence comes from Osedax fenrisi, assembly GCA_964019155.1. Taxonomy (NCBI): domain Eukaryota; kingdom Metazoa; phylum Annelida; class Polychaeta; order Sabellida; family Siboglinidae; genus Osedax; species Osedax fenrisi. The sequence continues at coordinate 119,337,846 of OZ025239.1, read as the reverse complement.
CTAAAATGATGGTATTTCTATAGACATTATCATTTTATACGATGAATTCTATACATTTTATTATTTATCTCTCTATTTTACTATTCACATAATTAAATTCTATATAAAGCAAAACAAATAATATCATAATTATAATAGTTTTGATGTTCTATATTTTTGAATGCACATACATAGCGCGAAATAATTATTCTGAGAAAACATCGTTTGAAGTTTTACAGCATAAAAATGTAATATTGAATAGTATATAATATAGCATTATCTTATAGTCATAAAACTCATTTTTATTCCATTTCATGCATTCCATTACCCTGCATTAAGAGGCATCTCATATTCAAGAAGAAGTTACTACTTTATTTGTTACGAATTTAATTGTCTATGTATTATCGGCACATTTATAACATACATAGAATGTTTTATCTAAATGAGTTACTTGCTTATTTACTATGTTTTAAATATTTTTAAAAGAATACTAATATTAGAGCTACTTATTGTAATTTATTGAGTATAATTTTATTGTTAACGATTTCCAAGAATCCATTAATTATTATTTTTGTAAATTGTAAACAATAAAGTTCAGGCAATAAAAAACTTATTTATAGATTATTAATATTATTAAAGACTTATAATAATAGTAGTAGTAGTAGTAGTAGTAGTAGTAGTAGTAGTAGTAGTAGTAGTAGTAGTAGTAGTAGTAGTAGTAGTAGTAGTAGTAGTAGTAGTAGTAGTAGTAGTAGTAGTAGTAGTAGTAGTAGTAGTAGTAGTAGTAGTAGTAGTAGTAGTAGTAGTAGTAGTAGTAGTAGTAGTAGTAGTAGTAGTAGTAGTAGTAGTAGTAGTAGTAGTAGTAGTAGTAGTAGTAGTAGTAGTAGTAGTAGTAGTAGTAGTAGTAGTAGTAGTAGTAGTAGTAGTAGTAGTAGTAGTAGTAGTAGTAGTAGTAGTAGTAGTAGTAGTAGTAGTAGTAGTAGTAGTAGTAGTAGTAGTAGTAGTAGTAGTAGTAGTAGTAGTAGTAGTAGTAGTAGTAGTAGTAGTAGTAGTAGTAGTAGTAGTAGTAGTAGTAGTAGTAGTAGTAGTAGTAGTAGTAGTAGTAGTAGTAGTAGTAGTAGTAGTAGTAGTAGTAGTAGTAGTAGTAGTAGTAGTAGTAGTAGTAGTAGTAGTAGTAGTAGTAGTAGTAGTAGTAGTAGTAGTAGTAGTAGTAGTAGTAGTAGTAGTAGTAGTAGTAGTAGTAGTAGTAGTAGTAGTAGTAGTAGTAGTAGTAGTAGTAGTAGTAGTAGTAGTAGTAGTAGTAGTAGTAGTAGTAGTAGTAGTAGTAGTAGTAGTAGTAGTAGTAGTAGTAGTAGTAGTAGTAGTAGTAGTAGTAGTAGTAGTAGTAGTAGTAGTAGTAGTAGTAGTAGTAGTAGTAGTAGTAGTAGTAGTAGTAGTAGTAGTAGTAGTAGTAGTAGTAGTAGTAGTAGTAGTAGTAGTAGTAGTAGTAGTAGTAGTAGTAGTAGTAGTAGTAGTAGTAGTAGTAGTAGTAGTAGTAGTAGTAGTAGTAGTAGTAGTAGTAGTAGTAGTAGTAGTAGTAGTAGTAGTAGTAGTAGTAGTAGTAGTAGTAGTAGTAGTAGTAGTAGTAGTAGTAGTAGTAGTAGTAGTAGTAGTAGTAGTAGTAGTAGTAGTAGTAGTAGTAGTAGTAGTAGTAGTAGTAGTAGTAGTAGTAGTAGTAGTAGTAGTAGTAGTAGTAGTAGTAGTAGTAGTAGTAGTAGTAGTAGTAGTAGTAGTAGTAGTAGTAGTAGTAGTAGTAAGTAGTAGTAGTAGTAGTAGTAGTAGTAGTAGTAGTAGTAGTAGTAGTAGTAGTAGTAGTAGTAGTAGTAGTAGTAGTAGTAGTAGTAGTAGTAGTAGTAGTAGTAGTAGTAGTAGTAGTAGTAGTAGTAGTAGTAGTAGTAGTAGTAGTAGTAGTAGTAGTAGTAGTAGTAGTAGTAGTAGTAGTAGTAGTAGTAACCTGTAACCTGTAACCTAATGTTTTAGGCACTGCCATCAACTTCATCAGAAATTTTCGGCCGTGCATTAAATGTTGACTAGTTGTTATTAGGATAAGCCAAAGAGAAAAGATATGTCTTAAGCTTATTTGTGAATAACGTTGATTGAATAGAACGAATGTTATAAGGAAGTCTATTCCAGGCTATAGGTGCAGAGATTGAGAAGGCTCTCTTTTGTTTTATGGATACATTACGCAAATCTGGTATGACTAGAGTATACTTGAGGCAAAGTCGTATTGGGCGTGATGATGTATAGGGAGTAAGTAGAGTATGTAAGTAGTCAGGTTGGCTGTGATGAGTGGCATGATGGGTTAGCATACATATTTTATATATTATTCTGTATTTAATTGGGAGCCAGTGTAATATTTTCATGTAAGGTGATATGTGTGTTCTAGAGAATTTATTTATATTGTATATGAGTCTGACTGCTGAATTTTGCAAAAGTTGTAGTTTATGTAGTAAATAATCCGGTATACCATTAATAATCGAATTACAGTAATCTAATTTAGGTAGAATAAGAGATGTTATAAGTAGTTTAGCAATTTCAGTGGATATTGAAGGTCTAATAATTTGTATAGTGTATAATATAAAATGTACTGATTTAATTATATTGGAGATCTGATGTGTAAATGATAATGTGGTGTCTAATATAATTCCTAGATTACGGGCTGATCTGGAGTAAGGTATACAATCATTACCAATATATATATTTGGAATAGTGGACTTATTTGATAAAGAAATATGGAGTGCAATGGTTTTTGAGCTATTCAGTGAGAGAGAGTTTGAGTTTAGCCATATTCGTATATCCTCAAGGCAGTTGTTGAGTATAGGTATATCTTTAGTAGGGTCTTTTAAAATCATATATACTTGTAGGTCATCTGCATAGGAATGGTAGCCAATATTTGGATATTTATTAAAAATATCAAATATTGGGATCATGTATATATTGAAGAGTATTGGTCCGAGAACAGATCCCTGCAGTACACCATGATGGATTGACCGAGGTGTGGATGTCAGAGAATCAATCTGAATAGAAAAAGATATATTTTGAAGATAAGATTTGAACCATTCAAGAGCGGTTCCATTTATACCTATAGACTGAAGTCTTAACATTAAAGTGCTATGATCTAAGGTATCGAATGCTGCTGAAAGATCTAATAGTATGATCACAGAGCTGTTTTTATTAAAGGATGCACGCTGAAGGGAATTAATAATATAGACAAGAGCTGTTTCGGTATTTTTCTTTTTAGTATAAGCACTCTGAAATTTATTGAGGATTTTGTTACTGAGTATATAGTCATTAAGTTGAATAGCTACAACTCTTTCAAGTACTTTAGAAATATACGAGAGATGTGATATCGGCCGGTAGCTCGCGAGCAGTGATTTATCCAAGTCAGGTTTTTTAATAGTAGGAGTAACATTAGCTAACTTCATACACGAAGGTACTGAGCCAGATATGATTGATTCTTCGATTATTTCCTTATAGTACATAACAATATAAGGTATCAGCTTATGTAAGAGGGTGACAGGAATGGGGTCAAGGGAACATGTTGATTTCACAGACAGGAGAAGCTTCTCAACCAGCGAAGTAGATGGAAGGTTCAGTAATGAAAGAGAATATGGAGGGATGGTTGGTACATATGATAAATGGGAGGGAAGAGATGTAATAATGTCATTTACTTTAGCGGTAAAGAATATATCAAAGTTATTAATATTATCTAATATAGAAGTATCTGGAAGAATACGTCGATTAAGGCGTCCTAGTAGTGTATTGGATATTTTAAATATTTTCTTATAGTCTTTTCCTGCGTTAGTAAGTAGATCAGTATAATAATTTTCTTTCGTTGTTTTGAGTAAACTACGATATTGTTGTCTGCATAGTAAAAATATGTTAAAGTCGGTAGTAGATTTAGATCTACGCCAGCATTTTTCGGCTTTTCGTAGTTTTCGTTT